>VZTF01001577.1:0-50509 GCA_013397755.1 Cnemophilus loriae | reverse complement strand
GGGGCCAGGCCCGGCCCTCGGGGAGCCGGAGGAGAGGAGAGAGGGCCAGCCAGGCAGGCCCAAAGGCCTAGCCTGGCAAAAACCCCCTCCCCGGTCCCCTGTTACCTGTTGGAACTCCGGAAGCCAAAGAGGAAGTTCCAAGTGTCCAGCTCCCTAAATACTGCATCTCACAGAGGGCGTACCTTAAATGTCATTGGCCCACGACACCCTGCCACGTCCAAAGGACCTGGCAGGGTGAAATTTCACCTAGAAACCTGTCAACCCACAACACTTTGGAATATCTCCAGAGATGGATCCTCTGCAATCTCTCTGTGAAGCCCATTCCAATGCTCAAAGTTAAAGCTTTTCCTCATACCCAGATGGAACTTCTGTGTTTCAGTTTGTTCTGTTGCCCCTTAGAGAGGCTGTGGTCCCAAATAGAAAGAATACTCCTTTCCTGGAAACTAAAATGTATTCCAAGGGAAGTGCAATGAGAAACATAAAATGTCAAAACAGGAACAAGAAGGGTCCGCTCTGCAAAGGAGATGTTGCTTGTCTCAGTGCTCTTTGATTGCTTTGGAGCAAACAGCTGCTAGATCAGAAGCCAGCAAAGATATCTCAGGCAGTGGTTCTTTCGGTGCTTCTGACTTGATTTTCCTCTGTATGTTTCATCCATGTAGTAAGCAAAAGAGTGAGCCTTGCCATCCAACTCTGTTGTTTTCTGCATATTTACATCAAATCTGCCTTTGCTAATATGTTTGATGGTGATTATTTAAGCAACCTAAACCACTCATGGAAAACATACTGTGACAATTATGTTAATGTGTGAATAATATACAGAGAACAATCACGAGGATACTGAAGTAGAAGTTTAACTCCTACCTTTAAGCACAGTCTCCATCTAATGGAGAATAAAAGGCATTCCTGGAATGCCCCTGCCAAAGAAACCTCTGTTGACTCACAAGGATACTATCAAGGAATAAAGACCCAGACCTATGTAAAGCAAGAAAAGTTATTAGTTCCAGTGTCAGGATGGGCATAGACAGTCAGCCAAGACTGCCTGAAAATATGTTCTGTACTTGAAAGAAACACTTCCAGATAATCACCATCCTTATGTGATGTGTATCTCCAAAAATACTTTAAAGAGATGCAGGATTTTTGTAGTAGGTCTTCTTGCCTCAAATTATTAAGCAATCAGTCAATTTCTGAAATCCTGATAAAGTGGATTCACGCTCAAAAAGTGTTTTGCTAATACAGAAATGGGCTACTTCCCTGGATGGTAGCAGATAGTCAAGTGCAAGCACCTTTTCTCAAAAAGTACCTTCTCAAAAAAAATTTTTGATTAACTAGCTGTGCTGTCCAGATAGTGTTCCTAGGACTTTTGCTTCCTTATTATCTCATGAATATTATTCTCAGTAGCTTCTTTTCCTTTCAGAGATTGACAGCTGCTATTAAATTAACTAATTAGGCAACTAATCTGCCTCCTTTCTCTATCACATTTCTTAGGCTCACCTTCATGCCTCGGCAGCTGTTCTGGGGCATCCAAAACCTTGTTTCCAGCCACTTCCATGTTGCATTAACAAGAAAATACTTCAGGTCTTATTTGTTGAAGAGCAGTGTCAGAGCAGCCCGTTCACGTGTTGTTTGGCCATATAATCCTCTGACTGCAGAAAAGCAAGAATCAAAGTGAAGGTTAATGACATTATAAGGGTATGAAAATAGCAAGAAAAAGAAAAAAAACAGTAACAAAATAAAAACAGGTGCTTTCAAATATCTCTTCTGAATCTCCAGCTGCATGGCATTCACCCTTTCCTCTCCAGGGATGTCCATATGCTCTCCAAGCTCTCTGTTCTTCCTTCTGCTTAAATATTGGCAAGTGCAAGCTGAGTCCTAAATCTGTGTGTGAAGAGACACTATTTGAAGCCTGAGGCAGTGTTATGTAGCAATGCACCAGCCTGGAAGAAGAATAGCTATTGTGGTAAGGTACTCCATATGGATGAATTGCTTCTTTAAGAAGAAGGACGGAGTAGTCTGGGCAATGGGTTATGGTAATGCTCTTTGCTGTGGTTCTACAGCACATGGAAAATGCCGTGTGATACACAAGCAGCATTCAGTGCTGTAATGGCTCTAACTGTTTATCAAGCAAGTCAGTGTGTGAAGCCTGATTTTACAGTTATGTTCTGAGCTAACCTCAGCTCCTCTCATGCCAGCTGCATCGCTGCTTTTCCACCTTCCACCTTTACACTTCCAGTGTCTTCTAGAGCCCTCTCACTGAGCTGCTTCCTCTTCCAATGATCCCACATCCCTGCTCTATCCAGTGCTGCAGAATGGGAATAAAGGACCTGTTCCGCAAAGACAGGAGAAGCTCATAAGCCAGGCAGCTATGCAAGCACTAATATGCACATGCTAATAGATTTGAATCCCATTTAGGGGACTGTTGGTGCTGAGGGAGTGCAGAGTGCTAACTGTCTTTTCTGCAGACGTAAAAATGATGCTCCCTCTTCCTCTCCTCCTTGTAACTCACTTATTTCCGAAAAGTCTTAGGAGTTTAAAATGTCTAAGTCAGCTACTCTTGTAGAGAATATGGCTGAATTTGATCAAGGGGTTAATACAGAATCATAGAATCATTTAACTAGCAAGGGGTCTCTTGACATCATCAAGTCCATATCCTGCTGCTTGAGCTGGTTCAGGCTGAGCAGCTTGCCCAGGACCATTTCATGTTGTGAAGAACTTTTGACGACCTTCAATGATGAAGACTCCACAACCTCCCTGGGCAGCCTGGTCCTGTACTTGACCACCCTCACAGCAAAGAAAAAAAAAGGCATTTTCTTGTGTTTATATGGTATTTCCAGTTTTTAATTTGTACTCATTCCCGCTTGTGCTGTCAATGTGCACTACTGAGAAGAACATAGCTCCTTCTTCTTTCTTTTCAGTCATCATTTATTTATATACAGTTTTTGAGACCTCTCTGAGCCTTCTGCAGACTGAACAGTTCCAGCTCTTTCAGCCTTTCGTCATACAAAAAATGCTTTGGACCCTTAAACTTCTTCATGGGCCTGTGCAGTACTCATTAGCTAAATTATTAGGATGAACTGACAGTGGCATCATTTAAAGTTTATTGCCTTAGCGAACCAGGATGAAGTGAGCTGTACCTAAGGACAAATGTATGGGACTGTAACTAGAAAGAAAGATACTGAGCAGAATTAAGTTGCTTGTGTTGTCAATGAGATAAACCCTATTTCTCGGTCTTGCTGCTACTGCTGGTATTTGAACACCGTCACTGGGGTATCGGTTGAGATGTAAAGGCAGATGAGTAGTAATCCGGACCATATTCTCCCCCTTTCATTTTCAGTAGCTTCTTGCCTGGAGCATGTGATGAATGTTGGAAAGATGACGTGGAATTCTGATAGGGAAAGTAACTTGCTTTACAGGAACAATATGAAACTTACCATATAGTCCAGGAGAATTTTGTTCTTAAATTCTTGTGATTGACTAGAACAGATTATATTTTATAGCTTTAATATGGCTTCTGTCTTGAGCAGATCTCTAGGTATGAGAGGATGAAGTAAGTGATTCTAGATGCACTTGCATATTGTTTACTTTCATACTTTGGAAAAGGTTTCAATTAATGAACAATATATTAAAAACATATGGCGATATGTCTTTGAGCTTTATTTTTAGAGCTAAATAGATTAATATGTCTGGAAGCTGGCTTGCAGGTAATCACTTATGCTGAAAAACTATAATGATCTGGATTTTCTTCAATTTGCTGTTGAAACCAGTTATAAAGAGAAGTTAACTTTGTGGTCTGGACACCAGTGGTTCTCTAAAAATGGATAAGATTTTGTCATCTCTACACTCTCTTTATCTGAATAACACATAGCACTTGTATAGGCATTTGCAATTATTTTGCATAGAAATAGTTTGTATAAGGTATATTTATTAATAGTTGCTTGACTTTTTTTTAACTAGATTTCTTGGTTTGAAAGACAGATGTCTGCCAAGGAAGGTGGGAACCTCCCTTTGAATGGAGAATATGACCCCCTTCCGTCCCAATTATTGTAACTTTGAAATTAAGGGGCTTTCAGGCAAAGATACAGGAAAAGGAAATAATCATTCTTTACTAGTGTACATATATATATGTGTGTGTGTGTGTGTGTGTGTGTGTGTATAACAAGGCAAAGAAACAACAACAACAGCAGCAACAACAAACAGAAAGAAACAGAGATTCTTTGGTAATTCTTTGGTAATTGTTATAGAACAACAAGGTTTATATCCTGTGTATACCTGCCAACATTAAGAAAACAACTGGCAGAAACCTTGTAAACTGGGAAAACACCTGCGTTCAGCCAACCTTCTGTCACAAGGCAATCATTCCATCCTCACCAGGTCACCTATCCACCTCACGAGGCAGGAGAGCATAGAAACATAAAAACTGTGTAACCTGGGGGCAAGAAGTGAATAACTGTAAGCAGTGCATCATTAGTTATAGTACAGACACAGTTTCCTATTTGCAGGCCAAAATCCTGAAAAGGAAGGTCAGACAGGCAGGCAGTGTAAAAGAACTAGTAGAAGATCTACAAAAAATGAGTCAGCTGTACTTATACCAGTCTTTGGATTTCACAGGACCTTCCATTACCCTCTGGCTGAACACAGTATAGCAGGAATGTCTGGAAACAGTCTCTGACTTGCAGTGGCATTGTTCTGCTTGGCTGTTGAAGAGAAGAATACAGGTTCTAATTTAAGCCAATTCTTCTTGAGCTGCCTTGACAAAATACTAAATATTTTACAGAACAGAGGAAATAAAACATGCAGATAGGTATTTACTTAATTTATGAAGTATAATAGTATTGCTGACCACCCAAATTAGCTAAAAGCACTTGATGCCAGAAAGTTGATCATTAAGATTTTTAAGCGAGCTTCTAATCTGACAAAGGCAAAAGCTCTTACTTTTGAATGTCAAATAACTTATAAATTAGGAATGATCCATAATACATGTGACTTCAGACCAAGCTCATTAATAAGGTGGGTATATATCAGAACTAAGGATTTTTCCCTTGCCTGTGGCTGATGTCACTGCTGTGGCTGATGATGCAGCTGGCAAAGGACTCTTCTGAATTCTTTTTATTTTCCTTCTCTTATGATGGAGACACAATTTAAAGTGAAAAGGAGTCCAGGTAGAAAATAGGTGAGTTTATACGGACAACAGAGCAAAAACCTCATTGGGTAAGTGTGTTTACTTTTGTCTACCAACCTGTGCATGAGATCGGCTTACTTTCTCAGAATGGTGACCAAGCAGTGATGTTTGACATGGGACATGAGTAGCTATATATTTTTATAACCATTTTAATAGAAGAATAAAGCTTTTGTTTCCTTAGAAAAGGAATTCTGGAATAATGACTGAAATGATTGGTAGAAAGAAGTACATGAAGGGAAACTTAGCCCAGGAGAGTGATGAGTAATAATGAGGTGATGGACAAATTACAACGACCATAAACATAGCAAGAGGGGAAAGAAGAAGTTTAGAAAGCCGATGTTAATGGTGTGACCCTGCTGCTCTTGCCGTGTAAGTAAAGTGTGCTCAGCTGTGCCAGTGTCCCCTCCCAGCACCTGGGACACCCCTATTGCTTGAGCCTCCTCTCATCTGTAAGACAAGGGGCACTTTTGTAACTGCTGGTGGTAAGTTTTGGTCTGAGCAGATTTGGCGGGCAGAGGAAAGTGAGAGAGGAGTGGCTTTTTAAAGCAGTTCTAGGGAAATACCATCTGGGTGAGTTTGTTTAAGTGTAGCAGCACAATAAAGCCATTAACATTGTTGGAGCCACTCAGGCTGTCTGAATCTTAAACTGTTAGAACAAGATTCATCACTGCAGAAGCTTTGTAAACATTTATTTTATAAGCATTTATAAACATTTAACCTTCAGTTTACTGATCCTTGAAAGCTTATGCCAGTTACAACTCATAATGTTACACAGATCTATTGAAATGAAAGAGTGAGAAAAACACTTTTTTTCCTGTGCCATGGTTAGCATTGACAAAGTACATGGCTTATTCATTTAATATATTTCATACATTACCACATGTCAGACATTACTTTTTTCCTTCTTTTTTAGTAAAATATGCTATTTAGGCTTAATCAACCTCTGGGATTAAAACTAAGTGAGTTCTTGAGCAGACACCTCTGGGTCTCTGCTGATTGCTGTCAGGCTGTCCTCTTACTTTAAAGGCTTTCCTGCAGCAAGCCAGAAATTAGTATTTAGAGACAGCTGATAGTTAGATTGGGTTCTGATGCTGTGTAGGTTAAACAGAAAAAAACCATGGAAGCGCTTATGCTTTCTACCAATATGAAAAGCCAGCAGGATGCAGAAATAATCAAGAGGTGGTAACATCTCATATATACACATGCAGGGGAAAAGTGCCAGGAATTAACAGTGCCCAAAAATAAGTTTTTGAAAGGAACCAGTGGCCAGAACTGAAGACTGACGAGTGTCAGCAGGAAAGGAGTGGTACCATTTTAGCAGTGAGGGTGGTTAAGTCTGACATACACTAGAAATGAATAATTGTGGTGGGTGGGAAAACAAAACCTTTCTGAAGGAAGTACCCTCCCAAATATAGTAGAAAGAGAGAACTAAAGCAGAGTCTAAAAGCCTGAAAGCCTTTGCCTTAACTTTTTTATACCTTTTGGTTTACAGAAATGAGTCCACTACTTCCTTATTTTAAAGAGGTAAAAAGTTTCTGCTCAGAGTGCTGTATGAAAGTGTGAGCTGATTAAGGGATGCCTCAGATAGCTGAGTCTGGAGAAAAAGGCGCTATGAAGTTAGAATTAACTTTGGGAGATTATTGTTTGCAAAAGGACCAGGTAAGCCTTCAGCACTGCTCCCAGCCTTGCCAGCACAGGCAGGATCTGCATGGGAGCAACCACAGACTTTGTACACTGACTTGAAGAGCAGGAGATGATGCTGAAGCTATTTATATTACCAGAATACAGACAAGAGCTTTGAGCTGAAAAGAAGCTGTTATTCTTGAGGAAAATTTGTGTTTCTATGGCAGTCTGATAGGAAATAAATGTGATAGAAAATCAGTCTTACTTCCCTAGGTACTTTCTAAGCAGATCCTGTATACCCTGAAATACTGATGATGGGTAGGTTCAGTGACAAAAACTTTTTGCCTGATGACAATGGCATTTTTTTTGGCAATAGGCATTAGGAAAAAAGAAAAAGAGAAAAAAAAAGAACAGAATCAGTGGGCTAGAGATTTGAACATACTAGGAAAAGAAAGAGCATTTCCAAGCAATCATCATTAAAGCATATTTCTGTCCACATTAAGCTGCTTTACATGCCAACGTGTTAAATCTTCCATTTATTGGCCATTTGCCAAGGCTTTGCAAAAAGCATAGAATTGAATTGTGGTGACTGTTTGACCAGCTCTTCATTCTGCTTGTCTGTTTTACTCCAACAGGAAAAAAAAATATCTATTTCAATGCTCAAAGTGATTTTGTGATCAGATCACAAGTGTTAGAAGAAAGAAAAGCAGTGTTAGTGTTCCTCACTAGAGCATACGGTAGACACAATTTTGGTCTACCAGCTCTAAAAAAGTCCTTTTTAACATTAACTCAAATGTTTCTTACTAGGCAGTACAAAAAAACCAACCCACATTATACATGACCTTAGGAAACTTTATGAAAAAACTAAGTCTTTGCAATCATTGGGGCTCCTCACATTTTTTTTGCATTGGTTTGCCTCTGTAGTTCCCGTTTCATTGTTCTTGCATTTCTAGTCTCCTGGGGACAGTTTTACTGCTGGCTGAATTTCCTGAATTTGCATCCAGCTGAGAAATGTGGTAGCACAATGTCAGGCCAATATACAAGTCACTTTCAAATCTTGTTTATGGCCAAAAAGCTTTACATATAAATCCAAGAATTTATTGTTAGTATCACCGAAATTGAAATGATATCATTCAAGAATCATTAGTAGTCTAGCTCTAACTATTACAGAAAAAGAAAAACAATAGAGTTGTAGTAGTAAGAATGCCTTTATAATTTATGTAATACACACACTTAGCTTCTGGGTTTTTTTTTTTTCTGGTTCTACACTTGTCCATTCTCTGCTCCATTTGGTCTGTAATGTCAATGTGGTCATTCTCATGATTGGTCATTCTCATATGTTGTAGGGATTTGTCAGCATTCAACGTCATTTGTGAGGAGAAATATGATGTTGACGTTGCTCATGTCCTTCTCAGTCTAGGATCCACTTGGGGTCATTTTAAGATTTGCAAACACATCTCTACATCTTGCTTTCTTTCATTATATTTCCGCTCCGTGTTTCAATGAACCTTACTATGTAAATGCTTTGGATGCATTTGTGCATCCATTGCATCCAGTGTGCATCCATTGCACAAATGCATCCATCGCACACCATGCCTTTGTTCCCTTGTAACTTCCAGTTACAAGTCGATGTTTGTTAACTGACTACAGGTGAGGTGTTTGTTGCTGTGGGGTGTCCAGGGCCAATCATTTCTCAATGCATTCTACCATGCCAAATCTCTTGCCTACACTTTTCAAAGCTTCTGCTCTCCATAGAATGGTTTGGGTTGGAAGAGACCTTAAAGATCATCAGTTCCAACCCCTCTGCCATGGGCAGGGACACCTTCCACTAGACCAGGTTTCATCAAGTCCCATCAGCCAGCGTGACCTTGAACATTTCCAGGGATGGGACATCCATGCCTTCTCTGGGTAACCTGTTCCAGTGCCTCACCACCATGTCAGTGAACAATTTCTTCCTAATATCTAACTTAAACCTACACTCTTTCAGTGTAAAGCAGCCCCTGTTTGTGCCAGCCCTGTGCTGCTCTACACAATACCTCAGAATAGAATCTCACGCTGCATGGGATGACTGCTTTTTGCTATGAATCCAAAGGAAACTCCTGTGCCATACAAATAAAAATAATAGAACAAATTATCCGTGGATTATCAACTGTCAGCTGGAGGAATTGCTGTCATAGCTAATGCAGGCAAAGCAAAGCTGCAGATGATACAACTCAGGCAGAGTAAGCCTGTGAGTCTCAGTCAGAGTGCTGAGGACTTGCAGACTCCATACGAAACACATGGCCTGTTCCAACCAACAACAGAGATTTATTGGGCTATACGGTGACACACAGGACTGGAATGGGCACAGCCATGAGCTTAACAGCAGCCTGTTATACCCAACATCTCACGCACCGCTGATACAATATTGGTGAAGTGGTTTCTCTTCTTTCTTTCCACACACTCCCCTCCTCACCCCACCCCTGAAATTTTATCTCAGAACTAGAAACACAAGTCATCTGAGTGCCTTTCAGAGATGCATTTGTTAAAATCAGTGTGAGGTGGGTAGAGGAAGGTAGTATAGCATTTTAATTTAATGGCAAATTTCCAATAAATCTGTCTTAGAAAAAATTTCTAAGCAAACAATGCTGTGATGTTGATGATTATCTTTTACACGTAACACAATATTTCTCATTTTGTATTAGTCTTTGGTTAGGAAAGCAGATGCTCTTGACTTTGTAAAATACTTGTGAAATATGCCATTCTTTATTGAACAACCACTATAAAATTACTGTTGAAGCTAAAAGGCTGGCTGGAGATAAAGGTGTAAAAGAGACAAGTGGAACCTCAAATGAGCCAATGTAGTATTTCCTAATTAGGGATGTTACAACTGCTAGGACAACATACTAAGTTTTAGACCTCATCCCACACACAAACAAGGCTTGAGCATGTTTATAGAGTGCTCAGGAAGCATACTTACTCAATTTGTTATAAATTTGCATATGTATACAAAGGAGAACAAAGTGGGGTTTTGATTTTTTTTTTTCCTCAGCCATGTCTCATATGTGAAGAAGAAATGGGCAGGCAATTCTGTTATTTTTCAGCAGCCAAATTCCTACTGCTTCATTTAAGCAATTTCCCAGCTTCCGGAAGCAATGGTCTGTCCTCATGAGCTTACATGAGTGTAAAACAGATTTACTGCAGAGGCTGGGATGTGTACTTTAGTGTTATTATTGTGCAGAAGTTACTGCAAATTAGGGACTAATGTTTTAGAGCATCTGGTTACCACACTGGAGCTTTGGAGGAACTTCCATTGCTTTAAAGGACACTGCTGTGGTGGGTGTCTGATCTGGTCTGTGATGCAGTTTCAGATGCATGCACCCAATAATGCTTCAGCCAGAGAGCTAAATCAGAGGTTACTGCACCCCTGAAAGAAGAACCCTGACAACCTGTGACAGCAGAAGGTTTACAAGTTTTCTCAGTTAATATCTCTAACTAGCAATATACTGCTATGAAATTTGTGTTGCAGACAGAACATCACTTTAAAAGTAATATTTAGTGCTCAAAAATCAATAAAATATTTATCAATCCTTTTTAGTTTCCCATAATTTAGGAAAAAATTAGCTGATTTTCAGTTTTGAGGGTCCTTATATTCATAATACCGTAAGCTTACACAAAAGAGCAGTGCGTTAAGGCTGTCAAATGTAAGTGAAATAAATAATGATGGCAAGGTCATCTCTCTCCTAACTGTATGAAGTTAGTGTTCTAGCATTCTCCTGATATATGCTTCAGTCACTCTTTTTTGGATACCTCATGCTTTTAAAACAAATTCTGTCTAGTAGTTATCAGGGTTAAACTGTCAGCAGCGAAAAACCAGCAAAGTTGTTCATCACTTCTGAGAGTGAGAAATGTGTCCATAAAACTTGTCTTCCTTCATTCAGGTGTAAAGTTGCAGTTATTTTTACATATAATCTCTACAGTTCTATATTTCTTTTCTTTCCCCTTGTCTTTCAAGTTTTATCACTTCACATGTGTATGCGCCTAGAACAGTGAATGGTCACATTTATTTTCCCAAGAAAAACATGTCAATCATAGCAAGACTTTTATGAGTTTTATAAGAATCCCACAGACCTAAGCAAGGTCTATTTCACTTTACTCATTATTCTAAACTAATTTTAAGAAAATTTTTGAAGTTCAGGCAGACAGGTGGAAGTTGTTTACTCCAGTTGTTTACTTCAAAGTAAAATGTTCTCAAACTGACCAGTCATAGAATATTCAAGATTAAATTGTTTCGAAGACTGTGCTTTTCAGAATTTGTTAAGTGAGGCATTTTTGGATGAAAAATACAGACTATTTAAAATCTCCTATGCTCAATATCCTAGAATAAAGGCAACCATAGTCTTTAGTTTAGTTTAGAAAAAAATCACCGTAATTAAAAATTCCTTTTTTTTTTTTAAATGAGAATGAAAAATGACAGTTGCTATTTCTACCAAATAGCTTTGCTGAGTTCTTTCGTCTTGAGAACTCTGTGAGAAACATGAGGTGTTGTGGTCTTACTTCTATGATGTATCCTGCACTGACATTTTACGAGATCTTCTACAGTGCTTGAAAGCTTCCAGCAGCAAGGGGATAAAATTTGTAGTGTGGAAAAGCTTCATGATGAGAATGAGCTGCCCTAATACACAGGCTGGTAATACAGAACACTTGAGGAATGACATAATTGCAGCCCACTTTCTGCATGCCCAGTATCTAAGTCAAATTTGAGCCTAAACATATTTTATTGCATTAGCTTAAATCCATTGCTGCACTAATATCTTCTGCCTCTTAGTAGAAGTCATTACCTTAGTATTGATATGCTAACCGAACTAAACATATTTTGATTTTCTGCAGACTCCTTCTATTTAGCTCAAAATATGGGCAAGACAAACTTTCATATTGTCATGTCCTCAGACGATGTTTCACAGAAGAAATCTGATGAAAGTTTCAGTACAAAGCAACTGTAGATGAATAAAAGATTCTCCAAAAAGTCTGTACACTCATTTATTTTTATGTCTGTGATTATATAAAATTGTCATATGCTGATTAAGATCTCGTTGCTGAGAAGGAATTACTTTATCATGTGAAGAGACATATGATAGTCAGTACAAAATATATTAACTTCTATGTAAAGGCAGTTGATACTTGGAAACGATGTGCTCAAGGGAACGAAAATACTGTCACAGCACAGGACCCAGAATGAACCACCAAATCTATGTTTCTTCAGCAGAAAAATGCCACTTTGGTGAAGGGAGACCTTTTACAGTGAGAATATCACATGATTCTAGGCAAAGTCTTGAGAACCTCAGTAACTCTGTAATTTACATACTGAAATGTCTAAAAATCACATGCTTCATCCTGAATGAGGACCTTTAAGACCTCATTTGCCCTAGACCTTTACCCCTCTTATTTTCCAGCTTTCAAATAGATACTAGAAATGTCCAATCTGAAGTTTTTAAGCTGTCATTACATTGTCAATACATTGTCCCAGTATATGCTCAGCTGCAGAACAAAGCATCTCCAGAGCTGCTTAAGTAGTGTGTGTTGTGTTTGTTAAGCAGTGGTAGATCTGTACTCTTTCCTTCTGTCGGAAGGCAGGTGCAACTAGTTGGGCTTTGGGTGGAAAATATTTTGATTTTTAGATTTAGACACTTAAAATTAAAGTCCTACATTTCTGCCCACCTTCTAGGAGAGTCGCAATCTTGTCAATAGAGATATGAATCACTTGATGATACAGAAGTGTTCATAGTAGAAATATTTAGAAGAAAATATCTGCATGTAGTTGAATGTTACACGCTTCCTCCTGTTGTAGTAAGTCGTTCCTGGGGCAGTAGAAATAACCTGCTTTAGGATTCTAGACATACATTCTGGTTGTTTAGGCATACTTAGGTAAAACAGAAAAATTTTGTCATAATTTAGGACAGGCGATTCTAAAAACCAGTTGACTAACATATTTAAATGTTTCAAGTCCAGTGGAAAGGACCTTACTCAAGTGCTGCTTAAAATAAACCTTCATTTTAAAGAACAGCAATGTGTCGTGTTCTTTGACTTCCTTCTTGTTTTTCTAAGTATTTAAATTTAAAAATTGCAACTTTTTTATTCTGAAGGTCTTATAAAAAAGAAAAAGTTACTTAATGGGTCTCTCATCTAAAATAATACTTCTTGTTTGTATTTCCACGAGCTTTGTCCTTGAAAAGCAGATAACATTCGTATCACCATTTTCCTGACTCATTATCTTATATCAGGAATTTGCCTGCATATTTTTTTTCCACCAAGCTATTCAGCTATTCCACAAAAGTGTTTCATCATTTTTTCTATAAAACATGAATTGAAAGTTTATGCAGATTTTCAAAAGGCAGTAAATTTCAAAAGTATATAGTTTAATGGAACAGCTGCAGCTCTAGTATCTTTGGTTTGTGTGATAAAAGTGACAAACTGCGAAGTTGTATCTGTCCATCTCTGCGTTCTCTGATCCATGGAGCAGCCACTCAGCAATATTAGAGTAATCTTTGAGCTCAGTTAAACTGAGCTGAAGTGGCCTTGAGAGACCTGTCAGTCACTGAGCTGCTACAAAGAAAGAAATCCTTTAATCTGTGTACACTCAGTCTGCAGGAACCTGGCTGGGAACCACTGTTAAAAACCCAACACCCGACTTTTATTTTAATTTTTTTTTTTTTTTCTGATGTCAGCCAAACATAACAGAGACCTATAAGTAAATTTTTTTAAAGCTAGTTGCACACAAAGACCTGGGCAAATCCTAGCAAAATTCTTGATCCCTCTACCCACAGTGTGAATCCTTTTGGCCTGGATGTACTCATAGGAAAAGGGCTTGGAACTATTAACCTGAGAGAGCTAACAGCTTCTGAAAATTGCTGGATATGGAAGCACTCATGGCATTAAATACCCTCAGGTTAACATGGTGCTTGGCAGGTGAGTGTGTCATAGCTTTATGCACACAGTCATTCTTGTAGGTTTTAAAATAATCCTATTTTGTGGGAAAAATTACAATCTTGACTTGATGCTTCTTACTGCTTGAGTGAAAATACTTAATTCTTTGCAATGTTTTTTGAAACGTTTGCATTCCTCCTGACTGAAAATTTGGCTGAAATAATATATTAAAAAAAAAAAAAAGAAAGGTTAATCTCACGTAGGGAGTATTTTGGGCTTCAAATTTGTTTGGGTCAGCATGATGCAAGATCCAAGTGATAAGAGTGCTTTCATAGCTCTTATAGGAAGACCACACCCTTTTCCTTTCCGCTGCCAACAGGATGAACTAGAGGAAGTTCAAGCAATGCTAATAAGTCAAAGGAAGCAAACTGAGCTTTACTGCCTGAGCATCAAGTGTCTCTGGCATCCTGGCCTCTTCAGAGGCTACTGTGCAGTATCAACATGAAGAGCAGCAGCACAGTTGCATTTGGATAGATTTCTTCCCAGAATACTCTTTGCATCCATTTACAAAGATGAAAGAGGGTGAACATGAGCATTGCCAGAGAAATTGTCCCATTTTCATTTTTTACTAACCATGGTTGGACAGAGGATTGGGTTAAACCAGAATATGATCTCTTTATAATTTTCAGACTGTTTTGCACATCTTTTTGCTTGCAACCTAGCAAATGTTTTAAGATGAGATCAGAAAAATCCTTTAGAAAAGTGTATGCAAATCACACATGAATGAAAGTTATTGAATGAGTATTTAATTTAGGGTCACTTGATCAGAGCTAGTGACAGGTCACCAGGAAGTGCTCCATAAGCCTTCACATCTCTGTCTCTCACTTGCAGGATGTCCAGTTGTTCTGACAAAAGCTTTGAATTCCATGTTGGTCACAAATTTCAGGCCTCCAATCATATTGTTCTACATTGTGTGCAGCAAGGCACCATCAGGAATGAATTTTTTCTGCTTGGAGTCTGTAGTTAACATCCCAGAAAAACATCTGTGATGAGCCAAATCAAAGTCTTTCAAAGACAGCAGCCGCAGGCCAGCTGAAGTGCTGCAGCTAAGGTCACCTTGTCAAAACACAGGTTTCATTCTAATCAGAAGAGATTATTTTGTTTAGTGCACACGGTGCGTATAATGAACCACCTCTTGCAGACTGAATCTTGAAAGGTGACATATGGAGGTTGGTCTGGAAGTTTGTCTCTGGGGATTTTGGGGCTTTTCCTGCTTGTCCCCTGCTTCTGTACTCCAAATAACAATAATGTTTCTGATTCTTCTCATCGTAGCATAATACTGTGTGATTCAAATGTGCCTGTATTTTATAGAGATAACTGCTTTTATGCTTAGACGATCACAGTGCCTGAGGTAGCGGTACCCAAATATGTACACAGTTTCACAGCAGAAGGTGTGGAAGGGAGATTAAGCTCTATATGTGTCACAGTGAAACCCACTGATCTGCTTGCTGGTAGAAATGCATTTTTGGAAGTCATCTGATTTCACAGCTTTGCTGTACTCTAAATACAAATCTGTTATTCTCTGACAGGGCAGACCAGGTCTCTTAACAACACTTTGGAGCTCACATAATGTTTGGGAAAACAGCTGGGTGAAAGTGCTGTCAAAAGGGGGAAAAGTTTTGGGTTTGAGGGAGGTTTTAAAAGTGAAGATGAAATCCAAGTCAAAAATAAGAAAATTTATGCCAGGAAAATGTTTAATTTTCTTCAGAAGTTTTTTTTTATATTTCATTAGATGTCATAAATCCTTCTCAGTTTTACTAATAAATCAAAAATTATTTGCTCCTTGTGCTCCTCTCTTCCTCATGCCTATTTTCTCTCTACCCACTCCCATACTTCCTTTTATGTCTGCATCTCTCCCTCTTTCTTTCACTCTTTTCTCACGTAGTGCTGCCTCTCTCGCTCTATTTGTCACTCTCTGTCTCTCATACCCTCTGTATCCAGCCATTTCTCCTTCACACTCTGTCTCTCTTCCCACCCTCAGACCCACTTCCTGCTCTCTCTTGTTCACCCAAAAGTAAAGAAATGGAAAATTCACCTAGTTAAGTTGGTTTTTTTACCCTAAGTTTAAGGAAAATAGTATTTACAAACTAACAGTTTGGATTTAGATTCCCTTTTCATGAGAACAAATAAATCTGCTTCTGTCGGATAATTGTAAACAAGACTGTATTTAGATAATAGTGTGAGCTGTAAGAAACAAAGTAAAACTCCATATTCTTCTAAAAATGACACCTCTTTATCTGGCTACAATTCTTATCCAGATAATGCAGTGAACTGAAAAAAAAAAACTGCCAATATTTAGAGAAAATTATTTTCTTGTTGATAAGCTTTTTGTTTAACTGATGATCTGGTTAAAGAAGCTGTAACTGACTCTTGTTTAGTTAGATATGTAGGTGATGTTATGCAAGAGTCTGTGATTATGTATTTATTTTTTTCGTTTTGTATTTGTTTGCGTAAAATTCTTGTGATTATTTCCCTTAAAAATCTATCTCCTTAATTTTATTATTCTTTCTGTGTTAACCTAATTTAATTTTTGGATGTCTGTTTTTTCTTTAAATAAAACTTACTGGCAAGCAGCTGTGGTTTAGAGGGGTAAATGAGAGTGTTCAGGGGTTTTTTTCTTTATTAAAGGGTATATAAAAAATTTAAAACATTCTTCAATCCAATTTTGCTCAACAGCTACAACAATAAAGTAATAGTAACATAAGCAAGTCTTGAACAGTAATTTCTAGCAGATAATGATATTTTAAAACACCTGTTTTGTCTGAAATATAAAGAAATCATAATTCTCTTTTGCCTGTTTATTACTAGTTTAGCTTTGCAACCAAGTATATTGCTTTCTCAGCTGAGTATTCAGATAAAGTTGCTCTGTTGGAACACCAGGTAATCTTGATGCTTTCTCCTACCTTTTCACTTTAGCTGATTTTCACAGATTTGTCTTGAGGCCATTTAACTTCTTCTAGGGAATTGTAATGAATAATGGGATCCAAGAAACAAGGTGAAGTATGATTAAAGGGAACAAGCTATTTGGGAAGAAAAGGGATCCTACATCTCACTGCTAGGCAATCCAAAGGAAAAGTGGCTATTTGGCATCAGTGAGAAATGTGTGCTGCTGTCTAAGACTGAACATGTTTGATTATGATGTCAGAAGAAATGGAGTTTCCGAGAGGCCAAGGATGGTGAAAAACACACCAGGGGTTATCGCACAACGACGACAGAATGAAGACGCTCTTCTCTTCCCTTAAGACTTAGTGTGGATTTTGTGTGTGCATGAGCCACAACAGATGGAAGGGGAAAGGTCTTTTCTTCAGATGAATGACAGCATTGCAAACTGTGCATGAGAGAAAGGAAATATGTTCGCTCTCACAGGGCTAAAAACCTTTCTAAACACTATCTCTGAAGTCTCCAAAGCCTTTTAACACATGTGCAGCAAAACAGAAAGAGGTCATTATCACCTTGGCCTCACCCTGTGTCGAAAGAAAAATGAAAAAAATTTGCAGAAACCTTTA
Source organism: Cnemophilus loriae (assembly GCA_013397755.1). Lineage (NCBI taxonomy): Eukaryota > Metazoa > Chordata > Aves > Passeriformes > Corvidae > Cnemophilus > Cnemophilus loriae. The sequence goes on along the minus strand of VZTF01001577.1, from coordinate 33,241 downwards.
TTAAACTACATATAAGCCTTACTTCTTCACAAGCTGTTGCATTTCATTCACACATGGATAGGCAGCAAATGTGTTCAAAAGCAGACAGTAGAAATGAACACTTAAAACCAGCAGCATTTATTTTTCACTCCAGAATTCCTTGTTATCAGTGACCAGATATTATAGTTATACTTTGTCAGCTCAGCTTTTGGTTGTACATGCCTGAATTAAGGACTGTAACAAATACTTGCCCAGGCCTGTAACCAAAGATGTTAACTTTTAAAGTAAGACTGTTCCATTTCTCCAAATTTACAGACCCTCAAAATCCAGCAATAAAACAATTTAAAATATGGAATGTGATAAGGAGAAATGGCTTTCTAGGGTGGAATGATGATATTCTACAATCCTCCGGCATGGCTGCCTCAGAGCTTAGCTTTGTTTGTGGAGGGAATGGATAGCTCCCAAAAGACTTAGGTCTCTGGAGCATTGATATCCTAAGGAAAAAGGGGAAGTTCTGGGGAACTGGAAGATGGCCATCCTCTGTAAGTGCAGACTTTTATTTCTCTATGCTTACAATGGCAAATAATGATGGGACCAAGTGGGGTCTGTGTGCTTTGACGGCCTGCTGTTTCTTAATTCTTTTTTATCTATGACTCTTGACTAAGTCTCTGAGGTCTGCTTTTTCTCCTGCCCATCTACCAGGGACTCACAGGGTTCCCAGATAGCACATACAGGACAGCAAAGAAGATATTTACTGTTCTTTAACCTCAGGAAGATGACATACTAGGAGACTGTTGACTTCCCACTGATGCTAGTCTGTTTCAGATCAAGTTCTCTACAACACAGAAGATTTTTTCAATATTTTTCTACTTTTACTCCAGAGGTTCCACATTTTGCTAATTCCCAACTGACATAGAATTAGTTTCTTGCTTTACTGACTGTGAATGTGCACTTGCACATACTGCGTTTCATAGGTTTAGAACATACACATCCACAGATAAATAGAAACATATATATAACACTAATCTTTTGAAGAGAAATGTGTATATATTAAATATATATACATAAAACCTAGTGAAATGTATATATATTTCTCACAGGATTTTTAGTTACTTATAAATCGGTGACAATTTTTTGCTTTGTCTTAGATGTTGACATGTTGTTCTCAGATAATTAATCACATTATTTTTTCCCTCTAATCTTTATCTTCCTTTCATCCTCAGGGGTGTAGAATCCCCTTATGTGTAGACTGAGATGAAAAAGGAAGTCTTTTTACAGTATTGGCTGTTAGCAGATACTTCATTAGGGGTGTATTGTCTACAGCACCATTAGTCACTACCAAGGCAGTTATTTTAACTTCAGCAGGCGTGTCCATTTTTAGCTAAGTGCCTACTTCTCTCTACATTTTTATTCAAAACAGAGCAGTCCTTCAGCTGCGTAACCCCAGCTGAGTTAAAAACTCTATGGGTGCTTTCCCACAGACAGACTTCACCTCATTTCACTTCTGTGCTGTTTGATTCTCCTCCAAGAGAAGAAAAAAACATTATGAAAGGCAGAAGTCGACAGTTTCAGATCAGACTGAAGACGAATTTCCACATGATCTGTAGGAGAAATGAAAGTCTTACTCCTTCTTTCACTTCCTGCACCAGTGCTTATCTGAATGATGTGGAAACACCACTGTGAGGGAAGAGAGGTTTCATATGATGCAAGAGTTTGCATTTGGAAATTCCATCTGATACTGAAAACACATGGCATCTGAGAGTGAGATTACTTATTTTTTGCTTGAGTTTATGAAAGTTGTTCTTATTTAACTTGAGAAAACTTTCAAAATGTGCTGAGCTGTAGCAGCAGAAGCATAATTTCTGCAGGGTTCATATCAGCACGTGCAAAGATGCTCAAAAATTTGCCTGCTCCATAGGATTGATCTTTAAATCTAAATTTAAAACTGATTTTAAAAATTGGGCTAATTGAGAATTCTTCAGCGTATTTGAAAAGAAGTAATTCCATGCTATTTGATGTTGTTTGATTTTACTTCCTAAATATAGAAGGGAAAAATGAAGCATGGATGGCCTTACTTTGAAAAGAAGATGAAATGTTAATCAGATCAGTAGCAGAAGGTTCAGCACAGAAAAATCTGTCTTTCTTCATAAATAAAAATATATATTTTATGCTGACTAATCAGAATGAAGAAAAATTCCTACAGTTTATGATCTAGTCTTGAAGTCTTGGCAGAGGTAGGATGCACATCTTACACTCAGAAATATTGATTGAAACGATGAAATTAAACTGTTATTTGTACAAAAAATTGTATAGAAGAACTATAGCAACTAGTTAAATAAAAATCTTCTAAAAATATCCCCTAATTTTATCTTCACATACTCAGTTTTGCAAAATAAAATCTAGCTATTCTAAAGAAATGGATATTTGGATATTGCTTTGCAAGCTGTGTTACAATAACAATGCTGGCATACAAAGAGCAGGGCTTTCTCTGTGTAAAATTAAATCAGCAAACTGTTATTTAATTTATTGTTTAACTGATACATAAGGAACATAAATTCACAAGTGAGAGATATATTCCCAAGAATTAGTTTTATTTGATCAAATAAAGAAAATTACTTCTACCTCCTCAAAATAAACAAGAAAGGTTATGATTACTTTTAAGTTTGTTTGGGTAATGGAAATGTAAGGAAACTGTAAAGAAAGTTCATTATGTGTGTGTGGAGAAAATATTAGTTGTTTGTTCAGTGAAAAAATAAAAACAAAGAGACGAAATTAGGCAGGTTCAGCATCACAAAGAGGAATGAGATAATGACTTTAATGCTGTGCCTGTGATGACATGTCCTTTTCAGATGTTGCTCATAGCATCATTGAAATAATCTTTACCGATAGAAAAAGATATAATCAAAATAAACAGTTGAAATAAGTGATCATTGGGCTATGCATATATGATTTAATACCCAGAGCAAACAACTGAACATATATTTTGTTTTGAAACATTCTCTGGAAGTATCCAAGGGAGGAAAATGGCAACCTGTTAAATTAAGTATTCATAAATACCAAAAATATGTCTTCCTTCAGCATCCACATCAAAATGGAAGCTTTTACTGTCCTGACAGTCTAAAAAGTAGAAAAAGTTGATAAATTCTCATTATACCAAGTCCAAAGCCAAAGGATAACCACAGCTGAAGATACTAACTAAAAGTGACGCTATGTGGTATGCAAAAGAACAGCTTTTGATCCTTACTAACTGCAGAGGCAGGGAGCTCTTGATCCCTCCTTGTTGCTTTGGGGTAGAGTGTTTCAGAATCACAGTATATTTTTTGTTCTGCTTTGAATGTCGTACTGGCTCTGACAAAGACGAATGCAGCCATAATCTATGTTTGCTCAGTGTAAAATTAGTTTACACATAAAGTTATAGTGATTGCAAGACATTCCATGTCGGAAAGGAATACTTAGGCAGGATAAGAGTTAGTTGTACCTGTTGCTCAGAAAACAGTAGCCTAAAATTATGCATTTGCAGCCTCATGTTAATGTTAAGCTCTGTCCTTTTGTTTCAGAGGGGTCATACTAACTCAGATAATATCATACCTGTGATTTTCCAAGATTTGAATGAGTCGACTCATTCCAATCTGTTACTCATATATTGATATATTGATTTGATTTCAAGATTAAAAGACAGCATTTTTTCATTTTAGTTATATTGGTTAATTCACTAGGATTTCAAGCTGTATGCACAGAAATATATACTCAATTTTCTGCCGAACAACAACAAAAATACATATCTATCTTTATTTACTATATATAACAAAGGCTACAACAAAGATTTACAACTATTAGGTGATTTGTTCATTTCTAAGACCGTTGATCTGGATTCCAAATAAGTGTCAATTTACTGCAATACTCCAATATTATAGCTCCCTTTCTCTTTTTAATTTGCACCTTGATTGCACACGTTACTTATAAAGTGCCCTTTGTGTTTTTATATATTTTAAATAGCTTCCAGATGAATTTGTCTGTCAGCTAAAAGCTTATGAAAAGTTGAAGGTTTGAAAGTTATCTATCACGTTCTGTATGTACTCTTGACAGTTCAGATAACAGTGGAACTAAACTCAGTCTTTAGTTCTGAAACTAAACTTTTTCTGTTTTTATCTTAAACATACACATTCATAAGCCATTCGAGACATGGAAGTTTGTAGACTCTAAAAGGCATAAAGTGAATCTCCTGAGAAAAACCTGGACTTCCAGTAAATGTGGGTTTAGTGTATACTGTTGTCAATAAAACAAGTTTAAAATCCAGGAATTTAAATTTAGATTCATAAAAAGACGTTGCTTATTTTTAAATGTCTTCATTATCTAAATGAAGGTTTCTGAGTAGAAACTTGAAGGATCTCAAAGCTTAAGTCTGTGTTTAAAAGAGGTTATGTGCAGCTTGAATTCCTTCAGACTCCCTCAGTGTAGTGTTTCCTCTTTGGCAGTCTGGCCCCTTTAGGGGACCTTCTACCAACTTGAAATTCTTTAACTAGAGAATTCAGATCATCTGCAACTGGGCCATTCTTGTGATGGGTGTAAGAAATGACAGAAGGAGAGCTGTATGAGGAAAGTGATTGGTCTGTTAGTATTACCAATATTTGCGGTACTCTCCAAATCAGGATGATGTAATAAGTGCATATACTTAGAAGTTTACCATATGTGTGCTTGGAAGTGCAAAAGTAATGTCTTTGTGACTTCATATTGAGGTCAGTATAATAAAGAATAAGGAAGGAAGAAGCACCAGATTTAGAATATCCCTGAGAATATAACATTTACTTTCTTGGTTAATATTTATACTATCATAAAACTCAGTTTTTAAATGTCTTTTTTTTTTGTGGCCTACAGAGCTTGCAAAATTGACAATAAGCATTCCTAATATGAACAGCTTTATGCTGCCTAAAATTAAATAGCAGTAGGCAGTAATAATAAGTGCTATGAGCATTTTGTTCTTGCTTTTGGATCTATCTTTATGGATTTAATAACGAACAAATTGAGCAAAATGATAAAAACTCCTGAAATGTACTTCAGAGCTGATCTGCAACCCATAAAGGGACAGTAAGACATTTTTCTTCATGAAAGGAAATGGAATAGCATCTTAAAATTTAAAAAAAAAAGTATCAGTCTTTCTTATGCCTGAAAACTCTGCTGAATCTGGCAGGCCCAGTCTCTTTTAAGTATTAGAACAAAGTTCAACAAAGTCAAGCTATGGATTATAAGAAATGCCATTCACCCTGACTTGCATTTCTGTTTTAGATTTGCATTCCTTGATTTGACTGAGAACATTTAGTAAGCTTTATTGCTGCTGCATATGTATTACATCAGGGATAAAATTACACTATGTGGATTAAACCAATAACACCCTTTATGAACAGTAATCTGTCAGATGAGCTCAAGTATTGTAATTTGCTCTTGCAATGTTTAGTCTTTTAGGGTATATTTCTTGGTTTCTTATGTTGCGGAGTGAGCTGTTCTGATCTCTTGCATGTAGGCTGTACAGATCTGCTGCCTCTTCTGGAAACGCAGAGGGAATTTAGTGAAGGCACTAGAAATTGTTACTTTGTTTTTGCATTATCCTTGCAAAATACGGAGTTCAATCCATAAAATGCCGTTTATCAAAAGGTAAGTGGCTGAGAGGGGCAACCAATTAACCATCTTAGTTAACTCTGCAAAGAAAAGACACCTATTTACACAAGGTGGTGAATGGAAGAGGTGGATTACAGAAACAGCATTTGCTGTCTAAGACATAGAGTAAATCACAAGACCAGGACAGTCCTCTCTCCCCCATTTTAGAGGAAAATGTACATTTAGCTTATCCTCTGTAATTTATTAGACTTATCGTCTATCATAAATTATTTTATCTTATTTTGAAACTTTTTTTGAACCTCTGACTTAAGAGCATGTAAATGTTTGTGATACAGTGGGTTTCCTAGTACACTTTTCCCAGCAAAGCGTTTACACTTGACTGACCTTTTTCTATAACCTTATTCCTCTATTTTCCCACTCTTGTTTCTCCTAAATCGTTCAAATCCATCCCCTTTCCTTTCCTGTGATTCCTGCACTATATATCCCATATGTAGACTTGTCCCAAAATGCTGTTCTGCATGCTGTAATATGTCCTGCTTCCCTTTGGCAGTGACCATGCAGTCTGAAAGGTGCTCTGGAATTGATTCATCTTGAAGGGTTTCATACCTGGACAATAAAGAATTTAATGCCTGGAAAAAGCCGCTGGGTTTCTCCTGGGACAGCTCCGGGAGGGACCGAAACAGGGGGGGCTTTTCTATGTCCTTGCCTTTGGTTCCCATTTGTATTTGTGCCCCTGGACTCTTCTGGACTCCGGAAGATGATGCGTTAACGAGTCCTGTGATGGGCCTAGAAATGGCAAGGCAGTGTGTTGTTGGGCTTCCACACCTGCTCTGTTTCTCTGTGCTCCTCTGTGCAGGTGAGTTTTTATCACACAACTTAACATTCCTACAATAAAAGGTGCAGCTGGAGGTACCCACACTGTCCTCTCCTTGAAAGGCATTTGAAGACATCTGTTTCACCTCCTGGGACAGCTCTGCTCACAAAGAAGACAATGCTGCTGCCATTTACCTTCTAAGGGGGCTTGTAGGTCTATGTGGCTCCAGTGTGCCCAGTCCTACAGACCCACTCTCCAGGAAGAGAACTGAGCATCAGAGACACTGCGGGTTTCAAGGTAACTGTACTCAACTAGAGAGAAGTGTGCCACTTATCTCTACTGTGGGCTCCTTGATCAGGCTCCATTCCCACCACACCGTTCCAGAGTGGGCATTGCTGACCAACTGTGTCTTGATAACAAAATCATAAACTTGGGAAGATTTCATGGCACCGTCTGTTAGACAAAGATAACAGAACACCAGGCTGGAAGCCATATTATCCTAGAATGAAGTCTGCAGTCTCTACTCTTCTTGCTAAGCCTGCCTCCCACCTTCCTTCCTCTTGTGGATGACACAGCAGGTAGAATATCAAACACCAGGAAAGAAAGGAGTTTAGAAATCCACATACATTGATATGTATTTATACCTATCCATCTACAGTAATACATGTATATATGGGAAAGGAATTTTTCAGCTCAGAGAAAAACCAAGAACTGTGAATGACTCAAAGTACAGCTGGTATTTCTGGTATCAAAATAGAAAATGTTTTTTACACAGTAAAACTCTGGAAGAAACTAAAAGACATTTCTCAGAAGCAGATCCAGATCATGTTATGATTGTCTGTTAATTAGTTCTGATTTCTGCATTCTATGTATTATTGTTATTTTTTTATATGATAATAGCAAAAGAGTGAAAGTGAGCAGAAGATTCAAAACAGAAGAAGAAGTATTGTTTTGGAAACAATGACAGTTTGAACATTAGCAAAATGCTTCATCTTGTTATTTGAGTTATAGTTTTTACTGAAGAGCCATTGTTATTGTTGCTGTTTGCATTTCTCAGTGCACAGAAAAAGGGCCTTGCAGACAGCTCTATTCATCACAAGAATAATCCATTTAAATGAAAAAGCTAGCACATGTGTCCCTTGACTTTGACAATCTGTTCCATTTGAGCTAAAGAAATCAAAATGAAGACAATAACATAACGGATTCATTCCTGGTAGTTCTGCTGGTTATTTCAATTACATTAAAATTCATTTTCCAGATAAATGGGTCTTAAAAGCTTTCATCTAAGAGAAAGACAGTAAAAAAATAGATTTAATAAGCCCAAGTAATCACAGTTCTTTTTAAGGGCCTTTTCATATAAACCTAGCTTTGCTGTTGGTCCTCTGGTTTTAAAGCTATGTGTTTCTGACTGCAGTGATACAGTTTTAAAGAAAAACTAGTAGAAAACTAGCCTTAGGTCACATTTATATTATTTGTGTCTAGGAAAAACTATGAAGATTAGAAGAACGCCTTAGATAAATTGTTTTATATCTTATTCTGACCCTACTGGAGAAAAAACTGTCTAAATGTTACAGTTTTCACTGCTCTCACAGTAGCCAAGAACCTAAAATTTGTAGCAACAAAATGGATTGTCTTGGATGCCTGTATATTTGATTGAATTTCGTATTTTACATTTTTGGACGATGATTTCACTTTTGAAGCAGACCAGGAAAGTTCTGAACATCAAGCTTAGGATATTCTTTGAATTAGAAAAATGAAAATCACACACATTGTAGAAATAGAAAAGAAGATAATGTAGTTCATGGGACTTTGTGGAGAGCCTGATCAGTGCTCTTTGCACACCCAAATACACCCAGCTTTATTCCTGTTCCATTCTACTTTAAGCCCTCAGAATACTTTGTTATTCACAATGACAGTCTTGCTTGCAATGTTATTTGTAAAACTATTGATTATACAGGGATGAAATGCAGTATTTGCAACTAAAATAGCACAGAATCACTTCTATTTTTTATGGCTATTGTGCCCTTATTGTAATGAGGTGAGTGAGTGTTACTGAAATCTTCTTGTCAAAAATTCATGTAGGAGACAAATGAAGATGGAGGCAAAAAAATGCAACAGAAAATTGATGCAGACACTTGCAATTTCTATAAGTGTTGTGAAGGTATCCTAAGAAAGCCTAACATTTGTTTTGCCTCCTAGTTTAATTCTGATGCTTTCTAATTTTTATGCAAAATCTTCTTAATATAGAACAAACGAGTTGTGGAAGGAGGGACAGAAGATACCTGGCTGCCTTTACCATAGGATTCATAATAAAATTTGCTCTTGCAAGTATGTTCATAGGCCCATAGGGTAGCCTATAATCAATTCCAAATGTGATTTCTGGATTGTAACTTCCACATGGATCACTAGGAAGTAGAGGAATCGGACTCCTATCAGGCCAGTTATCGAAGTCTGTTATTTCTTGAGCGAGTCTCTTCTGCATTAGCAGGCAGAACCTAGGCAAGCCCTTATCATGTATTCATGTTTATATTGAAGTACCAATGTTCCCTTGCTATGCAGAGAAACCAAAGCATGTTAATTATCAGACAATATATCCCGTGGAGTGGAAATCTCATTGCATATCAGGATGGAAAGAACATGTGGCCTGTGATACTTCAACAATATTAGATGGAGAAAAGATCTTAGATGCTTACTACCTTTGGGAATGATCAAAGTAAAGTTGTTAGCATCTAAGTCACTTCTGGCATCAAAATTTGAATGGCTAAGCAGTAATACTAAGCAGTGAAGACACTGGGTGCCTTCTAGTAAGCGCAAGAACCCGGCAGACTCTTACATTATTTTATTTTAATGACCTTCAAGTTTTAGGTCTACATATGGTATGCATTGTGGCTGTGCTTCTGATATATAAGAAGTGACATTGGTTTACATTTTGCCAGAGGCTTCAAGAAAATATAAAATAATAACATGAAAATTATCAGAAAATAATTTTGGCAAGGGAGTCCTTTTGGAATTCACTAAAATCTTACTCTTGATCTCACTGACACTGAATAAATCTTAATAGCTTTGAAAGAAGTGATATTACATAGTCATCAGTCATAGCCAGCACAGGTTCATGAGGGGAAAGTCCTGTTGGACAAATTTGATTTTCTTTCATGACAAGGTTCCCCATCTTGTTGATCAAGTGAAAGCAGTTGATGTAATCATCTTTCTGAATTTCAGTAAAACCTTTGATATTGTCTCTCACAGTGTCCTGGACAAATTGTTCAGTGCTCAGCTGGATAAATACATCATCTCATGGATCAGCTACTGGCCCATGAGTCAGGCACAAAGGGTGACAGTGGATGGGGTGACATCACATTGGTGACCTGTAACAAGAGGGGCTCCACAGGGCTCCATTCCAAGGGCAGTGCTCTTCAACATCTTCATAAAATGGCTTGGATGCAGGACTTGAAGGCGCACTAAGTCAGTTTTTCAATGACACCTTGAGAGCAGAGCTACGTCAACAAATTTGAGGGCTGGGCAACCACAAACCGTATGAAGTTTAATGAAAACAAGTGCCAGATTCTGCACTGGTGATGGGGCAACCCTGGAAGTATGGACAGACTGGGGAATGAGATGCTGGACAGCAGAGCTGTGGAAAAGGACGTACGGGTCCTGGTTGATGGCAAGTTGAATATAAGTCAGCAGTGTCCTGGCAGCCAGGAGTGCCAAGTGTATCCTGGGGGCATCAGGCACAGCATTGCCAGCCAGGTGAGGGAGAGGAGTGTCCTACTCTGCTCTGCAGTGGGGCGGCTTCACCTTGAGTGGTGGGGGCAGTTTTGGGCACCACAGTATAAGAAAATCATTCGGCTGTTAGAGAGCATCCAAAGGAGGGCCACGAGGATGATGAAGGGTCTGGAGGGGAAGCCGTATGAGGAGTGGCTGAGGTCACTTGGTCTGTCCAGCCTGGAGAAGACGAGACTGAGGGGAGACCTCACTGCAGTTACAACTTCCTTGTGAGGGGAAGAGGAAGGGCAGGCACTGATTTCTTCTCTGTGGTGCCCAGTGACAGGACTCGAGTAAATGGCCTGAAGTTGTGTCAGGGGAGGTTTAGTTTGGATACCAGGAAAACATTTTTCACCCAGAGGGTGGTTGGGCACTGGAACAGGCTCCTCAGGGCAGTGGTCACAGCACCAAGTCTGATGGAGTTCAGGAAGTGTTTGGACAATGCTCTCAGGCACATGGTGTGACTCTTGAGGATGGTGCTGTGCAGGGCCAGGAGCTGGACTCAATGATCCTTGTTGATCCCTTCCAACTGAGCATATTCTGTTATTTTACTGTGGGTTTACAAATTTATCTGTAATCCATCATGAAATGTAACAACAGGACCATCAGAAACCAGCAATTTCTCATTATCTAACCACGAGACAGAGGTCTACCTCAAAATACATATGCTGCATTTGCATTCCATGACACTTTAGTGTTTCAAAATTCTTTGGATCATGCCTTCTCATTTAAAGAGCAGAATACCCCTGAGATAATCTCTGCTGCAAAGCTCCGCCTTTGTTGCTGAGCAAGTATTGGAAAAATTACATGAAGGAAAAAAACTGTGAAGAATTTTACCAAGCACAGAAGTATTCATGTCATCTCAGATGAATACTAGGAATATTTGAATATTGCAATATCCCAATCTCTTCTCAAGGCATTAGCTCATAAGCTCTCTGAATTCCTCAGGAATTTAGATTATCAAACCATTTTTATTTGCATTCAAGAGCTGAAGATAACTGAGAAATACTGGTCTTGTGGTAGAAGCTCTTCCTACTTATCAGCTATTCAGATGAACAATACTGTGGTAAGAATTATTTTTTTAAATGGTTGTATATTGGAAATAAAATATCTTAGTTACTTCATAACTTCTTATAAAAAAAAGAAAAATTTAATTTGGAGATAATACAAAGCTGTTATAAAAGCTCATTAAGCACAAAGTATAAAAGAACTAGTGAAGCTTTAAAACTGGTGATTAAAATAGCTGATGTGTGTCTATTGAATTTCCTCAGTGTCTTTTAGGACTAGATCATGATAATGTATGTTTAACTTTTTCTTCCATTTCGTGGAAATTATTGCTAAAACTCGTATCTCAATAGTCTGTCAGTATCCTTACATGGTATTTGTACTTGGAGTGTAAATGCACTAGTCTGTTGTCTATTGAAAAATCACTGTGTGAATGTACAATAGCTGAGCCATCAGATTTGGTGTTCTACCTCATTAGAAGGCCATGCGTAAAGCAGGAACTGACATGAACAAACACTGACTCTGTAGCATATCATGTGTGTTTTAGAATCAGTAGAATAATTAGCTCATAGATGATGTAGGATGACTCAGTGATCTGTGAGACCGGGGTGTATTACACTTGCCAATCTGGAATATGTATTTTGGAGGAGTGTGTTTTCCAAGGTATTCTTAGGGCTTTTGAGCTGCTTTCCTGTGCGATGGAAGAACTCAGCTTTGTCCATCTTTTAGATCATTCTATCCTGACTGCAATGGTCATGTCTAGACACATTTTTAGCCCAGCTGGTACATCTAAATGTTGAAAATCATTGTAAATAAAGCGATTCCTTTTTCTTCATGGCCTTCTGCAGGACCATTGAGGGATGCAAGCTGCTACATGCTTTTCCAAATGTTGTCCAGCTCTTTGATCCTTTCAATCTGCTTATCTGTTTATCTGTTTGAAGTTGGGAGTTCTTAGTAAAATGATAGTTATGCAAGTGATTTTGTTAGTAGCAGGCGGCTTCATTGGCTTTCACTTGCTTGACTGTCCCTTTGCTTTCTTATTTTTCCTTTAAAACAAAAACCCCCGTAGGCAATTGTTCATAAGCTTGAAAATTCTACACCAGCCTGAGAGGTACAACGACTTCATTTCTCTGCCTCCACAGAATGGACTTCTCATTTTAAAATTCTTTGTATATAACTAATCTGTTTTATTTTTGTAAAGAAATCAAGCAGACTTTCACCAATTTACCTCTGAACACAGAAAACAGAAGAAGGGATTATTAATGACCATTATATTACCTATATCCTGGAGAGATTTAAGATATGATAAGGTATAAAGCTTGGAAATGCAGTTGTGGTACCTAGTTCCATGCCAAGACAGAGCTCAGAATAAATTGCTCAGAGACATCTTTCTGGTCACATTTCCAGCTGTTTTACCCATAGGAGAACTGCCATAGCTACCACAGAGAAAGATGCTCTTTCCATTAACTCCCTACCAAGAGATTTCTCAGGAGAAACAGCAATACAGAATATTTATAGAATATTTACTCCACAGTTAATTGCAGGGCAAAGATATTTTATTCAAATTGCATTATTCTTAGATAGAAAACTTAAATATAATTGGAAATGGAAATATCTATACCTGAAAATTGTATCACTACCCAGTGAGACAGCTTGTGAGCATACAAGAGGCTGGGCTGAGAGCCTCCTAAAACAGCTCGATAATTCCCACTCAAAGACTTCGTGAAGGTCTTGGATCAAATGTTAAAAAAGGATTAAATGTTGTGATACTTTCTACTGGCATGCCTTCGAGATGGTTTTCTTGCCCAAATGTAGAATTCACAAAGTTGAGTTCAAGTAACTAAATTTCCCATGGAAATCTGGGAGATACAGACATTCAAAAATGTGTTCACAGAAAACAGCACGCTGACCACCAAAATCCTTAGTATTGTCCCAGGAAATGCTGAAGAGATGAATGTGCTCTCGAGAAAGAGACTGAGTGTCTCTTGTCTGTCTGTGTGCACCTGTAGGTGTATGTGTGTATTCACATACTCTGTAGGAGTCCAAGAGCCTACTGAAATTTATGCCAAGTATGTACCCTGAACCACAACTCCAAAAAGGGAGAGGCATTTGAGAAAGAAGAATCATAATATTAAAAATATTTAATGTTAAATCAGATGAGAGAAGGCAAGAGACTCTTGTGCCCTGCATGGCTATTATACACTAAACTGTCATTTAGACAGAAGTAACCCTGAGAATAGGCCTTGTGGACTCTTTGCTCTTGCGAGGACTTGTGAACAGCTATGTTGGGGCATTCAGAATATCAATCCTTCTTTTTTTGCAATCATCTTGTATAGTCCTCTCTTGTGTAAATCAAGAGTGATAATCTTTCTGTACTATAAAAGAAACAGTCTGATTTCATGCACATCAATTTCAAGCCTAGCAGCATAAAACAAGCACTCAATTTTATAATCCCAGAGCTTCCTCTCAGTTTCTATGGATTCTGCTTCCTTTGTATCTTCATACTGCAATCAAGGAGTAGCAATACTTATCTGAATTATAAATCAGACTTATTCAGTGTAGCCAGCTGTAACATCTTATCTGTATTACTGTAATTAAGAAACTTTGTTATCATTGCTTTGTGGATGCCAGCAGGTGCTCTGCTCACTGTTCTTCGCAAGAACAAAGAATGCAGACATAAAATTTTAAATAAACTTTTCTTTAAAGAGGTATTTGTTCACTTTCTCTTCTTATTTTCCCTAGTCCTTCAGGCAGGCCAAGATAACAGATTGTTTCTGCTTCTTTCATTTTCTAATCCATCTATTTTTAATCTTTGTTTTTTCACTCATTTAGACATTTGCAGTTCAAAGACTCCAGTCTAATCTGGAAAAACTCTGTTACGGAGAACATAGATCTTCTACATTACTGTTTCATTTCAACTCCACTAAACTGTAATATAATTTTCTTAATCACCTATTAACTCCATTAACTAAGATATAGAGATCATCAATTTGGTTAGTTTAATTTTCCCCTTGTCTTTATTTCATCTTTAAATACTTAAATACTGTGTAAGGACAAATTTCAACCTTTCTCTTAGCCTTACCAGTTAGAGCAGCTTCATGAGATCAGCCTGTGCATAAAAGAAAAAGAGGATACCTACCATGTGCGTTCCTGGAAGGAATTTCTCCAGCTGTTTGAATTATTTTTTTGTGTCTTAGCTGCTTAATCACTCCATCAGATCATATTGACTTCTTTAGACCATATTGTCTTCTTCAAAAATAGATTCAACTCTGAAATCCTAATTCCCTTTCCTGAATACTCAAGAGAACAAAGTAAAGGAAGAGTACTTGCTGAAAACACATACAAGGTGTGTTGAATTCCAGCTCTGCTCAATATTAAAGTAACAAACTTTGCTGATAAGCCATTTCAGGTCAGCTGTGAATTGAATCAGAAATTTAAAAGACTATCGTATAATTAATTTAAATTTAATATCATTAAAGGGAAATATGTAAGCAATAGGAAATCTAGCATTAAATGGCAACAGTTGCAGATGGGTTCTGAAATACAGAAAGTTGCTAAAACAGGTAAGGATTTCAGCTAAACCTCTATAGCTAGATAGGGAAAAGGAGTTTAGGAGTTTACAGTATTCAAGAAGAAACTTGTTATTTATCAAACAGAAAGGGAAGACTTAAAACAGAAGTAGATATTTCTCATGTAAGTATTTATGAATGAGGATGATTTGATATTACAGTGATACAAAGTTCAGTTTTATTCTTAGGGAATGCGCTCTATTGTGAAAGGAATAAAAATGTTTCTTTAATTACTGGGCTGGAGCAATTGGCACCTAAGTTTTCTTAAAGAGAATTATAAAACCTCCAAAAAAGAAGAATGATAACATTATGCTGACTATACAGAAACAAAAAAAAAACCAAAAAACAAACAAACAAAAACCACAAAAGTACCCTGATACTGCCAACAAAAAGCACAAACAAAACAAAACAAAACAAAACAAAACAAAACAAAACAAACAAAAAAAACCCACACAAAAACCAAAACCAAAACCAAAAAAAGGCACAAAACCCCAAACAACCAAACAGAAAACATTGAAAGAAGATAAGCTAAATAACAATGGATTAGAGAAATCCACGCAAATAATAAAAAAGATCTTGCAAGAATCAGTTCATAAACAGTTTGAAGGATAAAAATTTGATTCTTAAATGGAAAATGCATCTTCTCAAACCAGCGTAATTTTATTCTTTGCTGAAATAACAATTTTAATGAAGAAAGGCAAAGAGATGTTGTTTGGATGTTGTAAGTTATTTGATAATGTAAACATACTAACTAAAAGTTACAAATCTAATAAAACTAGTAAAGGAAATGCTCAATAAAATCTACCTGATGGATTGGTTTTGAGTTATACCTTAATAGCTACAGTACACATAAATAATGAGTTTTCTGCTATCAACATAGCATGAAAGCAAAATAAAGAAAGAAATTTATCCTGAGGGTGAAATGATGAGACTGACCCATTCAGATGCAAAGATTTTTAAAAAGGCTGTCATGGTTTAGGAATGGAAGTCCTTAATGTAGTTGTTCCAACAAGATTCCAAACCCAAAAATGAACCCTGTCCTGGGCAGAACTAGGACAAAAGGTAATGGAAAGTTGGATAGATCATGGAAGATAATTTCAGAATAGGCTTGAGAACTATGAAACCACTACAATATAAATGTAATACCTTCTCTCCCTTCACAAGTTTTGTTGGAGTTATTCTTTCCAGACAACTTCTCTTTCATTTACAGCAATTAAAATTTGGTCAAAAATGCCCTTACTAAGCTGAAATTCCTCCTTAGGCAAACTCCTTTCCATGCAACCTTATACTGATATTTACTTGAGTACATGCCTGGCTACTACAGAAAAACACTTGCATAGGTCATTGGAAAGATGTACTTTTAGAGAAGAGTCTGTAATGGGTTAGTGTGGATATGTAGAATTGTTGTATGAGTAATTTCCACTGATTTTTGTGACTGCTGTTATAAAATAGAAAGAACTGTATGCAAGGAGAAAAGGCAGTGCTTGAGATTAAGATACTGTTAAAAAATGTGTTTGATGAATTCTGTACTCAGAGAACCTTATATTAATCTTTGACAATGGCAGTACTTTTAGCACTAAATATAGCATAATTCAGATGGAAACTTCTGGCCTCTTTCTAAATTTAAACACAGAAAAGGGCTCATAAGGAATACTCAGTTGAGAACAAATGAGAAGAAAGAGCAATTTATCAAATGTTTTTATGTAATATCCTCATATCTGTAATTACTTTAAGGTTCAGAAAGCCTGATATATGTGACTTATTTGTTTTAGAGGAACACAAATCAAATATAATTTTGCTTTTCCAATAAAATGTATGAAATAGAAAGCAGCATTGTAAGATGCCTTACAATGTATTCATAACTCATTGGTTTCAAATAATATGAAATAAAGAAACAAGTCACCTTTTCTGCAACTTGAATTTTTTTCAGAACCAAAACTAATACTTAGGTTCTACAAGACTGAACTCAGAAACATAATTTCAGTTCAGGTGGTGAGCAGCTTTTTCAGTGTTGTTCTGAATATGTGATCTGCCGCTAATGTCTCATCAACACAAGCTCCACTTGTCCCTAACACCTTTCTCTTATTTCTGCACTTAGATTCTTACGTATGTCTGAAAATTACTACTGCCAAATGCAGGTCAAATTTATGCCCCCTTTGGGAGAGATGAGCAGCGTGGCCAGGCAGGGAATTCTGTGCCTCTACCTTGCTCTGGTGAGACCCCACCTGGGGTACTGGAAGGCATCCCTGACGATGATGGTAGGACTGCAACTAGATGATCTTTAGCATCCCTTTCAACCCAGGCCATTCTCTATGTTCCTGAGGAAGAACCCTGTAAATAGCAAATCCTGGGGAAAAAAATGGAAATAATAATTAGTGACGACAAAAGGATGTCAATTTCTGCAGAAGGCTTAAATGAGTCTGCTCTAAAAGGTACTCCGTTAAAACAATGGTGGATAAATGTCAAGCTTATTACATTTTAGTGCAAAGTGTAACTACAATATGATGTTTGTTACAACACAATGTTAAGGTGGTTATATTTCTACTGATGTATTTTCTTTTTTGTGTGTTCTGTGGTTTTATCTTTCCAAAAATAAAGCAAGAGTTGTAAGCTAAAAATATATATATATATTCTTTATATTCATGGGTCAGATGCACAGTGCTTGCTGCATCCTGATTTATACCATCTGAGGAAGCAATCCAGAATTTCCTCATTTGTCGGTCATTTCCTACAGGTTCAGCCACATCCACGCATTCTACTTGTAATCACAGAGTCACATTTTAACTCTAACATTCCTGCTCTGAACTGATGTTAACCAGCAGGCTTGTCTTAAAATCATATTTTAGGGTCTTAGCCCTAAAGATATATATACATATATGAAGACTGACGAATTATGAATACTAAAATTAACCTAGTTTCTTGTTACTTGTCTTAGATACTGATATATTTTATTAAAAGCAAAGGCTAGGTTTTTTATGATTTGCCGGTTAACATGAAATAAGTTTTGCACACTTCCTCATTTTAGAAAGAGTTTGGCATAAAAGGCAAATAATATAAAAAAAAAGTAAGTAAAACCAACAGGTAGGAATTAGGCAGGGGCTCTGAGAAGACTTTTTCTTTAAGATGCTGTGTATTTCTCTGTAATTAGTTTTTCCTCTATCCATATTTCCTTATGGTGCCTCAACAATCTGTACCCTGATACTGCCAATTTTTGTACTTTCCATCACATTTTGACATCAGCCAGTTATATTTTCTAACTTTTTTTGTTTCTGTGTTGACACACATCATTCTACCACAATTAACTTACAAACGCCCGTTGTAGAAAAGAAAAAGCATAATTCCTTCACTTGCTGAACTCCACTACAGGAAAAGGATGATTGTTTTTTCCTGACAGCATCAGGACACACTCTCAGTGAAAGCTGCACTTTCCATTAAGGGAATTGAAATGCCATTAGTTTCAGCATGTGATGATTTTCCTTGTTGTTTTGCTCACTCTCTAAATGTCAGCCTGCCACTTTTTAGTAAGAGTCTCACAAGCGTAGTCATGTTCCAATGAGTCTGCCTATCTTTTGTCAGGGTAATAGACAGTCACACAAGGACTTCGGTGTTGTTTCAATCCGTATTCTGTTCCTAAATGGAATTTGTGAACGACCGATGCACGGATTCAGACTGGCAGGGATACTGAGACATTTATTGAGAGAAATGAGCTGGTTTTACATACTTCTTCAAGGCACAGTATTTCCTTATGTGGTGTTTTTCACTAAGCGACCTATCACACATTGCCACGTCAGTAACACACTTTCTGAATGTCCTTATGTGGGGTCATCACGCGCTGCCTGCTCATCCGGCATGCTCCGGCAGGCTCCTGTCCGTAGGGTGTTTGCCACATCGCATCTCCTCCCCAAAAGGTCAGGCACAGACAAGCTTCTCTGTGCTGCCACAGCATTCTGCAGATGCATCCCACAGCTTGTAGCTCAGCTCTATCTTAGAAATATATTTCTAGGTTCTGTTTCCTGTAGTTTTATTGAAAGTCATGACACTAGTATAAAAAATAGCTGTTCTAATCTGAACTGGATCACAGGGATGCCTTGTGTCACTCTCCCCGTGGGGCAATAAGGGCTGAAGCCACGGGCAAGCACACTGGGGGTCTTTACCCATTTCTTTTCTCTCTGTCAAGCAATTTGGTAGCAATTTAATCATAGTTCCTGAGGAAGGGCAGAACCTGTCCATGAGCCTGGAAACTTGCCAGACTTCAAAAGTTCTAACATTAGCAGTCAGTAAGAAGCATTTCACTCCAAAAATCCAGGCAGGAGTAGGAAGTCATACTGTCAGCTGGGTATGACTGTCCTTTCTTTTACTCTGTACATAAATCTTATTTACATAAATGCAAAGTATGAGTTTGGATATAGATTTTTATATTTAGTATTTTTCCATCTGCCATTGTGTTGCTAAGTTTATTTACCTCTATCTCCCCTTCCTTTTCTTCCAATTACACTGTATTTGATTTACAGTTAATTTATAAGAGTTTCAAATAACCAACCAACTTTTTGCAGTGTAATTCCCAACCATAATACTCATCTGTTTCCTGCTGATTTCTAAGCCCTTATTTATGGATAAATTCCCAAAGGAGCTGCAGTCTCAGGTACACTGCTGTCTCTCTGGGGCAAAGGCTAAAAAAAAAAGAAAAGCTGTAAAGCACCTGCCCAGTGCTTTGGTATTTTGGCATCTTCAGACATATTCTTAAAGGGGATTTCGACATGTGCTTGCTCTTTGGAAAGACGGATTTGAGCTACCATATCAAATATTGTGAGTTCCCAGGCAGCAGTAAAGAGATGCTTTCTCTCTTTCCCTAGATTCTAGAATTACAAGGGATTGGTTCAGAGAGCAATGAGACAGTGGAAAAAGACAACTAAGAAATACTTGTTGACACGACAGGCACTGCAGAACAGACTGGCCACCAACTCCTGCTGGTATCTTACAGTGAAGGCCACCACGGGGATTGCAAGGAAAGGAAGCTACAGGAATAGGGAGAGACCTGTTGAACCTGAACCTGCATTGCAGTGTGTTATTATGACACTGCCAAACCTTTTGATCATTCTCCTGCTCCCTCTGCTTAGCTAAGAGCTACCCTGGTAACCTTTAGGCAGAGGACCTCTGTCTGCTGGTAATAGAGCTGCTCTGGAAAGAGCAGACACATTTCCTGGGCTATGTTGCAAAACATCTTTATTTTCATTATATTTTGCAGAACCCCATAGAGGTTTGTATTCCCTATTCCCCAGATCTTTTGTCACTAGCCATTTCTATTAATAACTTCTCTTTCTTATTCATTTATCAAGGGATTTTACTGCTGCAACTGGTGTTTTCCTCCCTGACCCATTCTTCTTAGCTGTTGATCAGAAAATCTTCTGGGTTGGCCTTCAATATTAGAATTTTCTGGTTTAGCACTCTTTATCCAATAAAGAGATATTTTGGCTTCAGCTGTGCTGTGCTCTGTCGCCATTGTAATTTTATTTGTTTTATTAACCTGCCCTAGGACACAGCAATGTGGCTGAGGAAGGAAAGAATGGCTCAGTACTATCCAGGTCCCAAGGCGGGTGTTGGCATGAGGGGCTGTAACCATTTGTTCACTGGTGGACAAATACACACATGGCTATTTTGGGAAAAAAGGGTTATCAGGTGAATAAAAGAGAGTGAAGTCTAGGTAGCTAACTAACAGGATATTCCGATTCGTAGAAAAGTAACAATCTATGCAGGATTGTTAGGAAAGGAGACGACTGAGTGATGTATATCTTGCTATCTTTTGGATTGGAAGGGAGGAAAAAACCCACATTTTTTCCTCAGTTTTTGACAAAAGAAACAAAGTCTTTTCAGGGCTGAAAGACCACCCTGGCACAGAAAGAAAGGAAAATCATGTTGTTGGAGTGTTTTTTAATTCTTGAAAGTGTTGGAAGAGGAATTAGAACACAGGAATTCAGGTTGAGTTTGTTGGAATGGTTGCGAGACAAGAAAGGAATGGCAAGGAAAGATTGTTTTGTTTTCTCTTTTAGTATGATACAAGGAGTCTGTGGATGGATGCAAGCACAGCTGGTAGGATCCATTTGGTCCAGTGTCCTCCGGCAATATCCTCAGCATGACAATGGTGAAAAACTATGTGTCTACAAAGAGAATGAGAACTGGGAAAGCATGGCATGGAATATACAAAGTTTTTTTGTTGTTGTTTGGCTCTATAACATCCTTACACAGGCTAAAACAGGCTGATTTGATTTCCATGGTAATAGTCACTTAATAACATTTAATTGATCCTCCATATTTGTCAGCAGGTCATAGATCAGCCTAAGCTCCTGCATGATCCTGGCCAGACAGTTTGTGTTCCCATGAGTCAATAAGTCAACCAGACCTGCAACGAATTCATGTGCTGCTGCAAAATCTGGTCTCAAGCAATAGCTGTGTCACCACCTTCAGGACAGCCATTTCGAGGTGTATATTCAGAAGGTGCAACTGGCTTCTTTCTAAAGAGGGATCTATAACTTAACTCTTGACAAACCAGGACTAGAGTAAGTGACCATGTGCCATAGTCCACAAAGACTTAGGGTGTCGCTTTGGATGGTAAATTCAATGCCACGGATGTGAGGCAGACAAGTAGCGTGTTTGGACACAATCCTGAGCAACGTGCTCTGTGGTACCCTGCTTGAGCAGGGAGGTTAGACCAGATGACTTCCAGGTGGTTATTTCCAGTCTTTCCTGTTTTGTGATTCTGTGCTTTGGGGTACGTGACGGAGGCCTAAGGAAGACTTATAGCATAGCTATGCAGTGAAGTTATAATCTCGGATACACTAAACACCATATATGAGGATTTTCTGTTCTAGCAAGACCTTGTTTTGCACAACACAGGCATGAGAAATCTGTGCTGAAAGATGTCAGAGGTGGCATTTGCCTTGTTACAGGGAATTTGAGGTACAGTTACAGCTTTTCATTATAGTTTCTGACTCAGCCACAAATAAGTGGCTATCTTACACTCAAAAATGAGCCACCGGGACAACATTATTACTAAAATATAAAAAGCAAGAGAAGGCTTTTGAAATGTGATTTTAAAAGTTAGGAGAATGAAAATTAGGAGAATGAAAAAGAACTAAGGAAAAGTAATCTAGAAAAATCTGCTAAAAATATTATAACTTGGGTTCATAAATAAATCGTAAGAGAGAATTACTCTGAACATCTTTCCTCTATTTTGAATACTTTTGTTCACATACCTACTGCAGTTATATTCATTTATATGTAGTGTATAGCTAGAAAAGAATCAGAAAATCTGATAGAGGGGTGTTTTAAGCAAAACATTATGGGCCAGGGGGGTTTTAAGCAAAACA
This sequence comes from Cnemophilus loriae, assembly GCA_013397755.1. Classification (NCBI taxonomy): domain Eukaryota; kingdom Metazoa; phylum Chordata; class Aves; order Passeriformes; family Corvidae; genus Cnemophilus; species Cnemophilus loriae. The sequence continues at coordinate 11,132 of VZTF01001577.1, read as the reverse complement.
TTCAAGCCAGCAAATCTTGTAGCAGTATGTTATATAATTAATACTTACAATGGGATGGGGAAAGGAAGGAAACAAATTCAAATTATTAAATAAAATGCTGTTTAATTCGTTGGAGACTAATTGGTCTGAATTTGCTGGTTAGAAAACCATGACAGAATCACACTTGTGACTTCTGTGGCTCTCAGGTGGTTGGTATTATGATGGCATTGGGTGCAGCTGGTTCCAGGGCAATGTGTGAGGCAGACAAGGACTCAACAGTCACGGTGCTGCTGCTGAGACGGATTTGCCAGAACCCACAGCCATGTTCTCCATGGCAGAGTCACAAGCAAACCTCTTGAATCATTGATGTACAAATCCTATTCTCTTTTGGGCTAGGACTGAAAGGCAGGGAATACCTGCCTTTAGAAGAAGTCGGAGTTACACGATAGAAAGAAGTAGGAAGAATGAGAAGTGAAAAACATGGGATGAGCCCTTTTTTGATGTTTAGATGTTAGGTAAAATGCGAAGAGAGACTGCAGATCTTTGTAAGTCTTCAGAGAGCAGCACAATAAGATGTGAAAGGACATTGGCTGGATGCTGGCAGGTGTTTAAAAATCAGGAAAAATACAGAGGTTTGGCAGCCTGTCTTCAAAAAATATTGTGCTCCAAGCTAAGCCGCTTCAGTATTTCCAGAAGGAGCTTTCATCCTTCATGCTCCTTTAGTTGAGAGCTAGTGCTCCAAATCTCACTTCTCAGTGTCACCATCCAATTAAAAGTAAAAAATGCATATTTCCGCTGGGCTGCTAGTAATAACTAACACTAAATCTCCCACCATGCTATTTATTTTATTGCACTGAGGAATTCTTTCTTGTTTCTATGTACTGAAGAGTCACTTCATGTTGTTTGTGTTGTCATGATATTTCAGGATCGACATTTTCTAGAGTAGTTGTTATAAATGAAAACTTTTGTATTTGTGAATGTCCAGCTTCAACTTTCATGTGAGGGTTTACAAATATTGAGTTGATTCTTTCAATATCTGCATTACCATTAAGTGGTTTTATTCCATTTTTCAGACTACTGAAGTTTTGCCTATATATATAAAATGCTTGAAGAAAATCTAAGGAGCATGGTTTTCAGTAACAGATTTCAGAGACCTTGTACTTAGGGAGTAAGAATTGCTTAGAAAGTAGGGATTGAACTGATTTCAAAAGCGTTGTAATTGGAGTAGATGATATAGGGCCTTCAACTCTGAATACTCAAACTTCAGTGAGGAAAAGAGCTGTTCTTGAGTACCTAAAAACATATAAAGGCCTTGATATTTGTATGAAAATCCAAATGGCATATTCTTGAATGTGTGATTCACCTCGGTTTAGGAGAATATGTTTCTGTTCAGCATCTCTGAGAGTCTGGCTTGAAGAAGTTATAAACATTCAAGTTCTGATGTTGTGACGCTACAAAAAGAAAACAGTGTCACTTTCTTCATGTAATTCCATGTAGTTTATATGTGTGATTTTGTCTATTTAGTCTTCAGCATAATAATCATTAGGCAACAGCTTCCTCAAGTGTTAACCAAAGTGCTTTTCAACCACCAAATACACATTTTCCATGCAGGGTATGCTTTAAGTAGTAACTCGAGATGTGTCATTCCTGAAGTATTGTCCAGTGCAGTGGTATGTCATTCCCTAAGCAAGCTCCAATATCATAAACAAATTTGCCCCATCATCATAGGCAAAGTAATCTGCTTTCTCCACAATACTTCAGAGATGCAATCCCATAGGAAAAAATGGATGGCAAGTAATATATTAGATGGTTGGATTCTCTCTGGGCTCAAGAATTATTGTTCTGATCATATTGCTGCAGTTAAAGAAAAAATTATCCAATTTTTTCTTTTTTTTTTTTTTCTATAGAATCAGGTATGGAAATTTCTTTAGTTTGCAGAAGAACAGTAGAAAGAGATGTCTTCTCAGAAAGAATGTTTTCTCAAAAGGTATATGGAGCAGGGGGAGGTGCATGTAGAAATGCACAGTTTATTTAAGATATTTTAAACAACCTGCATTTGATTTAATTGTCGATTACAAAACTACAGGAGGAACCATTTGATATTTATTTGACGTGCTTTCTACAACACTTAAACACATGCAAGAGATCTTCCCATTTCTCTCCTCCTGAATTAAAATACTGTGAGATGACTATTTAGTTTGGGGATTCACCATCAAATTTCCCTCCAGACTGAAGCACCTAACTCATGTCTTTATAATTTACACTGGTGGCTCACTTCTCTTTTACAAAAACAGTAAAGATGTAAGAGGAAACCCCCTCTTTTTGCATGGTAGCTCAGTGCTTACTGGTGAATACATGATAAGTATTACTCACACTAGCCAGATACATTCATCTAAAAAATTACTGTTTCCACTGAAAAGGGTGATTTTCTTGTGGAAAATGTAGGGTTTGGGGAATCTGAGAATGCAACCACGTAAACAGTCGTCAGGTTTCATGTTTCTGTTATTTATTAGACATAGCTGGCTTGCCATTTCCTTAATCTTTCACACACACACACACACACACAAACACACACATATGTTTTCCCTTCCTGCCTCTCTGGAGCACCGACTATTGGTGACAGCTTTCCCAAGTGCATATGATAGGTTCACTCATGGTACTTAAGAGACAAATCTAGCAACTTCTTATTTTATAAACATTTCCTCTGTTCAGCAGGAAAGAGTCAATCTGTATTTGATTCACTATTCACTCCTTAATCTCTCTACAAATAAGTAAATGCTTGCCACTAAATCAAAGGTTTTAGAAATGTGTTTTGTATTTTTCTTTACAGAGGTTTCCAGTAAATTGCAATTTTGCCTTCTTTCCCTTCCAGTAGCCAAACAGTGGCAAGGGAGACTAACAGATTCGTTCAACTCATCTGATCCCATGATGCAGTGATTGTTAAATACTCACCTTGATTCCAGGCCTGTGTGGGATTTCTAACTGTCCTCACTTTCAAAGGTTAGTAAGGTCAAAGTTTGCTTACTTTCCAAGATGAATTATGTATTAGTACTCAGAGTAAAAGAAGTTATCAGGCCCAAAATCTCTTCCTTGATTAATATGGCACAGCAAGTGGTATCTCATGTATTAACAAGTAGGTGTAAAGTGATTTAAGTAATACAAAATCTGATGCAAAATGAAAGCATCTACTGAGGTGAAATGAGCAAAAAATCAGACTGCAGTTTTTGCAATATATGGAAATATTTCACAGCCTTTTTTTTAGGCAAACTTTATACTAAATGCTTTTCTTGCTTTTTAGTGAGCTGATTTATGTGAACAAAATTTGAGATAAAGCATTGAAATCATTTGAAGGGCAAAAAGGATCTGTTTTCATGTGAGATTTGGAAAGAATGAGAGAGAAAAAGAAATTCAGAAACATATGCTAATAAAGTGATAGAGATTAAATGATTTTATACTAGGGCAGCTGGTCATAAAGTTCTAGCAATTCCTGGCCTTTTCCATACTGCAGTTCAGTCTGTGAAAGTTGATGCACAAAGGGGAACATGGTACCTGAAAGAAAATAATTCATTATTGAACAATACTGGATAAGAGGATAATTCAGACCACTAACTCTAGTTGCACCAAGGGACAAGTCTGGAGCTGCCACCAAAACTGAGAGTTGTCTGCCAAGATGCTGCTGCTAAAAAATTACATACATAATATTGTTATCCAAAATTGGTATCTGAGATTCATGTCTGTATTCCAGAGAAGAAAAAAGAAAGCAAACACAGTAAAGAAGTATCTTCACTACTGAGCACTTACAGATCTACTTTTTATAATACCAGCTGCTAGGATAAATGGGAGGAAACACCTCCTCCTAGGAAATTCTGAAGCTTGTTAAATTCAGTAATAAAGACTGTTACTTAATACTATGAATCCTTTCCTTCTCCGAATTCTCTCTATTTATTTGTAGGAAAAACAAAATAAAAAGCTCTTGTAAGTTCAAAGCAGAAAACACTATTTCTATCTATGTGTCTACTTATGATGGAATTAGAGTTTGTCTTCACAGTTTTCAAGCATATATACAGAGGAAACAGAATTTCTATAATATAAGCACCTTTGTTTTTCCACATCTGAATATTAAGGGAAGGAAGCTGAAATGTTCCTGGTGACATCAATCGTAGAAGCATAGAATACTAGGTTGGAAGGGGACCTCAAGGATCATCCGGTTCAGCATTCCTCTTAAAATTCTCTTAAAATTTTCCATTATTGGGGCAATCAACCACTTCTCAGGGGAGATAATTTCCATTTCTGACTGTTCTCATTGTGAAAAATGTTCCTCTTATGTCTAATTGAAATTTCCCTAAGAGTAACTTGCACTTATTAACTCTTGTCTTTCCCATGTGACTCCTCATAAAAATGGAGTTTCCTTTGTCTTTGCAGTAATTTTTTAAACACTGAAACACAGCCTCTCCTAAGCCTTCTTTACTCAAAGGTAAACAAACCTGGTTCTCTCAGCCTCTTGAGCTACCTCAGCTCAATCCAGCTCTCTTCTCAGCCCTTTGATCATCTCTGTGGCCCTTCTTTGGACCTCTTCCAGCCTGTCCACATCTTTTTGTATAGTGGGGACCGAAACTGAACACAGTATTCCACCTGTGGCTTGACCAGAGCTGAGTAGATTAGAAAGATGACTTTTTTGTCTCTGCTGGTCATGCTCTTGTTGATGCAGCCCAGCATCGCATTGTTTTCCTTTCCTGCATCATCATAAATTTCACCCATATGAGTTCTCCACCAGGTCCTTTCCACAGCCAGGTAGATGCCAGCCTATCCTGCACTCCTGGATTATATTTTTCCAGGTGCAATACCTCACACTTGTCTGGTTAGCCCACTCTTCCAGCCTATCCAGGTCTTCCTGCAGGGTGATTCTCCCTGCCAAACTGCCCACTTCACCACTCAGTTTGGTATCACTGGAAAACTTTATCAGGTTACACTTGATCCCAGCTTCCAGGTCACTTAGGAAGATACTAAGCAAGAAGACATGAAGATATTAAAAATTATGATATATATGAAGATATTATGAAGATACATTATGAAGATATATGAAACATACAAAAAGGGATTTTGCTAGCACAGTTCTTACATTTAGGTGGTGGTAGCTGCTGTGAAAGAATGAAACATTTCAAAACCTGATTACAGTGATGCCGATTCAGGAAAAACCAACAAAAAGCTCACATATCTTTGAGCGTGTCATTAATTTCTGATCCAAACTCACTGATTTCAGTGTGAATATTTATTCTGGGCTCAGCTTCATGTAAGTAAAATAGGAGTTCTCAGGCTATGCTCAGTCTTGAACATTTGGCTGGAAAGATATGAGGTGAGCAAAGTACTTGCCACACCTCAGACAGAGCTAAAAGCACAGAACGAGAGCCAGGGCTCCTGCTGTGTGGATGATCTGCCACATGGCTGCAAGCTACAGGTCAGGGGTCCCTGAAATAAACACAGGAAAAGGGGCAATTCTATATGAGACAATGCATCACTGTGTGGGAGATCCCTGCACTGCCAGCAAGTCAGCACAGACAGTGCAGTTCTAGCAGGGTCCCAGACTTGTACCTGTCAGACAGTGTAAGACGTCACACTTAGATCTCCTTGAAGCCCAGGTAGCTACTTGTGCCAGGCAACGAGAAGAAGGCTTAGTGGACACTAATGTACAGACCACAGATCAGAGCACAGGGTCTCCAGAGGCATTTAAATAGCCATGGTCTCTTTGTGACTGCAGGTCATCAGTCCTTTTCTGGATAACCTTGGAAAAAACCAACCAACCAAGGAATCAAAAAAAACCTCCAAAAAAACCAAAACAACAACAACGACAAAAACCCGAACCAAAATTCCAAGCACTAGGTGCACTGGCTTTGTGATTATTCTCTTTTTGACATAACATTGAACTATATATTTTCAGTCTACAAGTCTATTGTTTGTAACATATATTAGCCCCTTTATCAGCATTTGCAATGAAAAGTCTGTGTTCCTGTGCATCAGGTAGAACATGTGTTTCAAGTTGTAGATTAAGCAGTGGTTGGCCAGAGTATTCATAAATATCTTATTAATATATTTTAAAGTCGGGAAAATCTTATCAAATATTTACAGAGTAAATTCATACCCTTGGTTTAGATATCTTTGATGTACTTGGCTGCCTATTTCTTTGATGCCCTTCTTGTCTGTTGTTTTGTAAAACAGTCATTAGCTAGTGAATCATTGAGCTATTAACAAAGTCAGTGTCAAGATAAGTATGATACAGAAGCAAAGCTATTTCATAACACTTCAGCAATACACAATGCAGTCAGGTGAAAAGAAAAGAAAAAAGGAAATCTTTAGGACACTGTACAATGCATTGAAATCAAAATGTCCCCATTTACTGTGCAAAAGAATTAGAAAAGCAAAATACTGCTTGAATGTCTGAGTCTCTGTCTGTGTAAAAACTGGAGTGAAACTATAGCAGCCACTCATTCCTACTTCAAACCAGTACTGACTGCATATAATTCACCTATCAGCGAATTCTCAGGAAAGACAAACTTTTCAGAAAAAGCTATTTTCATAGTTTTAAATATAACGACCAAATTAAGAGCTTGACACTGTGCAAAATACTGGACCAGTACCAATTCACACAAAAAGGTCTTTAAAATGCAAAATGCACCTGCACAAGTGCTTTTGACTTTAATCCACATGTTGACAAACAAGGTTCACGTGGTTCAAAGGTGACTGATTTTATAAACACACAGAAAGTATTTTAAATATTGAATTCATCTCTGTTATGCATAGCAGTAGAAACACATTACTTGAATTGTTCCACAAGAAGAGATCAACCATCCAGCTCTGGGGAGCTTGGGAGAATTAGAGTGAAACATTTCAGTGAAAATATATGCAAAGGTTGCCTTCTTCAAATCCCACTGGCAACTGTTTTTGGCTGCTTTTAAACACACGAGCAGTGCCAAGGAAATAGATGGTAGATAAAACTAAAGAACTTCTGCCAGGTAATCACCTCAGTGTGATCACTTACATACTTACTAGCAAAGCCTTTGCAGGAATGTTTTCACTGAGTTGTCTTTGAATCAATCTGTCTTCAGCTTCTTTCTTGGCAAATCCCAATATTATGGCTGTGTGAAAGTGCTTATCAGACAAGCATCTCATGTAATCACCTTCACTTCGTAAATCATCATACAAGCATTACTAATTTTTCATAGAGCATTGTATAGAGTTTTTTTATTTTCTAAATAAAGTTGGTTAAACGCAATTACCTTATAATGAATTAATTATTAGAAATTACTTTTGCTAGGTCTTTTAGCCATTTCCCTAGTTCAATTGTATAGTGGGCAAAACTAAACTAAACCCAATAGAAACTGATTCCTAAAATAAAATAAAATAAAATTAAACTAAATTAAATTAAATTTTAAAAAAAAATTAGGTGCATGAATAGACTTTCCAGCTATGATGACTGTGGTACAAAATGTGTTGTAAGATCCAAAACAACTTAAATTTTGTTGCCTCTCTGCTAATTGTGGCCTTTGTGATTGTACACAACAGCATGCATATCAAAACAGACACTGCATTTTCAGCAGCACAAATAAGAAGATACAATGCAAATGGAAAAAGCAAACAAAATTTCTCAATTACCTTGCTAAATCTGTATGAATCCATTTAAAGCTTAGGTATAGTATGTCCTGTGCTGATCCTCTGCAAACAGGTGTTTTTTATTCAGTTAGACCTCTGCTTATTGCCCACTGAAATATTTTTAAATAAATAAGTTATCAGTATTTATTTTGCCCTCTATGATGAGTGAACTTTATTCTAAACCTAATTCTGTACATGAGTACACACATTTCTGGTTGTTGTTCCTGACAGTAACCATCAAAACCACACAGCAGTTATCCAAACACTCTGAATGTATTATTTCACAAATTACAGGGAAAACATTTTGAAAACTTACTTTAAAAAAACAAACCAGGGATAAGATTTACTTAAAGAAATTGATTGTCTTGATTTTAATACCCATGGAAATGGAGAAAAAATTGTCCAAGAAATTGAAGTAGCTAGTCCGAATTTCACATTCTTCGGAAATGGAGGTTTAGATAAAGAGACAAAATGAGTTCTCATGGATATTTCGTTTCTATTTCATATTTTTCCTCAGTTTACTTCCTCAGTAAAGTTATTGTAAATCTTTTTAGCAGACAATTGAGGAACTACTAACAGCATCTCGTTTTCTAACTAAAAGACGCATTGATGATTTAGATGGACGCTGTACTTTTAGTGTGCAGAAAGGTGTCGTTTTCTGGTGGTGATGGGAAGAGAGAATAAAGCACCCTCCAAATATTCAGCAAGAGTTAGCAGATGTCTAAAGGCCAAAGAAATTAAAATCTCTCTTCAAGTAGCCTGTCATAACAGAGAATCGTTACTTGTTTGACTGCATGACTAGGACATTTCAGTGCTGAAACATACCACACTTGTCTGTCTTAGAGGGTGTGACATGCTTCTGTGAAACCACCCGTGGCATCACACTACATGGTCATGTGAAAGATTCCACCTCCTGGGCTTTTTGAGAGTTATTCTTGCATTTAGTAAGAAAAGGTGATTTGCGACACTTTGTTAAATGAAGTTTTATAAATTACATATTTAGCTAGTATAATTAAGGATTTTTGAGAAGTTCTAAAAAACCAGTTACCCCAGACCATGCAAAACTGTCAAAAAACAATTTCATTTTAAATGCAGTGTCTTCCAGATGCTGTTGTAAATGCTAATAGTTACACAGTTTAATTAATCATGTTATTATTACTCAATAATTGAAGAGACACAATCAAAGTTCAAATCTGACATTTAAAATATAGCTTATACGGGTATAAAGTATTAAAATTATGACACCAGCCTATAAATTATTAAAGCACAGAACTGGTATAACGAATGAGACTAGTAGCAGAATAAGGTGTTCAATTTGACCTTACTGTTGAAAACAATGACGGACAGGTACCTATTAAGTTATCTCTTCTGCATTAGCTAGAAATACGTTCAGATCATAACACCTAAGTTATTAAAATGTCATATAAATTCTCAGCAGTTATTCAGCTAATAAAAAAGACCATAGGACTGCTTGAATGATTTGCATTTTATTATAGCTTTTCTTTTACGTCCTATTAGACTCCCAAAAGTGCAGATCAAGCTGATACACACCAAGTGGTGGACAGTGCTCAAGGAAATATGATTCCCTGGAAAGGCTGCATTACTGGACTTGGTCATTTGTCTGGAAAGTTTTTGGGGACATCAAAACGTGGAAATATATGGTCTTTGGATAAGTGTGAGCATTGTTAAGTTAGTGACTCATGGCAAGGGACTTACGTTAAAACTGAAACAGGAAAAAAAAGTGTTTCATAGACTTTTTTTGTATTTAGTTGGCAGATTGAGCCTACATTTAGTCCACTTCAGATACCGTCCAGGTTTGAGATTCTCTGCTATCAGGAGAGATTGCACCTGATCCTGGATACAGGCCTTATCTGTGCATATGAAGATACAGTAATAGAATCACAGAACACTTTGGGTTGGAGGACACTTGAAAGTTCATCTTGTTCACTGACCTGCCACGGGCAACGACATATTTCACTAGATCAGGTTACTTCATCCACACCTGAACCTGAACACCTCCAGTGTTGTAACATCAACAAATTCCTGGGGAAACTTTTTCCAGTGTCTCACCATCCTCCTTGTAAAACATTCTCGCTTAAATCAAATCTAAATATAACCTCTTTTAATTTAAAATCATTGTACTCTCACTACAGGTAAAAAGTGTGTCTCCATCTTTCTTATAAGCCAAATTTAATTATTGGAAGGTTGCAATAAGATCTGCGCAAGGTCTCCTCCAGGCTGAACAACCCCAGCTCTCTAAGTCTTTCTTCACAGGAGAGGTGTTTCTGCCCTCTGATCATTTTTGTGGTTCCCCTCTGAACCTGCTCTCTAACACGTCCATGTCCTTCCTGTGCTGCGACCCCAGGGCTGGAGGCAGCTCTGCAGGTGGGGTCTCACCAGAGCTGGGCAGAGGGGCAGAATCCCCGCCCTGCCCTGCTGCCCACGGGGCTTTGGATGCAGCCCAGGACACACTTGGCTTTCTGGGCTGGGAGTGCCTGTGGCTGGCTCGTGTCCAGCTCTCACCCCCAGCACTCCAAGTCCTTCTGGGCAGGGCTGCTCTCGATCTGCTCATCCCCAGCCTGGGCTGGCACCGGGGGTTGCCCTGACCCTGGTGCAGCACCAGCACCTGGCCTTGTTAAACCTTGTGGGATGCCCATGGGCCACTTCTCAAGCTTGTCCAGGTCCCTCTGGATGGCATTCCATCCTTCAGGAGTGTCAACAGCACCACTCATCTTGGTGTTATCTGCAAACTTTTTGAGGGTGCACTTGATCCCTTTGTCTATGTCATTAGTGAAGATATTAAATAGCATGATTCCTAATACTGGGTCTTGAGGGACACCATTCATTACTGCTTTCCAGTTGGAATTGAACCACTGACTGTAACTCTTTGGACAAGGTTGTCTAACCTGTTTCTCATCTGTCTCTCTGTTGGAGGTTAGGCTTTTTTCCTTTTTTTTTTCTTTCTCTCATGGAATTTTGTCCCATTTGTTGCTAAGAGACAATAACTACTGCTACTTACAAGAACAAAAGATGTGGCTGGGAGGAGGTGGAGGGGCAAAGGGTGCAGCTGGCTATTTTCTTACCTGAGGGGTTTTCTCTTGGGAAAGGCAGAGATGCTGCAAGATTTTGGCAGGGGGCGGTGAAGGCCTCGACTCGGCTCCTCTCTCGCTCTCTGGCCTTTGGCATTGGCTCCTCTCTCGCTCTCTGGCCCTTGGCATCAGAGGAGGACAGTCAAACTGTTGCTTCCTACAGGGAGAATCCACTGTCACCACAGAGCCCAGCCCTGTACTGCTTCTTCCTTACTGAGGGTGAGCCTTTGCTCGTTACAGCAGCCTTTGCACTGGGACCTTATTAACACCTGCTCTGGAAAGGACCCTCACCATTTATTTGGGTGCCTCAGAGGAAAACCCGAGACCCCGAGCCCCTTCCCTCTTCCCAGAGGGTGTGTCACCCTGGCTGCATGTGGCAGCTGGTACGGAGAAGCTTGGCTGACACTGCCCAGCTCCGCT
>VZTF01001565.1:292959-418473 GCA_013397755.1 Cnemophilus loriae | reverse complement strand
CCATAGGCCTCCCGGCCGCCGCGGGGGTGCAGGGGCGTCCCGGCTCCGCTCCGCCCCCGCCCTGCCCGCCTGAGCGCGGCCACAGGAGCGTGTGCGGCGGAGGTCCCCGAGCCGCTGGCCGCGGGTGTCCCCGGACCGCTGGCCACTCGCCCGCCTTGGTCGCGCCGGCTCCCTCGCTCGCTCCCCGGCCTTCCTTTTCCTCCTTCCTGAAGATTTTTGCGCCAAACACGCGCAAAGCCCTCTCGAGGGCTCCTCGCTGGGCCCTTTTGGGCTTGTTTTTAACTCGACAAATTTCGCTCGGCTCTCGTCAGCCCGCCCTCTCTTTTCACTCTCGTTTCTGTTTCTTGCTGGTGCTGGGATTTCATTGCAATCTGATGTTCCTTCTCGGTAAATCTCTGTCAGAGCTCCGGGTTTACGAAGCCCTGCGCGGCCGCTGAGGTTGTGCCAAGCCGTGCAGAGTTAGGGTTTTCCAAATAAGGCAGGCAAGCGGCGCGATGTTCCCTTTGAAATCCATCTAGGTAGCCCTGGCGTGGGCTCTTGGGGAGCCTGGCTGTGGTGGGATACCCGGGAGTTAAAGCTGAGTAGGCCATTTAAGGAGTCGGTAGTACAAAAGAGGATGATGAATGATTCCTGTTTTGGGAAGGAGCCTGAGTGGGTAAGCTGGTAATTACAGTTCATAAACTCTTCCCGGCTGCCTTCACTGCGATGAGTGGAACAGGGCAGCTATTTCTCGCTTTGGTACAAACACCGTAGCAATCAAACTGGGAGTTTTCAAAGGAGCTCCCAGGAGGTAACTTAAAAACTCGAGCATAGCTCCTTGCGCTCTTTCCCAAGTGACAAAAGGGTAAAAATTAATGTGTCTTCCCAGTATGGTTTTGGGAAAAAAATGTCTTCCTTACTCAGATAACAGGAAAAAAATCTGACCTTTGAAACATCAAAGTTGGCATCTTGGTTTGCTGTAATAAGCCATATATCTCTGCCAAGATAGCAGAAAAGTCACCGTTCTGAAACAGCATGGTTACAAGCAGCAGAAAGTGAGGGTCAGCGTACACACAGTAGAAAATGCTGTTCGATTGTCAGCTGCAAACACCAAAGATGGATGCATTCAACTTTTGAGAGCAGATAGTTAGGGCAGCAGAGCTGTCTGCTTGCAGGAATTTAAGTGCAGGTGAATATTCTAACTTTCCAGAACTGCAAGGTGAAACTTGGAACAGCTGAATCAAACTGAACTCCTTTAGTGAGGCTAATTTTTTTTTTCAATTTTTTTCTTTTTTAGTGACGAAGTCCTTGCAGCATAAATGAAGTTTGCTCTTTTGTAAACTCTCTTGCTTTAGAAGCCCTTTGGGGCACATCTAAACATATGTACATGAGCATGAGAAGGAACAAACTTCCACCAATGTAAAGGGTCTTTCTTGATACTCTGTCCACAACAGAGATCATAATGGAAGAATTCAATCAAATTGCATCCCAAACTCAAACAGTTGCATAGTGTTTTAAAGAAGGAAAAGGTGGATGAGGCTTAGAGTGGCTTAATAAATTGTAGGGGAGGATTTTTCATGATTTGCTGGTAAATGAAGGAAAAACTCCAAGAAACAGATATGATATCTGAGGAACTTGCCTTTCTGGCAGATGGTATGAAAAAAGTCAAGATATGGTAGAAAGCCTAGAAGGGGGAACTAAGCTGAAGCTGCTTGTTTTGTTGTTGTGGAGTTGTTTGGGGTTTTTTTGTAGGCATGCTATTCCTTCCTTAAAGACAATTTCTATTCTTATCACTTCCCTCTTCTACTTCATAAGTTAAATACATGTATTTTTATTTGGCAGCCCCACTGCTCACTCTGTTTAGTAAGATGCTGTGAAGGAAATGGGATTTCTGAACAGGCAGAAGAGACAACAGGGTTCTTGCAGCAATAGAGGTCAAAAGCAGAGGTCAAAATAAAGAGTGGTCAAGGTGATGCAATGTTTTAGATGAAGAGTTTTTGGTATATTTTGATACTTTTTCCCCCTAAATTGAATATAGCTTTCATTGTAGGTGCTTGGATTGCTTTCGTTAGATAACACAGTAGAGATTGCTGCAGGGCAAGGGAAGGCAGAGCTAGAGTGCATTTATAATGCAGCAACCCCTTATGATGTGAGGGGCACCATGCGCTCCACCAGATGCATTTGAACACTGAGAGCTTTTGGCTGTCACTTCCCCTTGACAGTAGCCCTGGTGGCTTCTAGTGACCATGCAGAGGAATGAGTAAATTGAATAGATGCTTTGTTTGGCTTATCAGGAGAGGGAAAGGCTGCAGATGCATGCATTATGAGGAGCTTAACTGAAAAGCGCCCACACTTTGAGGTTCAGTTGTCATCCTGGTCTCCTGTGCATTTTCTTCTGGAAAACAGTTTCAGGCAGTTCCCCTCCATTTCTGGACTTAATACTGCTCTTAGCTTAGCAAAATGCTGCTGCCACACTTCTTACAGTCCACTTAAGTTCAAGATAGCAATATTTTCACTGGAGTCCACTCTTCACCTCTGGGAGTCATAGATGAGTGAGGAGAAGGTGGATACAAATGGTCTGCTTAGCAGATACGTGACACTACAGGAAAAGGTGTCAAGGTTGCTTGCATCTATTCTTCTCAGAAATAATTGAGACAAAAGTGCCCAACAAGGTAGTCTGATTGCTTTGAAATAGCTTCCAGACATGCACAATATCTTCTTATTGATTATTTTGGGATGGACTATAAGTGACATCAACTACGTGGATTTTACATCAGCCTTACGGTGCCAAAACATCTATGAATCCTCCTGGTTTTATTAATGAGTACTCCTAATGCAGTAAAAAAACAACTGGAACTTTAACATCAAACTTTGAATAAACTGAATGGCTTAAGTGACTTGGAAAATAGAAGCCTTGAAACAAGTCAAAGGCAAACGCAGAGACAGGATTCAGCTGTTTCAGTCCTATTCTTTAAGTAGTGGGGGATCATGTAATTTATCCAAGATCTCCTTATAACTGCTCACTCAGCCTGTCCCCTTAGTGGTCTGGACATCTTGTGGCTGCACCCTTCCCACGGCATCTTTGCAAGAGTAAGGAATGTAATTTTCCACTTCTGGCCAGGACTTGTTTCATAATCTAATGTATTTATGTTCTTGCTTGCAGTGTTCATACCTTTAGATGATGTCAGCCTTTAAACTATATACGTGATTTTAAAAGAAAATTTTAATGGTTCTCCGTATTTTAAAAATGAATGTGCCCTACTACAAATATCCTGGATTCTTGTGTTTTTAAATGTGTCTTGGTCTGAATCGCTGTCTTCTTAGTAATCTTCTAGATTAGATGGGGGTCCAGTAGGAAAATAAAACAAATACCCAAAACTGCCAATAAGACTAGAGAACATGGGTAACCTGAACCCACCATGTATTCTCCAGTTTCTGTAATCAGGGTATACATAATGCAATAGGCCATTCATCTGCAGTGTAGCTGGAATATTCCAAACGAATGTTTTTCATCTGCTGCAGCAGAGATCCTTATCTTATTATGAAATAATTTTGCTATGCGGTGGAAACTGTGTAAGCACTCTTCGAATTATGAGAAGGCATTTCAGCAGAGTTGTGAACTGTGAACAGCACATCTGCATGTGGCATTTGTGAGTTATGGATGTTAAAACCACTTTTGCTCGCTGTGTAGGTACAACAGTTCCACTGCCAGCAGTGAAACGTAGCATAAACCAAAGTTAGTTGAAGTGAGTCTGGGAAATGCTTGTGCATTTAACACCATGGATTTTTGCACCCATCTGAAGGATCAGCTGCAACCCAGTGCTTAGGTACAGAAGTAAAAATCCCTGTTTTCTCCCACTTATAGCTTTGACATAGAAAATTATGGAAATATATGGATATAAAGGTATAGTTCATCCATATGTAGAGTGTTAGTAAATATATACCATATGCTGTAATGATTTGCTGTGGATAGTGTGCGAAGCACAATTCCTGTAAGGCTGCCTCAAACCACCAAGTAGGTAATTGGTGTAACAGATCCTCCTGGAGCACACAGATTTTGCACCTGGCCAGTTTGTGGTTTCAAGTCTTGGGGCCTCCTTGCTTGCCCTCTGTTAAGATGTCAGTGCATTGCTGAGTAATTGCATGAAATAAGCCCTGGATCTGAGTAGCTGTGTGAGAAATAGTGGTTTGATTTTTCTGTATTGTTTCGCAAAGCCTCCTGTACACTCGTTCTTCAGCTGCAGCACAGTTGTCTGAATTGTTCCATTATTCCAGTTTTAAAAGGCAGTATCTCCTTGTTTCTAGTACTGATCTAAAAGTTCAGCATCCATGTCCAAAACAGTAGCTGAGGTATCTTGTTCCTTTTACTTAGCCCATCCTAACCCCCTTCATTTGCTCAACCCAGGAATCCAAGAGAAGGAGTCCAAGGAAAAGAGCAGAGCAGATGAGGAGAGCAGTAGCAGTTAGGAAGAAGTGCGTGCAGGGGAGCCTATCTGCCTTACCTGGAAGTAAGCACTGGAACAGCTGCTGATGCTTTCTTCTCCAGCCAAAGAAATGGCAGGCAAGTGGGGAGGCCTGGGGATTTTCTGTCACCTAGGGATCCCTCTAACCTACCTTATGCCATAGGAGACCCTTTACTGAGGGTTAAGTGGCCTCGGTGCTTTGTAACTGAATCCCAGCTGAAGAAGTAAGTTAGGTGCTATTTATGGTGCCCCTTAAGGACCTTGGTGTTAAAGAATGCAATAAAAATCCTCAAGCAACTACCCAAGGAGGGAGAGGAGGACTCTTTACTTGATCTTTTTGGAAGTGCATGGAGGGTTTCATTTGCATTTTTTTGTGTATGCCTTTACTGCATATAGTATCTTTGCCCATCTACTTCTCTCATCGAATCCATGGTACGGCAGGCTCCAGGAGACAGAGATTGTGCCTAATTGTTTGCCACTTCTCTGTTCCTCCCTCAGAGCTCCACCAGATTTCTTCTTCCAATAACTATAAACCCTGCTTGCTGAGGTAGAACAAGGCTTTGAGAAGATAAAGAGGAATGCCAGAGATAAAGGTACATGAAATGGTGATTAGGGGATGGCACAGGCCATAGTGGTAAATAGGAGATGAAAACGACGAGAGGGAACTGTTGAGACCTGCGAGCAGAGTAGCTGTGGTGGGTTTGGAAGCTGGGATTGTATGTACAATTATCTTTTGATTAATGGAGTATTTGACTGCTTTTTGTGATTGTCCTTAAGTCAGATCAGGTCTGGAAGCAGTATTTTATTCAAGGTATGGGAATCTGCTGGCACCCCAGCCATCACAGAGCATACTGCTACCGCCTGCTTCAGCTTTGCACTCTCACTAATTTCTTCTTAATGCTTTCTTTGCATACCCAGGATTGTCTGTGGGTTTGCTTTTTCTGTTTTATCCCCTCTTCCATTAGGCTGGATAACAGAATGACTATCTAATTTGTTTGTGAATATATACATCTTATCCATGCTGAGCTGCCATGTTGATTCTAGAGCAGCCTAGAATTAGTAGCCAATCTTAACTGGCACTAACCCTGTTGCAGGGAAGTTTGTTTCCTATGTACTTTGAGTCAACATAATATTTATATCAGACTTGGAAACTCTCCAAGCAGGTTTCAGGCAATTCTTTACATGAAAGGAATGAACTGCAGATGACTGAAGACACAAGGTTTTTATTTTCCGAACCTTGGACCTCCGCCTCACACCAGGGCTCGATTCTTGCCTCAGTCAGCATGCCTTGCACACCTACAGAATTTGCCAGGACCATCTGCTTTTGAGCTGTCTGATGCAGGCATTGGAATGACAATAAGTACTGATCCATTTACAGCTCTGTACAGGAAGAAGCTGTTGCTTGCTACCATCCCACTAAGGGCCTAAAAATCATCAGCTGTTATAACACATATGTGCTGTACAGGTTTTGGGTTAGATTTACGACATCGGTCCTGGTGTATGGTTTTATGAGAACAAGGATAGTGGTGCAGACATAAATATGGACTAAACAATTCTAGTAAAAAACCCCTTTCAGTCTATATACATCTGTCAACCATAGATAAAAATCACAGTGGTATTACATAAGTTAGCACTGCTAATGGAACACTAGAACTACTTTAAAACATTAAATACTGTCCGCTTCCTTTTTAATCCAGGCTTTTTTTTCACCTCAATTAATACAATTGACAGACATCATTCTCTCTCACATATGTGTCTTGTTTAGTAGAAGCACTATGTTCCAATCAGTCACCAAGAAAAAGGAAATATTCGCAAGGAAAAAGGTGCTCTTTTAAAGCCTGTGTAAAAACAATTCTTGGTATAAAGTTGCTTGTCCCTGCTTAAATCCCTATTCATGTCAGCCCAGTTTAATTCAACTGAAGGCAAAACATGAATTTCTAGCAAGACATTCACTTTGTTTCTTCAATGCAATCCTAAATAAGAAAGCTGAAGTTATAGTGAAGATTACAGTAAAAAAATGAACCAGAGGTGTATAGACACACATGCCTTAGGGAAAAATACCCCATGCTTCTTGGTATAACACCGGAATATTTTGAACCATATCATTCTTCTGGAAATTTTTCTTGCCTGCTAACCTGAAACTTTATTTTTACTCTCCGTGTTGGCCTAAACACTACTGCAGACCCTCACAATGAACCTCTTAAGTTAAGACTGGTGCCAGCCCACGAGTACTGACCTGACCCTTTCTGATGCAGTGAGACAAGTAACTTCTTCTCCTATAAAGGGCTGAACAAGCCTACCAGTGTCTCTATCTGAAACATAGCTGTTAATTTGGAAGTGTTAACATGTACCACCTGGTCCTTTGAGGATGGGATTAGCCAAGGGTATCATTAACACTAATAACTTGTTGAATGAAAAATAAAAATGAAAGCTGAGGAAGTCTGCAAGGGTGTAATTGCTCCAAAATTAACTTTCCAATATTTCTACCTTATGGAATGTCATATTTGCTCAGAAATGTAGACAGCCAATGAACAGATAATGTTTATTGATGAACAAGTGAAAAAACTGTAGCATTTATTTTCCCACCTTTAATATCAATTGCACCTTGTTTTCTTTCACTTGTCTCAGCCCAAGCCCTAGGCCAGGGCCAGCTACAGAGTGTGTATGTGACTGTGTAGCTGCAGAAGCACATTCTCCAGCTGATACGTGTCCACCTCACTGTTTCTGCTACGGTATCCCTGTCACTGAGTGAAAAACATTCATCCCCAACAGCCCTGTCAGAGACATTCCTTAAAAGCGTGTCAAAAGTTAATTGCTAGGTAAATAAGGACATGAAGGAATGGGTGGATGTCCCAGTATAATCTTAGTCCTCGCCTTACAAACCATAGCAAAAGGTCTTGCACGTTTTTACCCTGGGAAATATAAAGGGTGAGTATACAAAATCATAGTTTGAATCTTTTCTTGATGGCTTACTTCTATGCTGGTTGCCTTTCATGCCTTCAGGCGAAACATCTTTTAGGAAAATGTCTTCAGCTCACCAGCACAAACACCAGTGATGTCAAAGATACTG
Organism: Cnemophilus loriae; assembly: GCA_013397755.1. NCBI lineage: Eukaryota > Metazoa > Chordata > Aves > Passeriformes > Corvidae > Cnemophilus > Cnemophilus loriae. Next base: position 410,961 of record VZTF01001565.1, on the reverse strand, counting down.
TGTGCTCCTGCCATTGCCAAATTTCGGCCTTGCTAATAGCACAGTTATGTATTGCATTCACCAAAAAGATTTTTCCCATCCCTGAACATTTTAATTACACAATGCTACAAGGAAATTATATTCAGCAAGAATGTATCCAGTTCTCTAGTGGAATGGGACTGTACTTGAGCAAACCGAGCTGGTTTTGTTACATTCTTTTTGAATTAGTGAAATTTCTACGAAAAATACTCTGTTTATTGATAATTCTTTCACAGAAAAACCTAAATTAAAATCATACATGTCAAGTCTGTGGGTCCCCAAACCAGCTAGCTTTTCCAAAACACAAAAAAAAGTTTAAATTTTAGATAGTAATTATGTATTTATTTTACATTTGTGGAATACGCAGTTTGTTTACTACCACTTCTAGTGGTACAAATGAAATTATTGAACATTTGAAATTGTTGAGCCTTCTTTCTGTAGGTCTAGCTTGTTTTTGCTTAGTTGCTAATATATTTTGAATCAAGGACATGGCATTGAGTGGGAGTTCAACTGATATGTTCATCTTTGCTGTCTTAGGTTCAGAGGAAAGGAGAATTAATTTTAAAACCCCTTCAAATGTTAGAAATGGGTTATTATCTACCATTTTAAGAATTAGACCGCTGTCATGTACAGATTACTTCCAGAGGAACAGATGCAAATTGTTTTTTATGGTCTGAAAGTTGGGGGTGCAGCGTATCGCCCCTCATTAATGAGAACCAGAGGGGTCCAAAGCAGGACTGAATGGTCTGCAGAAAAAAATTCATGTTCTGCTTTATCACTGGTGTCATGTTGTATGTGCCTGTCATTCTGCCTCTGGTGTAAGCATGTGTGTTTTGAGTGTATCTATACCAAAATATAGCAAAGTGGGGACGACAAATAATAGCATCCACAATGAGGCACAGCACAAGAAAGGATCATGGTTTTCAGCCTGTTTCTTTCTAGGTCATGAATGACTTGCATGAAGATGTCAGTATCCTGCATCTGTTTTCCTATTTTGCCAGATGTCTTGAGGTGAGATAAGAAGATTCATGTAGCTAGGGAAAAAACCCACAACCACTTATTTGTATTGTGGTTTTTATTGTGTTAGCAGAAAAATATCAGGCATCCCTTGGGAAACTGAGTGTTACCAAAAAGTTTCACTTGTCTTAAGCTTACCTAAATGTAATAAGGAATTCAACTCCTTTTATTATTTAACTTCTTTTAAAGCTTTCCCCTTGATGAACTGAAAATATGACTGTGCTGCAATTATTGCCAAAATTATGATTCTCTTTAAAAAGTCTTTTGAGAAGAACTGACAGTTACAACTAATATCCCCAGTAAAATGTTGTGGTTTGGCTTTGATTTGTGGTTAACTGTGGCTGGGGTGTCAGCTGGAGTAGCAATTTGCAGAAGTACTTCCAAAATCATAATTAATTTTCAGCTGTAGCTGGACAGTTTGAACAGGGTTCAGATGTGGTTCTATATTCTGTTTTAAAATACCTTTATCTTGTACTGTTTGTACACTTCAAAGATTCTCTTTTTCTTTCCACCATCATAGCTATGTGAGCGTAATTCTTTCATAAAGAATGGCTCTAGAAGACCAATAAATAAATAATTCATGCTATACCCCTTAAAGATCTGCTTTCTGGATGGCTTGATGGCTGTATGGTAGCAGAACACTTGGGTTACATTGGGACATTTTTTAATTAACAGTCATACTTTTAAGGTGAATAATTGCTTTTGATCAAAATAGCAGCCGGTCTGCAAGGACTAATAAATTCCACTGAGTTACCAGAGATAGAGCTTAGTCTCCTTGGGCACTATAACACATTTTTAATCGGACTACTATGGCTCTGTGGTACCTGCATATTCCATTGAAAGCTTGAAAATCACTCAGTTATAACTCAGCAGAAATTGAAGGAGTCATATATCTTGCCTAGGTGTCTTAAATTTTTGGCTTCTAGTAACTCTCAAAGTTTGGGGAAAAAAGCCTAATTCTTTTCAGCCTGCTTCTCTAATCATTCACTTCTCCTTCCTGAGTTATTCTTTATCAGTAAATTCTTTGTTCCTGTTCTTGGCCTGTAATAGTTTGAGTGCTTATTATTTTGAATGTCTGTTTGGAGAAGTAACAGTCCAACCCAAGGGGTGGATAGCATATAGAGTTATATCTGTGTTAGTAATTTAGGTTTATTTAAAAGGATCAATGGACCTGGCATCCCCACCCTACACAATTTTGAGGTTTTTCTCCTTCAGGCAACATGATAATCTTGCCATCTAGACCAGCAATCAGAGCACAGATTTGTTTAGAACACGCTATGGGTGCCCTGAGATGTGAATAAAAACAGGTGAGGAGAACAGCCCCAACAATATTTATGACAGGAACTGGTCCTGGTCTGGGCTAAAACATTGACACAAATGTTCTCCAGGTGAGGCTACCTGAGACCAGAGCATGAACTCCACTGTTCCTCTGGCTTTCCTCCTTGCCCTTAAGAGAAGATGAAGTGTATTTCTGTTTCTTCTGTGCTGGTCCTGGGGCTGAATGCAAATTCCTGCCTTTCCCCTTTCCTACCATTTAGGATGGATTATAGTAGTTCTCCCCCTTGTGTGGGTTTTTGTTGTTGTTGCTGGGTTTCTTTGTTTTGGCTCTTTGTTCGAGGGGGATTTGTTTGTTTCTGGGGGTTTTGTTTGGGTTTTTTGTTGTTGATTTCCTCACCCAGTTACACAGCTTTTTATGTTTTCTTTTCTGTGGAGGCATGAAAGACAGCTCTTAACTGAGCATTTTTGTTAGCAAGACTTTCAAAATGGTAAGATGACCCCCCTCTGTGTTTTTGAAGAGCACAGAATATTACATGAAAGCTTGCCATATTGGCATTTCAGGAATCACAAAATGTTTCCATGCTGTGATACCTTGAATAGTTTGTCTTTGCTTGTACTACTTTTATGTTTGTTTCATTATGTAGACTATTTATCCTTTCTGTGAGGCTTAGTGGCCCAGTGCAATACTGATGATCACTTCTTTGCTTGGAATGGAATCAAAAATATGTATTATTTGTCACAGGACACTAAACACCCATTAATTCAGGATTTTATCAATAGTGTGAGACAAGTTTCAGCCATCAAGGGAAAAAGAAAATGCCCCTGTGTAATTATTTTCAGGCTCTAAAATAATGTTTTTCTTCAGTGACCCTCAACTTAATGGTACTCTTGAATTTCTAAGCCCTTTATCAATATTAAATAAGGGTTAGTTTATCCATTTGATAGGTGTTATTAAAACAAACTCTGTAGATATATAAACTTGGACCGAGGAATGGATTTGAATGTGGATAAATGTGAATCCCTAGCAGGAAGAGACAGCCAAAGCTCTGACCTCTAATTTCTAACTCCAATCACTAACCCACATAGCAGGGACTTGATGAGTTTGCTTTAACAGTGAGTATTCTTGAAATACATCCCCTTCCTTGAAAAAATGGTCTACATTTGGGTTGCAAAGACTTATCCTGCCTTTACCTCTGAAATGAGAAAAATTTTCAGTTTAAAAAAATGCTAGTCAGCAAGTCTGCTTCCAGAATTTTTGTCCCACTGAATTCTAGTCCTCTTTAAAGGGCTGACTAAAATCTGGACACATGAAGAATATTTCTCTTTTATTTCATCATTTTGTTTACCTTTGAACTAGTTTTCTTCCTTTTCTAATGAGCTGACTTGGCTACTAAAGCTGCTGGCATCCCCCAGGACCTGAGAGCAAGGAGGTCATCTGAACCGTGTCCTTTAGGCTGCTTTGCCACATGGATTTCAGGGGAATGGTTTCCACTCTTTATTGGAACTGGGATTAAGAGTGGCTGTGTTTTGGGTGACAGAAGCTACTGGGGAACTCTAAAAGCCTTCATTTAACTTATTCCTTTCTTTTCACAGCGCTCAGGCAGTGTTGTAAAGTTGCACCACTGTTAAGGCAAACAACCGCACCGCAAAGCAGTGACTTTAAAGCACCCGTCTGCCTTTTGGCACCTCGGCGTTCGGGCTGGGAAAGGCTTTAAACGTCAACCCCGCCCACTGCCTGTGGAATACTTGTGGGGAACAAAAATAATGTTGTTCTTGTTCTTCCCATGATCAGTTATGTCTGTTACAGACACTTCGCTGCACAATGTCAGCTAATGCTGATATCCCTTCAAGCTAAACACATTGCCAAGAGCAGGCAATGAAACCCCAAACCTTCCGCGGTGGCTTTGGATCCCTGCAGCAGTCAGGGTTTGTTTGGCCACCTGTGTGTTTGTGGCTTTTAAGTGCCTGCCCAGGCCCTGAAGTTTCAAGTGTAAGCTAAGAATTTATTATGAGCTTTGCAGTTTAAACATTTTTTTCACTTAAAGTTCTACTGTTACTGTTCAACTTCTGCTCATGCAGCAATATAGGTACGGGCTAAACTGGGATATTGGTGTTTTTGGAGGACATTGTTAGAATTAATACAAACCAAAACCAAACAAAAACCCTCTGGTCTGCAGTGAGAAAACCACTTTTGCTACATCTTGCTTGGAATGTCTCCAGTTCTCTTTTTTTCCACTGACTGGTTGTGACAGATTCCCAGAACTAATAAGCCACCCTTTTCTAACAAGAGGAAGGCTCCGGATCTGCCATAATCACTCCTAGCATCCTGGCTCTGTGTGGAATGCTTCCACCTCCTGGAAGGAGTCCAGCATCTGCTCTGCAAACCACAGTGCATAGTTTTAAATGTTATAAATACTTTCTCAAAGATTTACTTTCTCAAATATACCTGTATAAATGTTCATGACTTAACTGTTCTTCCTGGCATATAAAGCAAAGTTATTTGGTTTTAACTTTACACTTGATGCCCATTAACATTTTTCTTGAAAAAAATCATATTTTACAATCATTTATTTAATAATACTAAGCGCTGTCTTTTTGCATAATGAAATTTTAAGTATTTATAATGTATTTCAATATGACAACACAGAATGTGCTTTTCCTCTTGATCCCCCTTATTCCTCTACTTCTCTTTAGATAAGAGTTCCTTTGCCTATTTATTTAGAGCGCCTTCATTTCCTGACTCTCTTCTGCTTTCCAATCTCTAATAAATGTACCAATGATACAATTAATAAGTAGAGATTGGGTTATTCCAGTATTATTTCTTCTTCCTCTGTTGAAGAATAAATTTATACAATTTCTTCCATAGCAGGAAGAGACATGGATGTCTCTGGTTACACGCACGTGTGCTCAAGGCTATTTATTTTCCTTGTTAATATTTGTGAGACAGCTCTTCACAATGCCTTGTGAAAAAGCACATAAAACTGTATTATTGGCTATTCCATTAACTTATTAGTGTAGTCAAATTGTTGAAGGAGGGAACAGATTTTCTTTAAAGAAACCACACTGCTTTGACTGAGCAGCTTTTTATCTCAATGCTGGACTATGCTGTCTTCAATAACTTTTCACTAGTTTCCCAGTAAAATTTTTCATATTATTTAAAAGGAGTTATTTATTATAGAGTGTGGTTAGCTAGAACTTCTCAAGTATTGTACACTGTAAGTCTTTGAGTTGACTGAAGCTATAACTCTGACAAACTTTCTCCAAGTAGACTTCCTACANATATCTTTCAACTTATGTATTATTCAAATTTTCTCAACCATTTTTTTTTTTTTTTTTTTTTTTTTTTACAACACAGAAGGAACATGAAGAAAGAAGAGTTTGGTGTAAGGTAAATATTTCAATTGCCACCTGATAAAAACTGGTTTTGGTTATTCTAAATTCAACAAAAGGAGACATATAGTATGCCAGCGTTTATCTCATGATGCTTCATGAAAAAATTTACAAATTAAAAATTTAAAGCAGCTACTAAATTTTAACATGCATTGTTAGCATAGTTTTGGGGTTTTTTAAACTGTTACTTGCTTTCTTTAAAATCTTACAGAGTACCTTCTGCTTTGAAGAAGTATATTTTGAAATACCTGAATTTGCTGCCTCCTGCTTGAGGCTGTACCTGGCTTAAGGATAAACTGATAATCGCTCAGACTTTTTCCAGCAGTAGTTATTATAATTATCAATTTATTTGTTTTTAGGCTTTAAAAGTGTCTATTGGAATGCTGCCTCCCAGTTGTTTAGTTTAAGCACTGGTTAATCAAGACCCAGTGATTCTGTGGCTTGCTCTACATGGACAGTAAGTTAATTTCCTGGAAGGCTTTTGATGATCTGTTAGCGGATAACACAGCTATTCCTTTTCAGCTTTCACCCGAAAGAAAATGTGGTATAAGTGCAAAGGGCTGTGGTTCTTTTTCATCTTTTCAGTAACTTCTGATTACGGCAGATTCTGTGGGAAAATGATGCACAAATATGATTGGGAAAAAAGTTTCTAATTTTTAAGCGAAAAATAGTATCTTGCCAAGGACAAATTACTAAAATAGTATTTTTCTTCTTTGACTACCTTGTCCAATATCTGACACCTCTTATTGTCTCGCAGAATTCGTTCAAAATCCCTTGCATTAACTGCTAACTTGGGGATCTCTAGGGATACATAAGGGAATTCATTATTCACATGACTGTGCGTGAACTAATTTTTTTTCTTTGCAGGTCTTGCTCTACTGTCTTGAAAATGATCACTGGTTAAAGCTTCTCAGTGCTACACAAAAGTCTGAAATTTTAGCGATAGATTTGATATGTTGCTAAATTGCATAGCTGTTGAGATGAAGGGCGTTAGTTTAATTTAGCCTTTCAAGTGTACATGTCAATGGAGGCTATATCTTGGCAGAATAGGAAACCATATATATTTATCGTTTGGCCAGGGGTTGGCCACAATGCAGCTTATATAGACAGTGAGACAGCAGATCTTTCCAATCAGTAAACCACAAACCTTAGTCTTACTCTGTAGGACCACGCTTTTCCAATCTAAAGAGAAAATCATGTAATTCTGACAGCGTTTATCACACAGCATCTGTACAGTCTACAGTATGACTGAACCAGATGAATGCATGGGCACTTGCCTATTGGAGTTCCGGCCACTTTCCTTAAAATATCTGTTCTTAACCTTAGCTACAGTAGATAATAGTCAACAAATTTCTACATTTAATTAGTTTGGCTACATCTTATTCTATACGCCTATTAAGCACAGTCTGTAAAATATTTCTTGATGCAGTGTAACCTTCTTGTAATTACCTATTATGACTTGCTGATGTGTTCTTTATCTAAAAGAGAAGAAATTTCTCTTACTTTTTACTTTGCTGTAGAAAGACAAATTACTTATGTTCATAAGCAAAACCAGGGTGAGTACAAATCTGTAGTTGTACGTTGAGAATTGAATTTTGGTGTCAGTACTACTCAAATGGCCCTCTGATAAATGATTGTCAGTGTTTCTAAATGGCTGCAATAAAAAAAAACCCCTGAAAAACCCTTTTCTCCTCTGCAGGGGGTTTAAAGCATTTTGTATTAGTGAAGTCTACTGTTTTGAATGAGTTTCATATCAACACCAGAAAATATGTGACCCGGCTTTATTAGTTTTGCAGCAAGTCAGACTTTGGGAATGTTACTGTTACCTTCTTTGTGCCTTGGATAACTAATCTGCAGGGAAAAGGCTATCTTGACCTATTTCAGAAGTGTTATAACTATAGATGTGTTACTGTCTGTAAATAAATGTGAGATCTTGTAGGAACACTTTTAGAAGTCTGAGTTTTCACAACTGATGTTTTGACCATTTTTCCACTTATTATTCAGTGCCAAAACTTCTCCTCTTCTTTGCGGAATTCTTCACTGCTGAACCTACCAATCTTTTCTTCACCCCAGCCCCTTAAAGAGCTTGACAAAGTATGAAATTTTAAACCTTTTAGCCACTGAAGTATCTTATTGGAAATGAAACTTTGAAAAGTATGTTACTGCTTGGATTAAGAAGGGCTGCATTGTTGGTTAGAGAGCTCCCATAAATGCTGTGTGGAAGCGTCTTATAGCAAACAATGGATACTGGGAAGGAAATTAACAGTGATCCATTGATTTCTTACTAGTCTTCTGAACTGTTTGTCTGTTTTCAGCTTCTAAATAGTGAATCAATACACAGTAAAGTCTTGATCTCATAGAATAATCGCTGGTATGCAGCAGCACATCTTGTGGTTAGGGCAATAGAGGGGACTTTGGAAGAACTGTATTCCCATTACTTGTTCGGCCACTGAACTACTCTGTGGCATCAGAAAAGCCTCTTCACTTCTTTCTGTGCGCTTCCTTTATTTATTTATTTATTTTCTTGGTTAGATTTTGTGGACATTTTCTAGGGACATTTTATCCTTTGTTCTCTTTTGCCAAGCTCAGCACAAGGCCTGCCTGGATAGAGTGGTCACGTGTATGTAGCTCCATCCCCTGTGTCCATTTCTGTAGTCTGAGGGGGCATTTTCTAATGACAGAAGTGATCGTATCATGCAGTTTGGTGTTGATAGGATATACAAGGTTCACCACTCTCCATCTAGCCTTGAATTTGCAGTCATTTCTTTCTCTTGCACTTTGCTTTAAGATGGCGTGTTAAGTTATTAAGTGCCTTTATAGTTTTAATTTTCCTCCCTACCTTGAGGCTGGACACAGAGGGTCCAAATAAGATCAGATATTTGGGAAGACTGAGCATAAAACCCGTTGCTGGGGACATTCAATTTTTAAATCAACTTTATATTTACTGTGCCTAAAAGCCATAGGCAAAATGCTGTTGTGCATTATCAGGTACGCTGGTGACAGTCCAGCTGGACAAGTTTGGGGTGAAATAGGGCAGCTTTCTGGTATTCCCCTTCAAGTCAGAGTTGTCAGCGAGCTCTAGCTCTGCCATGTGGATTGCAAATTTTTATTTTTAAAAAAACAGAGCCAACTTAGCTGTGGGGATTCTTCTCATCTGCAGTACCTGCAGAAGATATTTCCTAGTGGGATCATGATTAGGAAAAGTGATATGAAACACAGGCTAATAGGTTTATATTGTTACATTAGTTGTACTGTAGAGGAAGAGGAGGCAAAAATTATATGCTCTCTTAAATATTTTCAGGATAATTCCTTGGCTTGACAGATGTTGCTGAGTAATTTCATGGTTTTTGAAAAACAAAATCTATGGTGAAGAGCACAAAAATGTCAAAAGTTCTCCTTGGAAAAAAAACCAAAACCAAATAAAAACCAATACCCCGGCCAAAAAATAGAAGAATCAAGGTCAGAAATAGTAACTAGAAAAACATGGTGAGCAAAAGAAAAGGGAAATGCTATATATTGCACTCAGAAAACACAAATGTAAGTGTTTTGGTAGTCAAATGTAGGTGTTTGGAAGGTGGCCGTCAGCAATATATGTCTTTCTTGCCTCTTACTTGTCTCTTCAATTTCTTAGAGAAGAGCTTTTAAACCTGTTGTCCTGGTTCGGGACAAATTTAGAAGGAAAGAGGTTTCATGATGGAATTCTGGCTGGTTCCAATCTCAAATACATACTCTTGATTTTTTTCTTTTATTTTGCTCTGTGTCTGCAGTAGTATGTAGCTTTGTGCAGGCACAGCAGACCTGCTGATCAAGGTTTCAATAGTGAGTTTCCTCATGAGTGTTTTCTGGTGTATTTTATCAATGTGTGATTTATTCCCATTCAATGTACTCAATTTTTCTTGGGATGGAATAGGAAGGAAAGCCCCTGTTACATCACTGCCAGCTGTCTACAAAAAGATGTACCTAATTAGTTGACTACTCAGCCCTACAGACACGGCTGGAACATGGCTCGCTTCCCTTGAGCTTGCATTTTAGCACTGGGTTTAACAGCTTTGCTGTGTGTGCTCACATTTCTTCTCTTCTACTGCTGTGAAGTAGCAACCTTGTTAAAAACACAGTTGATGTTACAAGATACCTTAGTGGATAGCAGGAGTCTGTGTAGAAAACTGAGTAAGAGCCTTCACCTCAAAATGTTTTGAAGAAGGTCTAACTCTTTGCAGAATTTAAAGCTGGAAAAGACTATGCAAATGTTTGTTCTGAACAGCCCTAGTAAGAAAGATAGTGAATTTTGACAAGAATTGTATAATCTTTCTAGTATCTTTGGCTAAAAATATCTTCTTGATTATCTCCTTGATCTGAAAAACACTCATGCAACAAAAAGGGCATCAACTCCAGTGCTTAATCACTCTCCAAATTAAAATTGTCCTCAGCTGCTAGTTATCCAATTTTTGGATGGTTTTTTGTTTGTTTGTCTTCTGCTGATACCATGCTATACTCCATGCAAATAGGTTTTGTTTTTTTTAATTGCATGATGCTTTATTTCTCTGGAGGTTCTTTTGTTGCATAATCATATTGCCTTTTCATTTTGCTAGATTAAATTGTTTGAGGCCCTTTATTACCAAGTAAAAAATTAATTCTAGATATTTTTTATTTTAATTTTTGAAGTGTTTCCTTCCTGCTACCCTGCTCTCCAAACTACATCTGGTCTTATTAAAATGTGGATGTCATCTGTACACAGTATTCTAGTACTGATACCATATATAGAGATAAAGCACTTTCCCACTAAAAATCAACACATCTGCTTTTGTTTGTATATCCAAGAACCTGGATTGCCTGGAGCACATGGAAGGATCATGCTGATTCCAAATTCCTTTTAATATGAATTGCAACTGCGTTACTTGCTTTTGGACATTATATTTTGTGTACCTTTTTGGACTTGCAGGAATGAGGGTTTTTTCTACCGGTAATTAAGGGATTTTTATCATCTGCCTTCTCAAACAAACCTCAAAGTAGAACTTGAAGTTCAAGTCTCTGCAATCGGGATCCTTTAATTGCTTCCATAATGACTTCCTTCTCTTTCCTGTTTTCTGGTGCCTGTACTCTCAAAGCTGAGGACAGACCTTCTCCAGGTTACCAGTTTAAGGCCAGGTAATAATAATGTGTTGAATTCCACACCTGCAAGAAGTGAATGGAACCCTAGGCAGGTGAATGATGCACTGCAGTACACACAGTTGTTAACTTTTGACACTGTTATGTTTATAATAGTTGTTATGTTTATAACATTGTCATGTTTATAAAAGTCGAATCGAGGCAACTCTTTGAGTATAAATTGACCAAAATTGTACATACATGGATAGCAGGACTTGAGTCAAGGCTGAAGCCAGCAGTTGGAAAGCAGCAATGAAAGGTTCCCAGGGCAGAGGAGTGATATTCTACCCCTTCAGAGAAGATCCTATCAAACATGTTCTCACTTTTCAAGATGCTTCCTCCTCACCCTACCTACTCCATTCCTCTCTTTGCCTTCGGTGCATATTACTTTTCATGGCAATTTGGCTCATTGAGCAGTATCATTAGCTTGGTTCTTGCTCATATTTTGAGGTGGCCTCAGTTTCCCTGTTTCTTCAATAAGACATTTTTACAAACTTCTGTTTGAAAGAAGAAAATGGGCTAGACTTTTCCAAACCTGACTGTGGTTCTGTAGGTTTCTATTTGGAAAGTTCATCTATGCAATAATTACGCTACTAAAAAACATAAAAGAAAAACAAGACCTCCGATATCTAGTGATTTATTTGCATGTTTGAATATAGAATTTAATAACATTAAAATCTAAAATTATTATATTTAATAATAATTTAATGTAGAATTTAATTTGCATGTTTGAATATAGAATTTAATAACATTAAAATCTAAAATTATTATATTTAATAATAATTTAATGTAGAATTTAATTTGCATATAGAATATAGAAACCAAAGACTGATTTTTTTTATGCTTTTTTTTTTAAATTCAGTTTACTTGCTTCAGAAATTCCATTTTATTAGTTGAAAAAAAGCAAGAATATCTTTTCAAGCAATAAACTAGAAAGTGCTGGCTCATCGAGCAGCGCAGAAATGTAGGCCTATACTTTCCAGAATTTGACAGAAGAGATGTTTATGTCAGAATAACACCTAGATACTATAAAGCTTCCTTAAAGGAGAACTTAGGATAAGTTTTAAAGCTACACTTTTTCAAGCCTTTTAATTCTTTTGTTAAAATCTTTGATACCTCTTACACACAGAATGCAATTATTGGATGTATATGAAAAAACTACAAAGCAAAACTTGTCAGGAAGCATTCCTTCTGCAACAGCAGTCACTGCTGCTTACTGCCATAGGGAAGCTGTGGAGGTTTCTCCTGAGGTACCCGAGTTCCTGCTGTACATCCTAGCAGCCTTGGTGAGGTGGTTTTCAGCAAAAACCCTAGTGAGACACTAGTTCACATTTCTCTAAGCTGAGCAGTTATCCATAGAAACAAGACTTTGCCTAGCTCATATAACTCTTGGTTCTTAATGAATTATCAGAGGTAAATCATTTGATATTTCTGGAGTATTTAACTTGTTGGGACAGGAATACTGGAAAATGTAATGCGGGGGGAAAACGTGACACCACAGCTGTGCAAACAATGCTAAGATGTTCTTCATACCCTCTCCTCACTGATTTGCATCCCCCTCCTCCCCTCACGTGGTCAGAGAACACTAAGTGTGATATACTCGATGTGCAGAAAATAGATACACTCTCATGTGGTTTATTATGGGCATAAGTTATTAACGATTGTTTAAAGAGCATGCTGAGACTCATTCTGTTACAGCCTCTGGGGCATAAGCAGTAGTTTGAGTGTCCAAGAGGATTCTAAACTATGATCAGCACGACACATACCAGTAGGTGTATCTTCAACAGAGGAATTGCCATGGGGCTATTTTTAGTGTAGCTATCAGATATCTTAGGGTGGAAAATTGTAGAGCTCTCTTCCAAAAGATCCTACAAAGCCAGACAGGATGACCACAAAAGTATAAGTAGATTTTTAAGACTGTAGCAAGCATGAATACGTTCTCAGAAAGATAAAGGGGAATTTTTGCTAGTTGTGCAGAGGAGAGAGAGGGACATGCCTTCCTTAAATTGTGGTAAATCATGAATTTTTAAAATTTATTTCACAGGTTGTTTCTTTTTCTCATGCTTCACAGAGTCAAGTCCTAATACCTTCCTAATTTACACCTGCGTCATGTAATCCCCTACCTATTTTAAGCCTTGGCTGTACAGACTGAGCTGGTACATTACTGCCACGTAGAGTTCAGTGCCAGCTACTGAATGCTTTTTATTGAAATTCACACAGCCTGTGGTAATCGAGACATCCTTACACAGGACTGCTTTCACTAATCACGCAAATAAATCATCACCACTTTTTCTTATTGTTTTATATGCATCTTCTAAACAACAAAGCAGGATACCATTAGTCATGTGCAGCTAATTCTAAAATAATAACTCAAATAGCAGGTATATATGGTAACAGCCACATTTGTTTGGAACATAGAATGCAAATGCATGTACAAATGCATAGACACATACTCCATGTAACTGCAGTGAATTGCATACTACTGAAAAAGTATATGCTAAAGATTGTAATGAGAGAAGTAACTATGCTGCAAAGCATGACATGTGGCTCCACATTCTTAATTTTAGTAATATCTAATCTCTCTGTGGCAGTAATGCAGCAGCTCAGTTTCCACAGTCAGGTGTAACTTCTTGTTAAAGTCAGGCCTGATCACATGAGAGAAGAAAAAATCCTGAAGATATTCCTTTGAAATTCCTTCCCAAACTCATGTAAAAGCGTATGTGAGAATGCTTGCTGAAATGAAGAAAAATCACATTTTATTTGAGGACAGAGCTTAAATAGTCTCTTGCTTGACCAGGACTATGTCATTGGTTGTATTTTCTGGAAATGTGCTGGTGGAGGCTTTCTGAGGTTTTTATGCTTATCTTGGATGTAGAGGAAAAAAGTTGGGTTTACTTTTGAAGTCATAATTGTAACAATTGAGCGGCTGCAAGATTGTAGTCCTCCATAGGAGTTTTAATTGCTGAGCCTTATCATTTTTATGCAACAATTGATACAAATTTTATTCTAACCCAGGAAACAATTGAACAAAGCTCAGACGTTGGTGAATGTCAGCAAAACGATACCTGAAAATGTCTGTAGACCGATGTGCCTGCATCCCACTTCAGCGAGTGAAGTGTGTGACTATCTCCTGCTCTTTGCAGATGGTGATCCACAAGAGTTCTTGCAGGTTAGATGCTACATTTTTTACTATTCATAGTATTAAAAGGAGTTACAGGACTGTAACTGTTAGTTTTATTGTCTATCTGGGCCCTCTCTGAAAATCAGCATTTTGAATGTTGATGGTAATGTGATCTACCCATTTCTTGTGCAAAATCTTTTACTGTGCTCCCCAGCACAGTATTTTCTCCAGCACAGGAATTTCTGCTCTTTTCTTTTTCAGGGTTTTCACGTACAGTGACTGTTAGTATTTGTAAGTTTGCCTTTCCCTACCCTAAAAATTTTGTTGATAAAATGTTAGCACTTTTCTGTTGCTTTATTTTCTTCCTTGTCCTTTGGCAGCTTTCCACAGCTTTTGGCAGTCCCAGCTCTTTGTCCAAGCTGTCCAGCAGGAGATATTCTCATTCTGGGTACATTTCTCAGAAAGGACAACTTTTGTTGCCTCTCACAGAAGCCTCATAGAAATCCACACAATGTTTCCTTTTCAACCAACAACCTACATAAATCTGTAGGTTCTAAAGGAATCTTCCTGCTATCAAACTGTAGCAGAGGTGAAAGTCATCTCTTTCACCTTACCCTCGACCTTTCATTACACACCACGTTAAGCAGTTAATTATCAATTTAGTGCAATTACACTGGGGACAGCAATTTTTTATTTAATTTTTTTTTCTGCCAGAAATGCTGTGCCCTAGTCTTGAACTGCAGACACTAGATGGCCTGTTGAATAGAAATCTCAGTGCTTGTGGAATTATTACACATATAAAGTGGCTTTTGTACTTTAGCAGTAATAGGATCAGGAGTTGTGTCCATTTAAGTGATAATTTATTAAGGACAGGATTAGTAAGAGCTCACTTGACGTTGGGAGAGGAGTTAGAACCTTGCTCAAAATCCCATCTAAATCTTCTGTGGCTTCTCTTTAGCCTGTCCTTGTTTCATTGTGTTCAGCTGATCATTCAGCAAAACTTAAAATTAAACACACAAAATTAGGCACTGAATTAGAGGTTTTATTTTTATTTTTCTTAAGTTAGGAGTGCTTGCTATTCCTTTGCAACTTTCAAGCTGTTCTGCAAGCACAAGTGCATTGCAGTCATAGTAGCAGCTGCTATTTTCTCTTGTTCTAAGCAGGCATTCTCTGCCACTCTATTCCTATCCCTCTGCATATTCAGTTTCCAAGCGAGAGCCTGTTAAAGGGTTGAGGGGAGAGCTCCCCTAATTCACTGGGCCTTTCCTGACTAGAAATCCGAGCGAATTTTGAATGCAAACTTTCTTCAAACACATCAGGCACTGTTTTGTGGAATATTCTGAAGGACGTTCTCTTATCCATGTAATTCAGCTTAGGTTTTCTGTGATTTGCTCATGTCAATCTCTTAGATACTAGTAGCTAATATGAATACTAGATTATTTGAAAAATAAATCATGTTTTATTCCTAATATATGTATATATATGAAGGTAAGTAATTCCTGTTAATAACTTGTATCTAGTAAAGTGGCTGCACTACTAAAGCCTTTCCCCCACCTTTCCCCAAATTCTGGAAAAAGGATTTTAAAGATAAAGTTGCTCAGTTCTTCTATTTCTGGTCGTAGAGGTAGAAGTGAGACTCTAATTTGACACAGATGGTAAGTAAACCATTTCTTAAGTTTCCACTATTAGGACTGTAGAGTTTCAATTGATAAGCTTCAAACAAATTTTAAAAGCCTAGAGTATAATAAATTTAGAGTTGAACTCAGGGTTAGAAGCAATAGATTGCAAATGCAAGGCATAGTGGGAGATAACACTGAACAAATGCTTGTGCTTTTTTTTTACTCTCGTGTACATAGATGAACTACTGATTTAAATATATCACTTGAAAGTACATCATGAGCCTATTGTAAAAGAAAATAGGAGCAGCATATTAGTAAAATAGTCAGATAATACCAGACTTAGAGAAACTGTAAATGTTAGAATGGGCTGAGAAATAACTGTGGAAATGAGATCCTTGAATAAGAAATAAACAAAATTGCTTTGCCATAGATCGTGCAGCTTATATGCTGTCATTATTTCATGGAAGGATAGAAACTAAAAAAAATGGGAGGGTGGCAATACTGTCATAGCCCACACAGCTTTATTCAATGTTCTGGCAAGGAAACACATGTAGGTGCAGCAGGTAGTGATCAAAACTGGCCATTGAATTGATATTCAGTACCCTGTTATTATATTTGGAAAATATGGACAGACTAGAAAATATATGCAGAGCTAGCGCTTCATATAGTACATTAGTAGAGCTGTGAATAGGGAATGTAGTTTTTTTCAAACCCTCAAAGAATTGAAGTCCCTCTGCAGAGAATTCAAGGTAAATGCCAGCAAATACTTGGTGAACTCAAACCCTGGTGAGTGAAGTCAGTAATTAAACAGTGGCATAACAGAGAATATCAGGTTGTAGGCAGGAAAGGGAAACTCCTCTACTCTGTTGATGATGAACACTATGAGACTGCAAAGTTGAAGGCAGTGGAATATTTTAAGAACAGAGTAGTTTGTCTGGAGCATGCATAAATGCACAGTTGAGATCAGATTTGTTTAGGCATGGAATACAACTAGATGAATCAATGGTATGTCTTCCCCATTTTTAGCATCTATAATCTCACTCCTTCAAAAATATTTCATTATAGGAAAATAGATAGAAATCTCTCCTTTGATATACTTTTTCAGGGTACTCCTGGGGTGGAAAGTCACCATGCTGAGCTGTCATAGTCCTGGATCAAACCCTTCCTTTACTACACATTGTATGAAATGGCAGGCCATGACACGGGCTGCAACGGTAATTAGGTTTTATAGTATGTGTATCTTTGCCTTTTTACAATCTATTGCCAGACTGTACTATTTTAAGAAGTGAACATGTGCCTGTTGAGGCTTGATCTGAGCTCACTAGCTGGGGTCTTGCACGCTATCAGCAGCTGACAGAACAGAGAATTCAGCTCCAGTCCTGTACTGAATTTCATGCAAGCAGTCTCTGCACACTGTTTATGGATCTGTCTGCACACTGCGGGATTCAAGCAGGCATCCAATTGTTCTCTATACCTGGTTTTCATTGTGTATGAAGTGAGACGGTCCATTTTTGAAGCTGGAACAGGCTACTGGCTTACTGACGGAATACTGTGTTGCCAGGATCCTTGGAAACACCAGAAAGGAATGATGATGTTTCTACGTATTTTCTTAAATTCTTCCTTCAAATTGTTTTCCCAAATGTTAAGTTTAGATACTGATATCCTGCAGGACAATGCACTGTTTCTGGCTCTTCTTTGTCAATGCTTTCCATTCCCAATTGCAGGAGCAGGCTAGCCAGGCTCCTCCAAGGCCCAGCTTCCTTTGGGGTGATAATAATGCAGAAATCACCGGATTCCTTCTGGGGAAGCTGAAGCTCCCAAAAATGAAGGCTGCCTTGATTCCCCTCCTGCTGTTCTGTCCCACATACTGCAAGCATTTTCTCACAGGAAAGTTTTGTGAACTATGAATAACAATCCCAATTTTGAGGACTATCGGGTTCTATCGATCAGTCAAAAATCCTCCTTTATATTTGTTTCCTGCACGGAGAATGGCATTATTTCAAGATCATGTCAGGACAAACCTGACCATTTTGGACAACTTCTTTCTTATCTTTGAGATGCCCCAAAGATGCTCTGTGGCCCAACAGCAATAGAAATGTGCGTGAGGGATGCAGTGTTCTGGTTTGAAGTGAGATTCCAGCAGTCTTGGAAAATGTGAGATCTACGTCAAGTCTTCAGGTGTAGATTCAGTGATACTTGTCTGATATAAACCATCTTAAAATCATAGCGCTTTCCTCAGTTTCATAGATCATCACTAGGACTTTCAAATGGATGTCTATATTGCAGCTCCACTTGAACTGATTGAGAAAACCCCAAAACTGTGTTTCTGGATAGTAATTTCCTTTACACTTCCCATTATAGTTTCCATGCTTTTACTGTTGCCATCTCTTTAAAAAGATCCTTTTACAATGCAACATATTGACAGAAAACTCTTGCAGATGTTAGTTCCTTTGAAAACACCAAATGGAGCTGTTTTAAGCATAAGTAAAGTAGTTTGTGAAAAAGGAATAGTGATGCCAGTTTTTATCAGCTGGTTCAGGAACTGCTGCCTGATTATCTCTGGATTCATTAGAAAGGGTGCATCTGTTCTGAGTCTCAGGTAACTTCATGTTACCAGACTTGACAGGTGCTAATGCAATTACTCTGACACAGTGAAAACTGACTTGCCTAAGCAGTGGACAAAATAAAAAACTTAAAGGCTATATTTGATTACTCAGGGATTTGAAAACCAAGTTTAAACCCTGAGATGGTAGCTCTTTGAATTCAACTTTTTTGAGCAGTGGGCTTGAATTGAAGTTCTGAAGGACTCGATAGAAGGATGGGAAAGGTTTCAGTCAAGAGTTCTTTCCTTTGTACTGCCTGACTCTTGCAGTAGTACAGTAGCGACTCTGCTCGGAAGGCTTATACATACAGCTCGTGTCTTTGAAAAAGCTTACTGTGTTGTCATGTGCAAAACAGGAAACGTGTAATGGTATGATCCCCAGAGGAGCCGATCCAGGGCAAACTCTTCTGACCTTGCGGAAAACACATCCAGCCCAAACTCACAGTGAAATGGAAACATACAAGTTAACCACAGGAGTCAAGAAATATCCTCATCTGCATTGTGTTGCTTTAACGTGGAAAGTTTCTACATGAGCAGCTGAGCAATGAATAACACAGCCTGCAAGCTGATGCCACTGTGCAACTCTCTTCATGTTGTTTTTCTTCTTCTTAGAAGCAATATTGTACCCCAGCTTGTTTTCATTTTGCAAGCAAAGTGGTATTTTGGAGTGAATGACATACTTTCAGATTTACACACTATTAGATATTGTTGCTGTCCCCAAAGAGTAAGAAAAATGTAAATACCAAGGAGAGAGAGACATGATTCAAATTATTCTTAGCAGGCGACAGCTAGATTGTTATTTAAAACTGAGAAGAGATGTGATTGAGAACAGATATTTTGGTCCAGTAATTCTCTTTTCTGGATCAGACCTGTCCTTTGCTCTATGTAGTTTTGCAGGTGTCAGGGTATACTCTTGCCCTACATGGGTACAATAATAGGATCCAAACCCCGTTCCTAGCAATATCTGAGGCCTTGTTCCTTGAAATACATGGCCAAGGATTTATTTTATATTAAACTAGAATTAGGGGAGGAACATACTATTTGAAACCCAAAAAGCTACATTCTAGTTTTCATAGAAGCTAAAGGCTATAATAATTCTTTTCAAAGGGTCTGGAAATAGGTTTAAAATTAGAAACCCTGTAAACTCTGGCAGTTTTATATATTCCAACTATAAAGCCTACTACATAGAGATGTGTTAAATACTTATGGACAGACTAGTATTAATATCTTCCTTTAAAATTTTGGTTATTTCAGTAGCATGTGTCTTCACCTACTGATTGAAACAATATTACTTTAGCAGTCTTTCTGTTAAATACAAAGCTGAAGTTATTCAGTGCAACATAAACATTTAGCTCTACAGTTTAGTCTGTAAACACTTAAAAGGTTGGAATGTTTATCTAAAATGGCCAGACGTCCAAAACTTGCAAAGCTGATCTGTTTGCAGTGTTAACAAGAAGTAGAAAACAAAGAACTTTACTCATTTGAAAATGAAGAAGAAAAAAATCTCAATTTTACTCCCATCAATAATTAGGCTCAATTTTGTTGCAGTTCTGAGTGTTCTTGGCACTGCTTTACCTATCCTGAACTCATTTCAGAAGATAATTGGTTGAGGTTAGGACTGCTGCTGGAATCTGTGTAAATCTGGGTCCTAGTAAAAGGAGGAGAGGGGATGGAACAGATGCAGGTAATACTGGTTTTGTATTTTTATTTTTCTAAAAGAATCACTGGGATATATCAAGCTGAAAAAAAGCAGAGGTTTAGGAGTTGCTTCATGAGCACTTCAGTCTTGACTACCATAAAAATGGCAATTTCTGTGAGAAGGGAGGAACAACTGTTGCACAGATACTGTAACCTCATCTTTTTGTCCTTATGCTACTGCTAGTAAGTCACCACACCTCTAGGCAAGTAAACATGATTTCTGCTCACTTCTTGGTTTGGTTACTTAATATTTCACAAAACTCCGTTAGCCTGGCAATACATTGTAGCTGTAAAGTGTTTACTTTGATGTAATAAGTATAATGTTATTTCTGCTTTTTTTTTTTTCTTCCTTAAATGGACTAAGATGCTGAGTCCAAGCTGATCTGGAACATGATTCATATCATTATCAGATCAGCTGTTGAAATCCTTTCATCAAGTCAGAAGTGAACTGGCCACTTCAAGTAAGGGGTAAGAAGCAGAAACTGTAATGATCCAAACAGTGGCTACGAAATACTAACATTTTCATAGTTCACAAGAAAGTTTGGTTTATTCTGCGATGAAAAATCAAGTGAAGTTCCAAAGGTCTTACTGTATACAAGTTAGTTTCGTTGGGATTAAAATTACATGATCCTTCAAGGAAATCACAATGTAGAAGAAAATTTGGGGGTTTTTTTCTTCCTTTAAAATTATTTTGTTTCCTCCAAACCCCAGCCTGAATAGTTGCTGTTTGACAAGCTATGACTACAACAACAGGAAAGAACTCAGAGGAGTTTTACAGTTAAACATTGATTTGCAGACATAGGGGAACTATTTGTTTATGTGGCATAATTCTTCTCAATGTATTTAAGAGTAATTACTCTCATAGATATTTCATAGCTCTGCCCATAGATATAATTACTGTAATAATGCAAACGGCCACTTGAATCCTCCAGTGCACTTCTAGTGATTGGATGTCTGATATTATCCCATGTTTTGATTTGCTAAATACCCTGAGGTGACTCTATTTTGCCAACCCTTTTCATCTTTGCTATTAGTGCGATGATAGCAGCACAGCGGGGACACTGTCACTTCGACAAAGCTTTGGTAGACAGTAAGAGGACTCCCTCTGTTGGCAAAGCTATGGGTAACTGTGAGATAAATAAGAATTATTGTGTGTGTATCTTCTTGGGATACTTGAATTTTGTGAAATCACAGCAATTTAAATAATGATGTTGTGATTAAACAAACAAACAAAACCAACTAGCCACAATCTGCAGCTAAACTGTAAACTCAGACGCATAATTCTGGTCTATTTACATCTAAGCATCATTGTTAAATCTTTTAAAACATTTTTGCATTCCCTGCTGTATAAGCAAATTAAAATTGAAGGAAGCAGGAATATCAGTGGCTCATATTTATGGGTGTTAAGTATTTGAGGTAAAATAGCACAACTATTTTAGGAAAAGAAAAAATGCCTTTCCATATTCCTAGGAGAGGGCTCTGACTCATCATGGAATGTGTTAAAATAGACTGAAGTTCTGAATCTTAAATGTTAGCACTGAGCTGTCATTCCTTTGTGCTTTGAGCCACCTCAGATAATAGGCTTTGCTGATGGCAGCTGCTTTGTAAAGAACAACTATTTCTCTTTTTAAAATTCATATTTAGAAGCAATCAAAAAAAAAATGAAAGTCTAGTTTAGGATGCAGTGAGGCTCCTTTCCTTAAAACTTCAATAAAAGGAGGTTTGCAGGGTTCAAAATAAGAATAAGGGGTAGGAAACAAAAAAACCAAAAGCAAACCAAAAAGCATTTGAGGCCAACTGTAATCACCTAGGACTGACTGAGCTGGAGAGAGAAGAAAAGAGAATGCCTCGGCAAGGGTGGATGACCATCGCTGCTGAGCCCGTGTTTGGCAGAGCTGCGGGGAATGGAGTCTGTTGGGGTGCTGGGTGCCACGAGGCCACCCAAGGCTGCACCGCTGCGCACTCCCACCAGGAGACTCTCGCTCCCTGCAATTGGAAGGCAAAGAAGTATGTGCTGATTCAAAATATCAGCTAAGTAGGCAATGCTTGCAGGAAAAATGCTTACTCAGATCTGAATTTACCTTCTTCCTTTTACACAAGTGCTGCCTCATTGCTGTCAGTACCAAGAACACAAACCTGACTTTATTCATTTTCAGTTAAATACTGTGTCATCCAGCTCTCTCAGGATCTGATCCCTAGGCTATGGTTAGGGTGCTCACCTGCAAGTAAGGCTGGGCTGGGATTGCCTATGAAAGGCAATCTTTCAGTGCTTGCTTTTCTTAATAGTTGCAAAATATTTTGAGCAATCTTGCTTAAAAGGTCATCTGTGCTAAAGATGGCTTGAATGACATGGTTTTCCCTAAATGTGGGAAAGCCTCCTGGTGAGTCAGGGCTGAGTCATGGGAAGATTATGCTACTTCTCTACATGAGACCTAGTTTATTATGTTCCAAGAGTTATGCCCCAAAGAACTGTTTTGCCGCAGCAGGACGCTGCTGCAGCTGGAGGCATGGTTTGAGGAGGTGTGCTGACCTGTATCATGAGTGAGGTGAAGAAGCCCCTCAGAGCTCGCTGTGCACAGATGATCCCCACAGGCATTAATGATCAGAACCTCTGAAAAGTTACACTTTTAACTACAGTTTGAACTGTGTTTTTTGTAGTCTTGAGAATTTTTTATTAAGCCTTTCAATTCTGACTAATAATTACAAAGAAGTGTTGTACATGTGGGATATTTATTTTTATGTACTCTTCTTGGTTTGTATCATCACACTGAGGATTGATTAATGGTATTTATTTCCAGTGTTAGGGACTGAAATTTGAAAAATGGACAGGCTAAAGCCACATACTAGGCCTATAGTGAACTAAAATTACCCAGATCTTGATGTTTACCGAGTAGTCATATTTTCAGCTCCATGACTATTTTGATGTACTTAATATATGTATAAGCTATAGGCAGTCTTTTCTCCACAGAATTACCACACAAATATGAGAGAGGGGCATATAGTAGATGAAGGAAAAGAAGACTAGTTCAATATGGTGTATTCTGACATAGGATTTAAGGGTGAGGAGAGCAGAACAGAAGATACAGGAGACGGTTCAGCTCTAGTGAAGAGGACAGTAAAGGTGAAAAGCCGTGGATTCATTACCTGATGGGAGGAGCTAAAAGGTGTCAAAGCCAGAATCAAGGCTAAATGGAGCTTTGTGAGTGACTCCAAATCCCATCCTTTTCTATTAGGAGTACAACAGAAGCATTGCTGTAAGACAGAAGTATGAACAGTTACATCAAAGGTGAGGGGATATAAGAATTGAAATATTTCTTCCCCAAAATTCTCTCCCAAACTTTACGGTGTAATGGGCACACCTGCTCTGAGTCAGTGGCACACCATTCGTTGGCATCACCAACAAACAGGCATGGCTGAAGCCAGCCCTGCTGTACAAACCTTGAGGAATTATGCTAAGCTATATCTTCTCAGGGACCTAAAGAATTTGGGTCTTACTGGGAGTTAACAGGACCAGCCTGAACTGAGATCAGACAAAACTAGAACTTCTATGGCTGCCACTAGAGAGAAGTTTGACTACAAGCCAATCACTTTGCACTACAAATATCTGCAGCCCCAGAGCCTGCTGAGCTCTCCTGCATGGCAGTGGCTCCCCTTGCCACTCCTCTGCAAGGTGGTGATCTCCCCTTGAACAGGGATGCCTCCCAAGGCCACTCCTCAAGGCCAAGAGATCTCTTACCTGGCATCTGGTATCTACAGCAAGGTAAGTGATATTTTATGTTAGATCTAAAGCATACTGTACACAAGCTAGCTTAATTATTAGGAGCATGGTAAGTAGTAGAGTGTTTGACCACCTTGTTGACATTGTTTAGTAACTGTTTAATCATCATCATTAAATCATTCTTTAATAAAACCTTTTGGTTAACCCTACAATAATGACTTCTCTTAATAGCTTGAAAACTCTTTGATACTGCTGAATACCTGAGTTGCTTTGCTCTCTACTTCCTGGAGGAGAAAAAAAGAGGCTAGGTTGGTAAGTACTTGTGTTTACATCATATTAAGTTCCACCCAGAAACTTTGTGGGGCTGGAACGTCATTTACCATAATGAAGCAATCAGTTCAGAACGGTATTACAAATTGCCACAGCTGACACATAGGGATAAATGGCTCATCCAGAATCCATTCAGATGGGGTTCCCAGTCAATCAACTGAATTGCATTCAGCAATACTTAAAAATACTAGCAGATATTTACCTACTTCCTCATACTGGGAGCTTAAACTCTGCAGGTGTAGGTGAAGTGTGTGCATGCCAAGGCCGGCTCAGTCTGTTTCTGTGAGTTCCTTTTCCTGTTGGCTAACTCTGTTACTTAGAATTAAATGTCGATTGGAGGTCAGAAGTCAGTTTTACACAAGATACAACCCAAAGCAGAAAATCTAAACAAATGGTAGAAAATCTGATCTGTAAAGGGGTGAACTACTGACTTCTATGAGTGTGTGTGGCAAAGCGTCAGCCCACCAAAGTCAGCCGGGCTATGCCTACCAAGCAGTAAAACACAGAGCTATCCAATTGTAACGCTTCAAGAGTTTAATGAGAAGTTTCTGTTAATACAAAATGGAAACTGAAGCATTTCCATCTGTTACTCCTTGATGAAAATGTTTATTTCAAAGCTATATTCTGCTGCATGTGAAGGGTAATGGTTTACATATAAATGCATGCTCAACACTCCAATTCACTCTTAATTTGAATGCCTGTAGTAACAATGGAAGATGCTCAGATTGACAGCCTCACAGATCAAAGCTCACAGCATGATGGTTTGGGGGAAAATGCAAGATACATACAAGAAAATTATTTCACCAAAAATCTTTTATGCTAAAGACTTACCCAGGTCTAGGGCAGATAGCCTTTGATAACATAGTTTGTACAGTCCATCACAAGCTCTGGCCCAGTTATGAAATGGCTGTAGTGTTGCTCAGCATACAGCAAGCTGAGCCATAGGCTGTATTACCTTTATTCCAGACTAGTGGCAGTGCAGACATTAAACATTGCAGTCTCCTATTCCAACACAAATGCACAGGAGAAATAGAGTTGGAGTGCAGAAGTCAGTTCAGCTAAGCCTGCCTCTCAGTAATTGGAGTTTAAGCAGTAAAATTTTCTCAGGAGTGTAACACAGATTGAGGACAATGCTGTTATCATCAAATGCTTGTTATCTTCAAGTCAAATATGCTGGTAGGTACAAAGAACCTGTGGAGGAACAAGCAGGGGAGGCAAATCCAAATACATGATATTGTCTTGCAGGGATCTGGTTTAACTGAAGGCCCAGTTATGAAGAAGGAAAACAGGTGCATAGAAGAGTTGCAAGCTGATGGAGCTAGAAACCACGTGCAAAAAAAAAAAGTAAGTATAAAACCTAGAGAATGCTCAGGAGCAGTAAAAAACCATGGAGGGAAGATAAATGTCTTTTGTGGCTAAAGCAGAGTGAAAGCATTCAGGCAAATGTCTTTCTAAAATCTCCATCAGCTAATAGAACCGTAAAAAAGTGAACTACAACCCATCATGACTGTGAGAGAACTCTCATAAGAGAGTGAGTTGACAAATGATGTATATCGGTTCCTTAGGGCTCAAAATGAATGTAGTCTGTATGTATGTGTATCTTCAGAGATCTGAACCTGATCAAGTTTATGCAGGAAACCTCTGGGGTAACCTGGACCATTTGGGTTCCAGGCTAGAACTCCCAAAAGTGTACCACACGCTGACTGATACTTGAGGTTCCTAGACTGTCTGAAAGACTGCATTACAATACTTGCAGATTTTATGTTTTCTTTAGTATTTTCTGCTTGCTTTTACTGTGTAAACACTCAGGTTTTTTTCTTTTTGAGTTTTCTACAATGAAATATTTTAGCGATAGAAATGAAATGCTGTAGAATGACTATGGGAAAATGAAGAAGATAGTACCTGTGAAATCAGGAGTGTGGATGTTTTGTTGTACTAGTTTCCACCACTCAGTTCTGGTCTGCGTGTTATAATGGCACAAACTCACTTGGAAAAATACAAGGCTGGAGCTTGTAAGCTTGGAAGGATCGCTAGGAAAATGCAGTGCTTGCAGGAAACGCTGCTGTGATTTTTGTGGGTTCTCCCACAAAGGCTTCTCTGTTTCAATTAGTACTGGGTCAGTATCGGCACAGTGTCAGAAAGCAGTATGGCTGCGCTTAAGAAGACAGACAAACTCTCACCTATCCCAACACCAAGGATTCCAGGCCTCATTTCTGCTTCATCTCTGATTGTGGCATCACTGTCCGTATGCATTTGGACTGAAATGCCAATACAGAGTGACAGCTTTTTAAATGAGTAAAAGTAAACTTCTGTTCAATTGCTCAGCACATGGTGCTTGGGGGTTCTATCCTGGTTGAATACCAGCTTAAATATTAAAACCCAAGAGGCTGGGAAATAAAAAGATATTAAAGCTTGCTGGTAGGCTTCCTGGAACTTTAAGTGGATGCTGACAAATACGTGTGCTGCCCGAAGGAGTTTTTGCAGGAAAAGGGTTTTACTCCAGCCAGAGGTCCCAAAAACCATGGGCTCAGAGGTTATCGTTCCTGTGGAAAAATGTCCAGAAATGAAATATGTTAAGCAAATGTCTCAGTCCCTGATGGTCTAAAAATGGCAGGTAGTGAGGTTTCCATACAATGATTTCTTTGTTAGAAGAATATTCCATATGCTGCCATAGCTAGTCCAGTTTTCTGTTTATGAATGCAGCATCAAAGGTGTGAGACTTCCAGTCACTGAGCCTGGATAAATAGAGGGATTCATAGAAGTAAGCCAAATCTAGACCTTGATTAAACCCATGGAAGACTGCAATTGACTTCAAAGTGAGCACAACCTGGTCTGGAATGAATACCAGGCTGGTTGCAGCAGTACAAGCTTCCTCATACACCCCTTCCAGCCTAGGCATTGATACTCAAAGGGCTTTTCTACATGACAAAATAGCAGTACTGAAGTTGTAGGAATATGAGTTCAGGTTTTTTTCAAATTCTGCTGGAAGAAGAAATAATGCTTTGTAGAAGTCGCTGTGTCCTCATCTGATGAGACCAGCAGCTCCTCTGAATGGCTCCTAGCCTGTTTCAGTCAGTTACTCTGGTTAACAGAACTCCTGTGTTAGAGCTAATGTGGCCCCTTTTGGCTGACACAGGTGAGAAGAGTTTAACTCCCAAGAGAAGCAATGCCAGCAGACTGAGAGGACAAAGATCCCTGGTGTTCTTTTCATGCGAGCTCCTCTGGGCAAATCTTCATTTCTCCACCTGCCAGCATAGTGAACATCAGGCTACACTCTGCATCAGAACCTGTGTTGATATTTAGCTTTGCCTATTAATCAGAAAAGTCTTTATCAGTGAAGCTTAAGATAATCTGGGTATAAATGAATAATTTCTGCTAAACCACAATAAGATAATGTGCTGGTTTTGGCTGAGATGCAGTTTATCTTCTTCATAGTGGCTAGTGTGGAGCTATGTTTTGGATTTATGCTGAACACAGTGGTGATAATCCAAAGATGTTTTTGTTATTGCTGAGCAAGGCTTGCACAGAGCTGAGGCCTTTCTGCTTCTCAACCCACATTTTTTCTGGCTTTTAACTTTCTCATTGTCTCCCTGATCTTGCTGGCGAGGGAGTAAGAGATGCTGTGTGGGGCTTGGCTGCTGGCTGGAGTTAAACCACCACAGCCAGTCTTATATTCAAATATACCTATTCACCTGGTTTGGACTAGTTTAAATGTAGCTTTTTCCCCTGAGTGCAGCCTTGGCCTCTGCGGTGCCAATTAAAATTTTGATGAGGGAGGGGGCAAAAATGGCAATTTCTTTTATTTAGTTCAATCACGGCTGTTGTATTTCAATGATTGGCCATTGTGGTAAGTGAAAGTTGTACGGAGGAGAAAAAGCCCAGCTCCTCCACTGAAAGCTGTTGGTGGTTGAACAGGTTGCTTTAAGAAGCATGAACACATCTGTCCAAATTAGTTTCATTCTAAATGAAACTGCCTGTTTCAAAGCATACATATTAGAGAAGCAAGTGTTGGAAAGGAGGTTCTGGACTCTGTTCACAAAATTCCCAGCTGCAAAGTCAAGTTCATTCCCCACCCAAGTTGTATAATGCTGTGTTTGCTATTTTGATTAGTGTCTTGGCAAAAGAAATGTAATTGGAAAATGCTAGCCGTTTTTATTATCTTGGTTTGTCTCTCTAAATGCTTCCATGTGAGCAACTTCACTCATCTTTAAAGAATGCATGTTGGAAAAAAAAGCCTTTAGCTATTACTGCTTGTACTAGAAAAGGTCGACACGAACAACCTCCTTTCTCTTCATTTTTTGTGGAATTTTACTTAAGGAGCAATATGTTGTATACAAAATGGGGGTTTCTGTACCACCTTGTCTGGAAAGCATGTTTTCTGAAATTTCCTGGTGGGAACAGTCAGGGGTGGTTTTGGGTTTAAATCCGATGTTGTGCTGAACGCTTACAACCTTCACTTGAACCGCAGCTTGCCGTGTCCATGTCACCCGGTCCCTCAGGCGACGCCGTGCTCCTGAGGAATGCCCAGGCTGCCCACGTGACGGGTGGAGTTACCTTCTTCCCTGCGTGTTTTGTTTTTTTGTAAAATGGGCCTGTCGCTGAGGCTGCCTCTTGGTCAAACCTGTTGTGCGGTTTCCAGCCGCTGCCGGCTGTCCCCGGGCCGCTGCCGGCTGTCCCCGGGCCGCTGCCGGCTGTCCCCGGGGCTCACCGCGCTCCCCCGGCCAGCACCTCCCTGCTCCGGCCCCGCCGGCCTCGGCAGGTTTTCCACCGCCCAGCCTCGGCCCTGCCTCGCA
Organism: Cnemophilus loriae; assembly: GCA_013397755.1. Classification (NCBI taxonomy): domain Eukaryota; kingdom Metazoa; phylum Chordata; class Aves; order Passeriformes; family Corvidae; genus Cnemophilus; species Cnemophilus loriae. The sequence continues at coordinate 382,232 of VZTF01001565.1, read as the reverse complement.
CCGAGGCCGCGGCGGGGCGGGCGGAGTGAGCCGGGGCCGCAGAAGCTGCTCCTCCTCCTACCGCTCCCCGGCACCGCCCTGCAGCTCCGGCGAGCACCTGGGACGGGCGGCGGCCGCAGCGGCTCCACAGGACCCCGGTAGGCGCGACCCCGCGGCGGGACGGGACGGGACGGGGGCGAGGGGCCAGGGCCCCCGGTGCGGCGGGGACGGGCAGGGCCGGGCGGTCCCGCGGGGCTGTGGGGCGGGCCCGTGTCCCCGCAGGGACGGGGATCCTGGGGCGGCAGGAGCCGGGGTGACAGCCAGAGGCTCAAGGGCTGTCGGAGGGGACGTCGGGGCCGGCGGCAGCTCCGCGATTGGGAGGAAGCAACGCCTGTTTCCTGGGGAAATGTTGTTTCAGAGGAGAGGGCATGTTTTGCTGTTGTAGTTGCAGTTCGGTCCTTTGCCTGTGCCCGTAGTTTGTCTTGAGTTTATAATTTTGATGTGTACAGCTGTCGGGAGAAAGCGGTCTAAGATGGTAGGCTGGCCATTACGCAGTGCTTTTTTGTACCCCGAAGGCCCCTTTCTCTAAACTGCTCGTAGTATACTTTACTTTTTCTAATACCGCATGTACTTCAAATGTCTTTAGACTTTAAGACACTTAAGTGTCTTCAAGTCACTTCAGTTGTCTTAAAACCTTCCTCTTCAAACTTCTGCTGTGCTGTAGCTGTATGTGTGACAGAAAACAGCACAAACATTTCCATATTCAGAAAAACAGTTCCTTCCTGTCCCCATCCTGTTTCTGGGCAGTAAGGGAGTACTTCTGTGGAATATATTTTTCTTTTTAAATATATTTATAGTAGTTCCTGGAAGCTTTTTCCTGTTAGGGAGGAGCAGTGGAGAGATAACGTTCTGAAGGGAGTGGCAGAAGCGTGGAAGGCAGTTCAGCCTAGAACAGGGACAGATGGCGCCGGGGCAGAAGGTGTGGAGAGAAGACAGACCGGCGAGAGAGAGGAAAAGTGCTGCTGCGGTGTGTTTTGATGAAGGAGCTGATTATGAGGGTTATGCACCTGAAAGCCCCGCCGCTGTCGGAGGTGGGGGGTTCATTCCCTGATACCTCCACCAGCACAGTTATTTTCTGTGAAGTGAGTCAGTGCTTTACTGGAACACCCATGGTAGAGTCAGAAACAATAAAACCCAGTGTGAGTGTATGGCTGCTGTAGTGCTTGACTGTATGAACGCTTTCCCCACAGCTTGGCTATTTCTGTAATTTCCTGTGTTTTGAGTTGATCTAAGAGTCATGTGGACCACACTTCTCACACTGATGCAGCAGATAACTTGAACTGAGCATTGCTTACATGTTTGCCTGTGGCCTTGTCCTCAGTGCATTTCTACTGAGTGCCTAGTGATTTTATGTCAACAATATTTATGATATTTATGTTCCTTTCTCTTGCCTGACCTTAGTATAAGGTCAGAGGCCAAAATGTCTGTATGTAAAATTTCTGGAGTAGCCATCACATTCATTCATATGCTTTGTCACCTCTTAAGCTTATTATTTGTAGTCCCCAGAAGTTTTGAATTGTTAGACTGAAAACTCCTTGAAATATCAAAAGTCATAAAAGATATAACAAAACTAGCAGTGGGATGGAGATATTTCATGGGGGTATTTATGTAGTCAAAATTGTAAAGACGTGATGTTAGATAACAACTTAAAATACATAACCTGATCTGCTATAAAAAGTCAAGCCAAGTAGTCTATCTGATTTGAAGGTTACAAGAGATGCTGTTTCCTAGACTTCTAGTAAGTTTTGGAAGATGGAGCTTCCAGAGAGTCTGTTTAATAACACTGCATTAATCAGAGCTAAGATAGAGCTGACGTAATGCTAATTCTGTGATAGCAATGTAGGTATTAAAAAAAAAGAAGCTGTAGTTAAAGTGGAGATATAATTGAAAACAGAAGATGGTTTAATTGTGACAACAAATAGCTGGGCTTTTGAACAAACTGAAAGTTTCGTTTCTTTTTAGCCAAGCATTTTTATGTAATCATTTGTAGAAACTGCTCCATCAGCTTCAAATTGCAGTTGGAGGCTTCTGTTACATTTAATATACAACTGAATAATGGCACCAATGTAATTTCTTTTGTTTATTTCGTACATTTATGTTTGCTACCTTGAACCGTGTTTCTTATTGGATATATTCTAAAAGTGTGTTATGTAAAATGTTAGAAATAAGGACAGGGACTTGTCAGCTGTATGCAGTGTGTTTTGTTTTGAGTTTCTCTTGAAGGTAGCAAAAGACTTTTTTTAAAAAAGGGAAGGAAAAGGCTGCATGTTTGCCCCTCAGCAAGCAGCACTTTCACCTATTTGAAACTTGACTTGTCTCTTTACTTTTGCCAGTTTATTTGAAAGCGGATGTGGTGGATATAAGTGCTGAATTTCCTTCAGGCAGTTCTGCAAGCTGGGGAGAATGTAAAGTAGACAAGCAAACCTAAGAACAGCAATACGTATTTACAGTGCTTCTGTTATTGCTTCTATTGTTGCTCTGTGTTTGTTCTAGATTTTATCAGGCCTCACTAGAGAATCTTGATAAGAAGTTAGATCCTGGATGAGATAAACCTGAAATCAGTTATGGGTCAGAGTTGGGACTCATTGGTGTCCTTCTAAGAGACAATTGTACCACATTCTTGTGTGATTCTTGCTTGGCATCTAGTTTTTTGTTTGTATGTGTGAAATTGTATCCATACTATTCAGCTGTCACAGATGCTGAGTGTGGACCAGCGCCAGCCATTAGATTGTGGCATCTTAGACTGACTAAAACAAACACAACCCCACACAGCCCCACTACCTGGCTGTTCCCTGTACAGTGCAGTGTCACTGTGTGGTCTGATCAGTGGCAATGTTCTTGTCTAAGATGTCCAAAGAAAGGGAAACAAGTTCTTCCCAGATGTTGCCTCCTTTTTTTTCATTATGTGTTGTCTATCTGAGAGGGAATATGCTGTCTTACTTGGTAAGGGAAGGTTAAAAGTCTTTTGGAATTTTTGTTTTCATTGTTTTTGTTTTTTCCGTCTTTCACTGCAAAGTGTGGGTGGTGAGGGTTTTTTTGAGGGCATTGGGAAAGTGTTCACCGGTAGGAGAGGTGGGCTTCCAATTCAGGCTTTTGGATCTGAACTTCTGGTGGGCTTAAGAACTGTCAAATACATCAGTCCTGTGTTAAAGATCCAAATGAGTTTTAATGCTTCTGAAGGTCTCTTGTTTGTGCTAAACTTTGCTATAGTCGTATAGTCAACATGTATGTGAAGTGATACTTGCTGTGATTAATTCCTGCATCCCAAAGACCTCTGGCTTGGGTATAAAAGCGTATCTGATTTTGAACTTTGGCCTAGCGAGTTTCTCTGAATTAGGTGCTTAAGTTGCTTGAAGCAGACGGGGTGAATATCCCTTTTATTATGCTAGAGATAACAACTTTAAGCGTGGGAACTTGCACTCCTTCTGTAAACAGTGTACTTATCTGTAGTCCAAGTAACTGGTTATTGGCTATGCTTGGCAGTGTTTTAAAAATACTTGGTTTTCTATTAGCTAGGGGAATAAGTGCATCTTACAAATGTTAGGATTTAGGGGGAAAATACTTATTTTTCAGTAGTAAGCTTTAAGGACTAAAGATTGCTGATCTCAAGTGCAGACTAGATTTGAAGGTTCTAGTCTTGCTTTCTTTTCACATTCCTTGTTTATGGTTGTTTTGAAATACTTGTCTTTCTACTTTACTACTCTAAGTTGGTCCTTGAATAATTCTGTTCCTGGAAAGCATTAATCAGCTGAAAATCAATAATTCCTTATAGCCTGGAATGAATGAAGGCGTGTCCATTTGCTCACTGCGGGATAGTAACCATCCCAGTGTTACTGGACAGCTGAATGTGTAAGCCTTCCCTGTCCAGAAAGTATGAAAGCTATCACTGTTAAGAAAAAGTTGATCTATCTGTACCTCTTGTTCATTTGGGGAGTCCCAAGGCTGTCAGTAGAGAGGTTTTGTCACAGTGTAGGGTATGTCCCTACAGAGTTTAGCTAAGGTCCCATGCAGCTCCTGCCAGTGTGCCTGACTTTGGCAGTTGTCACTTGAACGGCTTGGTGTCATTTGGCCTCCTCTGCAGCCCAAACAGCTGCAGACCTGATGGAAGCCTTTTGTCATCCTTTTGTTCCTGTTGCCCGTGCCTTTGTGGTGGGGTTACTCCCTGGCTCTTGGGCTTCGGGCTTCAGGCTCAGGCACAGCAACTAATTAAAAACTACTGGTGTGAAATGAACAATCAGATATTTTTTAGTAACTATTTTAGAGTACTGAATATTATACTATTGCTTTAGTTCACGGAGTAATTGGTATTTACATATTCTGACTTGCACTAATGATGTAAAAATATATTCTTTCATGCTGGAACTTAAAATAGAGGAGTATAAATCCCTGAGGCATTAGTCAGTTGAGAAAATAGTTCAGACTATTTATAGTATTTTTTTTTTTTTTGCAACAAATGATTTTCTGTGAGAAGTTATGAGTTTGAAATAGAACAATGTCATTCCATTACTTCTTCAAACATCTTGAAAACTTAATTTGTTTTTTTTTTCTTGCTTGTTTTGTTGTTTGGAAAGTGTCTTAACTGTATTGTTGTAAATGTTTTGACTGTGTATTTTATATATTTGAAAGAGAGTGTTGAAGAAGTGTGCTACAAAAGGAAGCACTTGGATTAGGGCAGAGTAGGAATCTGAAGTGAAATTGACCTCTTGGAATTAACTCAGGTTTTTGCTGCACATAGATCTTGAAAGTCCATGCAGCTCAACTAAATTCTTTGGATTTTGTTGCCCTGAGTATATATGTAGGGCTTCTGTCACTGGAATGTTGCATGGATGTTCTTAGTAATATTTTTACAGCTCAGTTGTGGCTTATGGGTGTGTCTTCCTGTTCTGCTTTTCTTTGTTGGACATGGCATCTGCTTTCAGTTCTACTTTATTTTGACTAAAGCTTGCAAGTGCTACCTTTCTGATGCTCTTCCTCCCTCTCCCCCTTGCACCAGCAGGTCAAAAAGTGCTAGATTATTTTCTGTAATAAAAAAAGATTATGATATTGAATTAGAAGGATCATGAAAACTGGCAGAGCTTCTGAGTTGTAATACTAGCAAGCAATTAAAATGGATAGTTTTTAAAAAAACCTCAAATTTGAGTTTGTTTCTGTTCCTCCATCTATTCAGAGCTGTGGGTTGGTTTGGGTTTTTAAGGAAGCTTTTTTTTTGTAGGAAGTGGATGGTGTGTTAGTACTCTTTAAATATACATTGTTGGATGAAGTCCAGTAGAGGTTTGTAAAGGTGAACAATGAGCAATAAGATCAGTGTAAAAGAGGTTTCCTGAGTTTTGAGTGGCATGAACTCAGCCCTGTTGGAAGACAAACCCATTCTACTAAATTAGTTTTTTTCGTAGTGAAAGGAAGGTTAGACAGGAGTCATGTACACAGAAGACTTGATGAAAAATCAAAATTGCAGGACTTTTTATCTGTCAGGATGAAAAATATTACAGCTGGTACAGGAGAGAACAGCTTGTATGCTGCAGTGCATGAGTCGAAGATAAATCTTGCTCAGGCTGGTAAAACAGCAGTTAGCTGGTTCAGTGCTGGCTATGGTTTGTCCTTGTCTTGGAAAAGCGCAGTGGTGGATGCCTCAGCTCGTATCTGATGAAAAACAACAGCATATTGTAAGGTGATAAAGTCTGTTCTGCCGCTTTCACAATCAGGGTTCAGTCTCAGAGCAGGTACTGTAATTTATACCTTCAGGCTGCTTTGTCTGTTGTATCCTGGTAATTAACCTTGTGGAGGAGTCAAGGCCAAGGGTTTGACTTTACTCAGTGCTTCCCGTGAAATGGGCATAATTAAACAAATTATTTTGAACAAATAAAGGTTATGGTTTTTCATCCTTTTTTGTCCTCAAATTATTGTACCATGGCATAGCTGGAGCCTGAACAGCAGCCACTAAATAAATTCCAGGAGTGGGCATGAATGCAGTGGCTAAGCTTATTGCTATTGCACCTTGAAACAGAAGTTTTCTGGCAGCCTTGAAGTTTTCTTCTTTATTTCTGCCATCATTATGTAATTTATATTTTTGTTACAAATTTCTCAAGTTGTAATCCTTTTCTTCTGTGCTATATCTTACAGAAGCATATTTTCAAGATTCCTGTTGAAAGTCTATCACAGATTTGATCTTTTATGAACAGGTCTGTTCCCTCTTAGCTTTGCCAAGCAGCAGGAAAATGCTCAAGAGCCTGAATGGTTCGTAGCTTGCAGTGTGAAGCATGGTAGCGATGTTCACTGTGGGAGTAAAACCTCAGGTCTTTATCTAGAGTCCTGAGGTGGACCTCTAGGGTTGAACACTGGGAACAGGGAGAGGACCTTGTCAGCATTTGTTCTTTATTTTCTTCGAGGCACTCCCTCTTTCCGTGTGTGGTTTGGTTGTTTGGATTTTTCCCTCCTCCTCTGCGCTACATTTTTTATGACTGAGCGAACAGAGACCTTGCTGTTCCTGTGTCCTCCCATGCAATGTTTGTATAGCAGGGTGGGTTTCCATATCTTCTGTTCCCTCACCTGTGTCACCCCTTTGTTGTCAGCAGGCAAGTGCTGCTCATCACAAACAATTTTAGTAAAATATTGCGGATGTAGCAGGAGCAAGTGTGGAAGATGAGATTAGAAGATGAAATGGGGGCTAGGTTGAGGGAATGACTGGGAATGTTAACCTTCTACATTAATATTTCTAAAGTTAGAGAACTGGCCAACAGAGGCTCGAATGAACTACGGAAAAGGTGATGATCAGGGAAGTTTCTGAACATGAGAAGTTGGTGTGTTTGCAGATCTAGTTTGCCTGGAATCAAACCAGTCTGGGAAAATTTCCCCTTGGAAAAGCCCTGGATAAATACAGTGTTCAAAAGAAGCAAGTGGAACATTTTTATATAGAAAGTAACATTTTTTTCAGATTGCTGAAGTTAGCTGTTTTTTCTCAGCCTCAGCTTTCATTGCCAAAAGGCTCTTTTAATCTTGGGGTTTTTTCCAGTTTGAAATGAACGTTCTATAGGAGATGAAAAGCAATCAAACAACCTTGCTAAGAAAAACAAGACCTGTCCCATTGCTTCTCACCCTCTCCTGCAAAAAAAAAAAAAAGGCTTTTTGCCTTAAATTTGTACCTAAATGTTTACTGAAAAGGCATCTTGCAATTTTTTTGAATACCCTGTCTTTATTGTATTTACATGTGTAGCTAAAAAAATAAATAAAGATAAAATTATGGTTGTACCTGAAGAAGTAACACTAATTTCAGTGTTGTAATAATTTGTATATAAAAATATACACTTTGACATTATACATGCTAGGAATCTAGATTGTGGAGGCTCTTTGCTTGGTTTTTGAGTGACATGGTAATAATTGTTCTTTTTTATTTTTCCATTCTTTAATATGTAAAGCCCATTTCTGAATTAGAGAGGCTCTGAAGTGTGCCAGGCTGCCTTCTGTTGAGCTTTTTTAATGTTTCTTTTTTTGTGCAGGCCTCTCTGCACTTCCATGCTCACGTACCTGCCCGGAGGTGGCAGCGGAGCGGAGCTGGCAGCGTGGGCCTGGGGCCCGCAGCTCCCTCTGGCAATTGTGTGGCCCAGCGCCAGGAGGGAGGAAGCTGCCTGCTCGTTTTTCCAGCAGCAGAGCGGGAATACATGTTTCGCTTTTTGTTTTTCTGCCTCATGAGCTTGGGGTCAGTCTTTGCACGGGTAACAGCAGGCATTGCTTTTCCAATGCTCAGAAGCTGCATTCACTTATTTATTGATTCTGTTAGACTCTACGTGCTGGAGCAGAAGTAAGGTTGGGTTATAACTTTCGGTGTGCTCTGTTCATTGCAGTTTCTGTTAGTTCGTTTCTCTCTCTTTAAATTTAAATGACTATGTGCGGCATGAAGTCCAAATAGTTTTTCAGTAAATTGAAGATTTCCTAATTGTATTTCCTTATTACAAAAAAAAAAAAACAAAACACAAAAGATGTTTTTCCATTTCACTGTTGCCATGCAATAGAGCCATGCAAACCAGAAAGAGAAGTTAATGTGCTCATGCAAAATGAAAACAATTTCACAAGAACAGCACGCCTGCCAGCTCAAGCCAAATCCAAAACAAAATTCCATAGCTGAAACCCAAAACACAGCAAAACATGCCAGATGCAAAAGGTGTAGTGCTTTAGGGGAAAGAGGGAGGAAAAAAAAGAAAGGGATAATTTACGCACCAGTTCTAAAAATAGACTGGGTCTTGTCATTAGAAATAACCTTCAAAAATTAACACTCATCATGGATATTTTCCTCATAGTTACTTTTACTGTTCTTCCTGGTAGTTGTTCTGTTTAAAATAAGGCTTTTGTATTCTGGAAGCCAGTTTTCATTTTGTCCTTTATTTAGCTGTTCTTCCTTGTTGACCTCTGCTTCTATTTTGGACAGCTAATGACTTTGTGCATTTCTGTGCTGACAGAGGCACTACCCGTTTTGAGAGATCCAGTTTGTTGTAGTGATCTTATCCTATCAGTAAACCATATTTTATGGCAGTGCTGTAAGCATGAAGGTGTATCCCTTCTGCTTCTAACTCTGACCTTGCACTTCTGCAGACATTTGCATTTAGGTACCTTCTAACAACTTCTCGTAGTTACTCACTTGAAGACGTAGCTTCTTTCTCAGATGATTTTCTGTTCTTGGTTGATAAGACAGTTCTGTATAGGCTGGAAACTTCTGGAGGTTTTAATAGCACGGTAAAGGATGCATGTTCAAGTAATACATCTCTAACAACATAATAGACAAAGCAAGCAGGAAGTAGCAACTGCAACAAATATGAAAGATAGTGTGAGAAATGACTCTGCAACTGCTTAGCTATCTGAACATGTTTATTAGTCCAGCAAAAGGAAATGGGAAGGGGTTTCTAAGGGAAAAGCTGGGACAAAGTGTGCAGGTTATGTCTAAATTGTGGTGACTGGCTACTGCATGCACATTGACTCTTAGTGTTACCTGGTGTAATGAGTGAAGCATTATAGAAACTAACTGTATCACACATACTTTCCAGATCTTTGCAATGAGTTACCCGGGCTATCCCCCAGCGGGTGGATATCCACCAGCTGCCCCAGGTAAGTTGTTCAGATGAAGTAAATGTTAAATGCAGCGGTGGTCCTATCTGGCGTGGGAAAGGTGGCATGGATGAAGAACAAGACTGCAGAGGGTTTCCTTGACTCACCAAAGCTTTCTGTACTCTCTCGTTAAGTCCTGTTTTATCTGGGCTGGGGATTCTGATTTGTCTAACGTGTGCTCTGCCGTGTGCTCATATAGTAAGGTCCAGTTTCATTCATCTTGAATAAAGCACAGAGCATTAGGAGATGGTCTTAATTTGACTGAATCCAATAAATGACAAGGATTGGTGTCCGGTCAATACTGAGTCTTCAGGGTGGGTGGTGAGAAAAATGAGTATGGGGAGAAATCATTCATAAAGCTTAAAACCATATCCCCCAAAGAAATAGGAAATTATCCTTAATTCACTGTTCTTAGGCAGATGGTTGCCTGCAGTAGGGAGAGGGCTGTTAAAAAGGGTAGCAATTATAATAATATAAAGCTGATTAAATACTCACCCACTGCTTGGTTATGAAACTGAACTTTAGTCATTAGTGCTGTTGTAAGGTAGACAGAAAGGACTGGAGTCATGCGGGTGTGGTGAAATGTGGAGTTAGGCAAGCTAGCTCAGGAAGGGAAAGCAGTGTACAGTGAGAAGCCCAACTAGCTAGGAGGATAAATCCTGTTTCTTAGCAGAGCGTTCTGGCTTGATTTAGACCATACTGCTGTGTGCAGACAAGTTTTAAGACTTGAGTGTCTGTGAATGTACCGTTGTGCTCTGTGGACATCTCTCAAATTAGCAAAGTAAGTGGAATTGAAAATGTCTTCCTGCTGGAATACCCAGACAACTTTGTACTTTAAGTGCTCTCAAGTCAAGATATGGTGTTAACAGTCTTGAATGCCAACCTTCAAATAGGTTTAGAGTTGTTTTAAGTGAGAATGTACAGATTCAGTGATAACTAACATGATTAGAAATATCCAGTGAGACTTCTCTTTTTATAATTGCACTGCTACCCTACACCTCTTCAGCTGATTTTCTTGGTAGTGTTGAAAATACATTACGTTAGAAATTTAAGTAGTAAGAACTTTAAAAAGGCATATTTTCTTGTTTCAGCACATCTGTGTTTGATTTCAGGTAGCAGTCCTTGGGGTGGTGCTGCCTATCCACCTTCAAACCCACCTCCAATTGGTCTGGAGAATGTGGCTGGTTATGCCAACCAGTTCAATCCCAGCCACATGGCTGGAATGGTGAGTTTGCTTTCATTTAACGTGTTTCGCTGTGATGTCCTTGAGTGCAAAGTTGTGTTTCTGGCATTGTCACCGAGAGGTTCATCACTTGAATTCTGTGCCTTTTTGCCTAATCTGTTCAGGTGTTGCGCATTCAATATTGCCTATTGAAGAAAATGGTTACTGCAAGCTATTTCTTATTTTAGGAAAACAAAGCACTAGTTAAATGTTGTTAACAGTCTAACTTCAAAAGTCGTGGACGTAAAACTAATATAACTTGGCATTTGCTGTGTAGAGGAAAAGGGAACTGTAAACACAGAGTATCCACTGTTAATATATTCACATGAGCAAACACAGTCTGGATTTTGCCTATTACCTGGATTTTGACCAGTCAGAGTAAGGAAAAAGGCTGTGTAATTAGAGGTACCAGTGATTCGTCCTTGAATACGGGATCAACAGTCTCTTACAAACATCGATGTTTAACAGACGGAAGTAAAAACGTTTTATGTTGACTGAAGAAAATGTAGACGTTTCCAATGTGACTTTTTTTCATAGAGCAGAAGTGAGTGACACTTCTGACAACTTTAGTCTTCAGAAATCTGTTATGCTGCATAACGAATACAGTTTGTAGGAAGATATTTGCATTATAGATGTCTTTCTGAGGCAGTGATTAAATGAAGTGATTTGGCAGCCAGCAGGCAAATAGAGCAACGAACTATCTGGGGTGCACAAAGCAATATCCACAGCAACTAGTTTCTGATAATGCTGCAATCATCAAATGTCACTTCTGGTTTCCCTCTAGAAGAGGGGTTTCAGTAGTAAGATTTTGATGTGGAGTAGACTATCTTTGCTGCAGTTTCTGCAGACATCTTTCCAAATGTAGTCCAGGAACTCCTGCTAGCTGTAAACTACTAACACATCATAAAACAGCCAAAGGTTGCTTAGAGTAAAGTCCTTGCACGCAGGTGCACCCTTGTGATCACACAAGGCAGCCATGGACAAAGAAGGGATTATTTGGTGTAAGGTTTTAGGCAGATTTTTCCATCCTGCTTGCTTATCATTTGCAGATGAAGAGCTATCTATCTGTGTTGGTGGGGAGAGAGGTTGTATTGTATTAAGCATGTTACTGGAACTCAGCAGTTTGTTCCCCTTCTTGTCTTGCTTTATTGCTGTTATTGCAGGCATCCAACCTGGCAGGGACCTTTGGAGGGACAAATATACCACAAGGCATGTATCCTTCCGCACCTGGGGGTTATCCACCAGTTCCTCCAGGTGGCTTTGGGCAACCTCCGCCAGGACAACAGCCCTCGTACGGAGGGTATGCTCCGCCTGGAGGAAATCCGCCACCAGGAATGCCAGCTTACCCAGGATTCGCAGGCGGCCCTGTGCCGGGCCAGCCCACTCCACCGCCTGGTCAGCAGCCCGTCTATCCAGGACTTCCAGCAACTCACCCAGGGCAGCAGCCCATGCCAAATTATCCAGCAGGTCCAGCTGTGAACCCATCTATGCCCTCTTACTCAGGAACTACTGGGCCTGCAGTCACTCCTGGAACAGTAAGAGCGTTCATTGCTTTTCTTTTGAGGTGTGCCTGTACGTTCCTTTACATTTTCTTTGTGTTTATTAGTGTAAGCCGATCATAAAATTGAAAAGAAAGTTATGAAAAGAAGTTTGAGTGAAGAGAGAGATGGAATCTTTTCAAATGCAAGCAGTATAGGCTCATATGTCTTGAAACAAATTACGTTTTACCATGATACCCAAGAAAAAAGATTTGACATGAATTCAAATTAATGAATCTTGCCTTTCCTAACTTTAGCAGGTATTGCCAGTCGTATATGCAGTATCATCAAGCCTTAATTAATTGGAAAGCAGATTTAATGTCAGCAAACCTTGATCTTGCATTTTCCTGTAATTTGTGTCTAGAAATTAACAAATTGCTTAAGGCAGGGCTGGTTTGAGTTTTCTCTATTACTTTTCTAATAAAAAGAAAACTGGTAACTGTGATCATCTTTCCTAAGTAGTAAACCACAGTATTTTACTGTTTAACACTGATATGCTGTTAACACTAAAACTGTTTAACACTATTGATCTCATTTTAGCATGGAAACCGAGGTACGATCACTGATGCACCGGGTTTTGACCCTCTGAAGGATGCAGAAGTCTTAAGGAAGGCCATGAAGGGGTTCGGTGAGCAGTCTGAGGATTTACATTTCAGTTAAAAGTAGAATTGCATCTCAATTCAGCACTGATGTTTTTGTATTGCTATGTGTGTACTGAGTGGAGTAGTTCACATGTGATTGTCCTTGGTTATCAGAAGTATTACTGGAAGTTCGTGTAGGCATAAACAACATAATGAGTTTGGTTTAGGTTTTCTTTGTGTTCTTACTGTGTTTGTGATTGGGAGTAGAGCTCAAAGTTCTGTGGTTGTACACAAGAGTAGATACTGTAGATGAATTCAAAGCGTTCACATTCTTCTGCCGGGTTTAGAACAGGATGAAATAGAGACAGAAAGCTGAATCCCCATGTGAGGTGGTGCTCATTCTGTGGTGTCTTTGTGTATGTACAGGAACCGATGAGCAGGCGATCATCGATTGTCTTGGAAGCCGTTCAAACAAGCAACGTCAGCAGATAATGCTGTCCTTCAAAACAGCTTATGGAAAGGTAAATACATCGTGAGAACAGAAGGAAGAAGAACTAAGAGCCTACATCCCTTCAGTGGAAGTCAGAAGATTTAATGGTGGGAAAAAAAGATCGGAAGGTGCTTTAGGGGAAGATGATTCTTAAGTCATAGCCAGTTCAGAGTTCTACTTTTTTCCCATGCTTGACTTCTTCATGCGGTGTTGCAGATGAAACACGTAAAGCAGTTTCTCTGCTAAATGGTTACTTTGACTCTTTGATCTGTTAATTGGACCTTAATGACTTCAATGTACACATTCCATTATGCTGGTTTTAGTGTTAAGTGGAATAGCTTTACTTTGAACATACATTAATGGTGCTTATGCATAAAGAATTCTAAGTAAAATGCATATTTTTGGTGCTTGCTTTTGTCAAGTTTGGTCTTTATGCATTTTTTCCTTGTTTTTCTTTCTCATTAGGATTTGATCAAGGATCTCAAGTCTGAGCTATCAGGTAACTTTGAGAAGACAATCTTGGCAATGATGAAGACACCTGTCATGTTTGATGCTTATGAAATCAAGGAAGCTATAAAGGTTTGTGTAGGAGATGCAAATTTATAAGATGGAGGAAATGGTTAAACTGATAAAGTATTTGGTTGCCATTTAAAAATTTGGACTTACTTGTGATTACTTGCTTTGACTTCCAATACAAGGTTATATTCTGAATGTTTTCCTAGATAATTTTATTACATTTCTTTTATACTAGGTTGTAGAAATAAGACAAGAATCTGAAATGTTTCTTCTTTCCTTGTTTTAGGGCGTTGGCACAGATGAAAATTGTCTTATTGAAATCTTAGCTTCCCGCAGTAATGAGCATATTCAGGAACTCAACAGGGTCTATAAAGCAGGTTAGATCTGTTGCATCAAAATTTTCTTCCTTTTCTTACTTAATCACTGACTGCTAGTATGAATTTAGGAAACAAGCAGGATTGTATAATGATTCATGACTGTGTCTCTTTTCCAGAATTTAAGAAAACTCTGGAGGAAGCAATAAAAAGTGACACGTCTGGACACTTTCAGAGGCTTTTAATTTCACTTGCTCAGGTACTTGCCTGCTGGGATTTTGCAATTTGTTTGTTGTGTGTTTGTAGGTGGTGTNGAAAAAGCAGCCCATCAAAGCCCATCAGTAACACTTCTGGGTCTTCTAATTCTTTCAGGGAAACAGAGATGAACGTACAAATGTTGACATGTCTGTTGTCCAAAGAGATGTACAGGTCAGTAGAAATGCTTCATCACTTCTGAGTATAGTCAGCTCAATACGCTGAAATTTGACTTTGTGGATTCTGCTTACTGTTAGTTTTGGACACCTTATGACTTCTTCTGATGCAGTGCTTATGTTTCAGTGGATGAAAGTGGTAGGAAAAGCTGTGATACAGAGTATTAGAGCCATGTAGGTGCAATAGAGAGATGAAGCTCTTGGGAATACAGTACATAGGATTTTACCTCTCATTCTGTCAGGTCTTTGGCTCTTCCAATCCAAGCATTGGATTGTGCTGCTTCCTATGGAAATTGTCCAAAGAGATTTGAGGTGATACATGTGTGGATTAAATTAAATTTCAACATCTTCATTAGCCTTTGCGTGTTGTTTAAGGAAGTCTGGATTTTTGCAGCGAATAAGGCACTTGGACTTAGTAATGCTTGCCCCATTTATTTATCTGTATGTTCCGTTTCACCACATAGCGAAAGGAAAACCCTGGATTGTTATAGCATACTAGTGCCATTTAAATAATAATGCGATTAGCTTTCTGCATAGTATGCCTTAGCAGAAACACAAGAACGTCACAGAGCACACCTTGAAGTGTAGAAAAAAAGCTAGATGTAAGGACTGTTAAGAAGAACAATTTTCAGGTACTTTTTGAACAATATCCCTTCCTTTAGTAATCTTGTGTTTGAGCACTTCTGCATCAGCAAGCTAGGAAGACTGCAAGCATAGCATATTATAAGAAGGTTAGAACTAGTTGCTATTTCTTACTTGCTCCTGTTTTGCAGTAGTACATAGGCTAAGAAATAATTAGAAGAGGCTGTAAGGAAGCAAATCTGTAACTCAACTGTTCAGCCAGACTACTTTTCTGAGTAATGAAGTGTGAATTCCCTTCTGTGTTCAGGAGTTGTATGCAGCTGGAGAGAACCGTCTAGGAACTGATGAATCCAAATTCAATACCATTCTGTGTGCAAGAAGCAGGGCCCACCTTAGAGCAGGTAACATGTCCTACGTAAACAGTAACTTGATTCTGTGGTGTGTAATGATAAAAATGTACAGCACTGCTTTGTGCCTGAATTTCCTCCATCTGTAAAACGAGCCAAATGAGATGTCACTGAAAAGCAGGGTGAATTCTGCTGAGGAAAAGGAAGAGTCACCTTTCTCAAGTATCAGAGCAGGTAGAGGTCATACTTGTTCAAATGATCCTCTGATTAAAGAATTAAAAAACTAGAATTAATTCAGTCTTGCATACTTGTGTGTGCAAGACACTTGCAATCCTTCCTCTTTCACGTGCTAATGTAAGGCGCCACATCAGTCTGTTATGGTGGAAATGTTTTAGTAACTACAGAGAACTTTTGCAATGTGCTTTTGGGGTGAGATGTACTTATGTGGAGGAAAGGGGTGTGTATGAGAACCTGAGTATTTTCTTCTTAATGTTATTGAGACCCAAAGCTTTCCTAAAAAAATTGGCACTCTTTCTCTTGCAGTGCTTTCTTGGTCTAGCCCTTTAATGAAAAGGACAGATCTAGACAAGCTAGAAGGAGCATGATAACATGTAAATGGTTGATAACACAGTATTAGTCCTTCAGATGTTCAAACTAATGTGAGTACAGTGTAGTATCCAGCTGAGAAGTGCCATTGAAATGAAGCCATCCAGCACATTCCAGTGCAACCTCTTTTTGTGGAGCTGACTCCTGAAATCTTTCTTTTCCATAAACAGTCTTCAGCGAGTACCAGAGGATGTGTAACCGGGACATTGAAAAGAGCATATGTCGTGAAATGTCTGGAGACCTGGAGAAGGGCATGCTGGCAGTAGGTATGTGCCACCTTAGCGAGTTCATTCCTGCTATTCTGCTACAGCTGGCTCAGATGGCACCTGGGATTCCAGCTAAGGATGTTCTTATTAGTAATAATTACACTTTTCTGCTTTTTGTGTTGAGCTTTCTGTGAAGTCATTCGTGATTAGGAAAGTGGGGCACTTAATTCACCTCAAAATGTCAGATGATTTTTTATTTCGGGCAACTGCAGAATTTTAATTTCACGTGTTGAAATGGGGAGAGAGTTATTAACTATAATTGGCACTGTTTTAAGAAGTGAAGAGAACTTGTACCAACTGCTGAGTCAGTGAGAATGGAGTATTTGGGACAATTTTGGAAATCCAGCAAAATACAGGCATTAACCCTCTAATTAGTTACCTGTATCTCTATTTAGCAGAAATAAAACTTACATTTGATTGCAAAGGGGTTATTTTTTCCACATTTCCTGTGGCTACAGTTATGTTAAATCTTTGTTTTTAATTGCCCCCAGTAGTTCCGAGGGGTGAAAACTCTTACCTCAGGTCTACTGTTGTCCCTTCAGAAGCAATCATTTGTTTCCCTGAGGTTGGGATGAGGCCTCAGGTTGGTGTGCAGTAGTTTTATTTAAAATGCCTTATTACAGATAAAATTATGAACCACTTTCCTGTCTTTTGTCTTTACATCTCCATTTCTTTTACTGTTTATTACTGTAAATGTACTGCAATATCTAGAGCTCCTGCTTTAAAAATGTTGGTCTTTGGTTTTGAATATGGTAGAGATGTAACCAAGAAAAACCCCTCAAACAACCACATACACAAAACCCAGAAAACTCCTATCAAAATAGGAAGAATTAACTTTGCATCACTTGAAAATGAGATAGGAGAGGATATTTGGTTCAACCACAACAGATTTTTTTCACTGAAGTTTGTAACAAAATCTTGCAAAATGAAAATCAATTCTAAAAACCTCATTTTTTTCACTCCTGTCTTGTGCATATGTGAACAATGTAACTACTGTTCTTACTCTACTTGGCTGCACTGTTGACGTACTGATCTTTTAATAACCTAAACTGGATGTAGCTCATTTTGTCTGATCTGTTTGCGGACCTTTTTCAGGATTCAAACTTTGTCTCCTCAGAAAGTATTGTTAAAAAACCAAGGTTAGGGAAAAGAGATATTTCCTAGTGTTTGTAGAAAAAGATTGCCTTGGTAAGGAAACTACTCAGAGTTCAGAAGCCATTTGGCTTCATGGAGCTTCGTAGTGACTTGACAGTCTCTATTTAGTTCCAGATTCAAAACTGAGACTGTAGTTTGCAAACAAGTCAATAGCCTTTTGAGCAAGATTTGTCATTAACGTTCACTGAATAACTCCCTTTATTAAATAGATTCTGTGGGGTTTTGCATTTATATGTATATACACATACCAGTTAATGATTTTAACATAATTTGTTCTGTGAACCTTATTTGCAGGACAAAAGGATTTTCTAATTGAAAATATTTAATTTTGCTTTCTTTAAAGCTTTCTGGATTTTACAACTGGTAACTTACAACAACATCTTTAAACATCTCAGAATGCAAGTGTGTTGTATAGCTAAATACAGTGATACAGAAACATGCATTTCATTTTGTCAGTCATTTTTGAATAGTACTGTACATGTCATTGACAGTTGTGTGGTGAACTGCTATCTCTCATCTGCATTTTCCTACTCAGAAAAGTACTTCTTCCTATACAGAATGTGTGTTGCTATGAAAAACATATCTAGGTTTACACCTTTGGTTCTGTGTTGATTCTATGTGATTGATTTTGATCTCTTACTGTGCTATTAAATGTCAAGTGTGGTCTGTTTCCTCTGTAGTTTGCCACAGTTTGCATGATTGTTTACTTCTAACCAACATTGCATCAATATGTAGATTTTAATTCTGATCAGTGATGGAGGATTCTTTTACTATCCTGATTAACATGACAGTAATTTGACTTAGATTTTGCTCTTTCAGATTTCTAATGGACTGTGCTAATTAAATATAACATCCAGTCATTACTAAATGAGCATGTTAAAAATTTTTCAGGAGTCCTGTTGAACTTTGTGGCTAAAATAAGACTTTAAACTAAGGGTTGTGATGACTCACCCTTAAGGAGAAGGAACCACCTAAGAGTCTCTGCTATCATAGGTGGTTTCCTAATTTGTGCTAGGCCCAAGACTTGAATTTGTCATACCTTGCAGATGCATGGCCTAAAAATTTAGAGTTAAGAAGCCAGGAGCACCACTACCTAGGTGTTCCTTCAAGTCTTCTGCCCCCTCCCCATCCCCTCTTTTCCCTTCGTAAACAAGAATCTGGTCATTAGAATTCAAAGGTTCATTATTACTGCTTCACACTAGATGGTTTCTATGACAGAAAAGTTTGCTTTGAGCTATGCAGTGTAGGTTCTTTAACTGTATTGCAGCTACTGTTTGGATTAAAAATAATTTCAGTGACTAATGGAAGGAGTGGAAGCTGCATTGTATTAAGTGTATGTTTATGTAAAATTAAAGCATGTGACTATTTAGGATAAACTCAAAAAATTACTGAGTTCTGACTGAGGAGGAATGCCTGATTTCTGTAATACGGTTCCTTTTTGCAGTTAAGTGTCTCAAGAACACGCCAGCTTTTTTTGCAGAGAGATTACATAAAGCAATGAAGGTAGGTGTCTGTGACAAGTTACGTAAACTTACAGTGTGGGTTTTTTTTAAATGCTTGTACAGCTCTTGGGAAGGAACTGTGCAGCCAAAGGGATTACATTTTTCAGTGGGCAGATGACTAACAGGATGCAGCCATTATTATGAAAGGCTGGAAAAATCTAACTAATTTGGTCCAACTTAACAGAGCAACGAATGCAACCATACATAAAAAAAAATCTTCACTTGGTGAAACACAAATATGCTGAAAACTCATTGAAATTGATACTTTTTAAGTAGGGAATTCTGGCAGAAATAAATAAGTAGGCCATTAAACTCACCAAATTTTCCTGACCCCCTGTACCTCTGTCAATCCCCCTCTTTTTTTTTTTGAGCTGTTCTTGTACAGAGAAATTACCACTAAATTTAATTTATTGAAGCATGATAGGCCAAATTCTGTTCAAGCTTATAGAGTCAGTGGGGTTATGCTAATAACCCTAATAAAATGCCTAAAAAATAGGCATTTTATTTTTTTGCTGGTGCTGTATCATACACTTTTGCATACATTATTCCGCTGTTTTGTTTGTTTCAGGGAGCGGGAACAAAGGACAGGACTCTGATCCGGATCATGGTGTCGCGCAGCGAGGTTGACCTGCTGGACATACGCGCAGAGTACAAGCGGATGTATGGCAAATCTCTCTACACAGATATCACTGTAAGACTTGGAGACCTTATCTTCCCTGCCGTGACACCCCTTATGCTGGCAGAACACTGATGCTTGTGCTGAACAGCTGTTACCTGCACTGGGTGTAGCTGGCTGTGTTCAATTGCTGCATTTGCCAGGAGCGTGGAGGCTGAGGGCCAGAGGATTGAGAGGAGCGCTTGGGTTTGCACAGGGGCTAGATGAGCTGGAGATGGGGAGGAAGCTAACAGGCAAGGAAGGAAAGGGAAATTGGTCCAGAGGGGTTTCAGAGACCCCTCTGTCCCAATCTCCTTATATGATCTTGTGGGAACCACTCAGTCCTCCAGTTAAGTAACAGTGGTGCTTTACTTCCTTTGTGTGTTGGAATAATATAAAGCTTCTAAAAATCTTCTAAAGGATTACCTCCTCTTTTGCTTGAAAGTACAAGATTTTGCAAATAGACTAAACTTCAGATTCTTTAGCAGTTGATCTCCCCCCCTACTGCTATTAAGAGCTGTAGCAACATCCAAGAGGGATGCCTGGCCAATGGTAGGGTAGTAAGAGCTGGAGGAAAGTGAGTGGGGCCACTTTTATTTACCTTGTAATGAGGGTGCCAAACCTGTTAGGCCCCTGTTTATTTCTTCTGCTGTGGACACTGAGGGGCTGTAACTGGGTGGTGTTTGGAAAGAATGCTGTAGAGGTTCTGAAGGATAGCATGTGCCAAATGTTTCTTCTACAGTAGTTGCATGCCCTATAACCACCAATGTATGAGTAAAAAGCAGTGAGACATTTGGTGGAAAAGCTCTGTATCGCTTCCTCCCCTCTGTTCCTCTTTTGATTAGAATTTACCATTCAGAAGCAGAACAGGCCATACGTGTTTAATGGACTGAACCTGGCCAAAACTTGGCTTCAGTAAATATGGAGTGTGCGTGTGCACAGTCAGGTGTATGTAAACTCTGCTGCTTATTTCTGTAAAAGTAGAGCCAAAAATGTCCTTGGAAAGAAAGTTCTTACGTCTTCAGCTGTGGCTTCATCTCTTTTGGTTGTTCTTCAACTTTTCTTTTTCTGGGTTCCTTTTCAGGGTGATACTTCAGGAGACTACCGGAAAATCCTACTCAAGTTGTGTGGTGGAAATGACTAAATGGAGCATTGAGCTTTTCTTCAAAAAGCTGCTATTTTCATGTACTTGCTGCAAAGCATCATTTTTTCTCCACAAGTAAATATGTAATGACCTGTTTCTTCTAAAGCAATTGCATTTTAAAAGATAATATTGCATATATCTCCAGTTCAAAAGTAGTATGTAATAAATGCCAAGCCCCCCACAAAATACCAAGCTTATGTGCCATCTACACAGGATTCTGTATAGCACCCTCAGCAATCCATGAATGACAGGTCATTATTTCTTTTCTGCTTATAACATGCTGAAATAATGTTTGTTTTATGAAACAGAAATCACAGTTGTATGATTTAAGGTGTTCTTTTGTATAAACATAGAATGCCATTTTAATGCAAGTTTTATATATGTTGTATGCAGAGTTGGTTTTGGGCTAGCCCACTTCCTGATATTGTGGAGATAGCAGCCTCAAAGTTTTGTGTCTAGTTAAGACTGTGTTATAGAAGTTTTGGCAAGCTCTGTTTTCTTTCCTTGATTCTTTTCAGGGAAGATGTGTTCTACATTTCGTTCTTCCTAAGGCTAACTGCCCCAAGGCAGTAGTAATGTTGACACTAGTAAAGATTTTGTCGTTAATGTGTGAACGTTTTGGATTGTGCCTTAAATACACGTATGTAAGAAGAAATTATGCAATTAAAGCTAAGTCTTTGCAGACTGTGCTTTTTGGTGTTCATATTGATGTATATGAGTGATGACTCAGATGATGCAATTTAGTTTTTCCATAGACATTCTCTTCCACAAGACAGAAATTGTTGTGTTGGTAGGGGTTTGGGAGTTGCGTGCTGTTGATGAGCAATTGTCTGTACACGATACTTGTAATCTGTAGTTATTGCTCAGTATTTTCATTTTGCGTGTTGTAATTTCTCTTACTCTTGGAACTCTGAATTTTTATTCCCTGCTGGCATGGATGACATCTCTTCACCTTGTTGTTCTCAAAAGAAAAACATGTAAAGGTAAAAAGTCCAAAGCAGGGGGAAAGGTTTTCTAACTAGGTCAGTGAAAATAGACTGTTAATCAAGAACGTGCAAACTCCCCTTACTTCACACACATACAAGCATGCTCCCTCTGTTGTGTAAGGATCAGGCAGGTTGTTTTTTCCCAGAAGTTGTATTGCTGTTTGTCTTCAAAGAAAAAGGCAATGTCCTGGATTTAATTCTGGATTGCACTGTCACCATGGCAAGAGAGAGGAATGTAAGGATTACAGAATATGGTAGCTGTGTGTCCAGATGATGGATTCTGACTGAGACTTGCTGACAGGACTCCCATTTTGGTCAGTGGCAGCAGTGTGTCCTATGTCCAGAGGCAGACCATACACTCATTTCTGTCAGACAGTCTGAGATGTCGTTAGAGGAATTTGCAGCTGGAAGTGTATCTTTGTTGGCTGAAACCAACAGCAAGAGTTCACTTCTTTGCAAGGGAAGGAGGAAGCTTTTGAATGAAGGGAAGTTCGTTAGCTGTGCTTTAGTCCGGGACAGCCCCTGATCTTGTTTTCTTACTGACAATGCTGTATTTGAAAGGCAGTTTTGATAAAGTAGGGCTGCTGAAAGATTTAGAATGCAAGGTTTGAAACAGTGTCTAAAAGCAAATACCTTTTTATTATAAAGCACAGCAACACAGAAGCCAAACTACAGCTGAGGATTGTTCACCCTGCACAAATTCTGGTAACACAAGCTTAATAAATGCTCAGAAGTGCAACTGTTTATGACAACCACGCTGTTACATTTGGCTGTCTTCTGTCTTCACAGTGCTCAGCTGGTATCTGTATAGAGAAGAGTTGATGTAATTACTTTTGGTTATGAGATCAGGATCAATCTGTGTGGATAAATTTTATTTAAAACATTAATCTTGCTACTCTAAAATGCAGAATTGTCCCTTTGATTCACGAAATCACAGAAGGAAGGTCCAATCTGTAATTCTTGAGCAATGTGGCAGTTGTTGCAGGTTCCATCTGAGTAGTACTTGCTATAGATGTGCTGCAAATGTGCTGATTTCTGTTTTAAATTCACTGCAATGCTTTGCTGGAATACTTTTCACTTTTACTGGAATACCCCCATCCATTGCAGGGGAGTAACTTAATTGTTAGCCTGTGAACTGCCCCTCACAGAGAACTGGAAACTTCAGTGGATAACAAGATGGTGAGGACATTATCAGTTATGGTGACCAGATCCATACAGCCAACTGTAAGAACCAAAAACCAGTGTAAACTCTACTGCTGTCTGCTTCAAGCCCACTTCCACAAGTGGTTTATTTTCCACCAGGAGTGTCTCACCTTGTTAAATGCACTATCGATATTTATGCAGAGAATGAAGAGCTTAGAGCATTATAAGAAAGTGAGTAGACCAGACAGTCTCATCCAACTAATTTCTGTTATCGTTTAATTTATTCCAAAAATATTTATCCAGGAGCATGTTTTGTGTGAGGGGCTTGTGTGTCAAAGTTAGATTTAAGATACCAAAATGGTAATACCGCCAATTTTTTTTAAAATTATGTTGCCCTCCCTTATTTTGTCACACATGAAGCTGAAGAATCACAGGATCTTAAAAGTGAAAGGGATCTTGAGATAACTCCATCTGTCCTGCCAGTCTAAGGTGAGTTACTTCCTTTTCTCCCAGTCCTCTCTTTAGTGGCTGTTGAAATCTGATTTTCCGAATTGGACCCAGAATTGGGGTCCTGAGGCCCCCAGTTCTGGGGCCTTAGCTACCCTGAACTGAATGAAGGAGTTAGTTCACGACTTGGGAGAGAAAAGATGGCATATTTGGTAGTAACATATGTAACACTTTTTTTCAACTTCGGTCATACCTGACCAGATACTGACCATCAAAAATGTCTGTAAGTGGAGTTCCTGGAACAGTGGGGATATTCGATGTTGTCTCACTGATGATGTTGAGGAGTGATTTGACTTCTGATTCTAGGTGCTCCACTGTTTTTATTACCTTCTAATGAAAACAAGGGAGACAAGGGAGACAAATGGAGGTAGTCAGAGGTCAAGTGGAAGGAGTTGCACCAGATGTGTTTGCAGAAATGCAAACCTAATGTCCTATAATGCTAACAGCTAATCAGTCTATATTGCGCATTGCGGGTTTAAACATTTCTTGAGTTCTGCTGGCCTCTAGTGGCACCAAGTATTAGCACTTTGTTTTGCAAGAGTTACGTTACAGCACCCAAGTATAAAGAATAATTTGACTTCTTGGAAGGAGCTTTGCATTAATTTGTTTTTAATTCTTTCTCATTTCTGAGCCACCATTATATGCAGTAAAATAATCTGCAGAAGAGAGATAATGTTGCCATTTGAGAACTGCAGCATAGAGTTTGAGAACTACCCAGCTCAGAATAGTTAGCGGCTATCTTGAGTACTTAAGACACCAGGGAAAAAAATTCAAACTTCGCAGCTTTCCCAGAATCGCTGTCATAGAGCTCATTTAGCTCTTAAGTGTCAGCAGGGATGAGCAGAAACTCCTCTATCAGTCTTGGAGTCACCTGCAGAACTCGCATCTACCCATAAGCCAATGTGAAACCTTACAAATATAAATTCTGTGATTTTTAGATAGAAGGTATTGTTATAAACATCCTAGAAAAGGCTGATATTATAATAAATTGTTAATCAGTTTTTTGGAATTCATCAAGATTATGTATTTTTGGTGATAATGGCTTTATGGATAGTTACAAACTATGAGATCTGAAAAAAGTAGTCTAACCTTGACCAGAATAAATTCAAGAAGGGACACTGTCTAGAAGCATCCTTTTTCTTTGGTCGAAAGGATAGGGCAGAGGTGTGGTAAGGTTTGGGAGCCAGCACAATCCCTCTTACCTCTTCAATAATATCTAAGCGTTCGTGGAGCATATGTTCATTACACCAGCTTCCTCTTTCCAAACTTCCAGGTACCATGCTGGCAGGATCTGCAGCAGCTGGAAAAACAGGCACAGTTAATTAACAGGAGGTTAATAGCAGTCCTTGCCTTTCTGATTTCTGAAGTAGTACTTTGCATACTACGCAGCATTGTTTATGAACCAAATGTAGGAATTGAACCTCTTTTCCAATAACTACAGCTGTGCCCCAGTGCTGTGAATGTCTCCTTGCCTGCACATGTTGTGTTGGTTGGAACAATGTGTTTTCTCTTGCCACGGGTGTTGGTTTTGTTTTGTTTATGTGTGTGTTTGTTTTACACAATCTGCTTTTTCCTACCTGTGTAGGGTAAGTTTATAGGCTGTAACTCTGTCTCTCTTACGTGTAAAACCTAACTGTTGCAAAGATCTGCCTTACACAACAGTTCCTCGTAGACTTTCTTCAGAAGCAGCTGCTGCGGTAAAGCTTTGAAGAGTAGCTAAGCTTGACCACTTTTGCAAATGGATGCTGATGATGGCTGATAATTCCTCTATGCCAGAAAGTTGTCCCTGACAGTCTGACTTTGCAATGGGAAGGGAAACAAGAAAAATGTGTACAGCTGGTGTCATTTGCTGGCTCGTATATGGTGCTATATACAACGTCACATGTCTCTGTCAGTTATCTATGTTTACCTCTCAGTACTCACGAACTCTTGCCCTTTGAACTTTTCGTTCTGCTGGCTGTGCTCCAAGAAAGGTCAGTTGCTGCTGGTGTCCATGCTTTAGTGGAGCCAATTTCCTTTTTATAATTTCTGTGCAACATTGAATAACATTTAAATTTTAACACGTGTGCGGAGAACTGCAGTGGCATACTTTAAACTCTGCTAAAGTGATAACATATCTTACTGCATGTAAAGTTAGGTTTTACTCTTGTTTGGTGCTTGAAGCAGCTACGATAATGAGGAAGCAGCAGTAACTCATTCTGTCGTTGTTTGATTGTAACAAAGACAAAACTGAGCTTGTGTTATAATGAACAGTAAGACACACGAGAGCAGTAACTAGTTCTGTCTTCAGTACTGCTGTGCCAGAGCAGTGGTTTGGAACTGCTGCAATGCTTCACCTCAAGCATGTGCCAAGATTTCTGGAGTGTAGGCGTCAGGTGATGGCAAACGTGTCTGTAAGGATCATTGCAGTTTGGGGGAGATGAGAGATGTACTCTGAGTTGGAATGGCATCCTTGGAATTGGGGGGTGGAGGATGGAGAGGAGGAGGGATTACAGTATGACCTGACATACTGGGCATTATTTAGAAATTGGTTTGGCAGAGATTAGGTTGGGGTATTTTTTAGTGCATTTACCAGAAGGTGGTGCTGTTAGGACAGAATCCCAAAGACTTCGTCTACCTGTTTACGGAAGAGTGCTGTAATACAGCAGGTATTTCAACACCAGCTGCTTTGCAGTTGCCCTTTTTTTCTCCTCTTTGCTGCTGTTGGTGGTGGTTGATGGGTGTTGTCACTATCTTAGTGGTGAAGTGAACCATGCTATTTCTCAAAATCTATGCTTTTTTACATGTTTTTTTCCATCATGACTGGAACAGTGTGCAGATACTGAAATTGTGCTGGCTGATCCTCCGAGGCAGGTGTTCGTGGGTGGGGAGATTAGATATGATGGAAGACTGATGTTTGTTCAAAGCATGTGTGTCATGATAGGTATGTATAGCCAATTTAAGGTTGTTGCACCTCACTGTGAGTTTAGCAAAGCACAGCACAGCTTTGTGTGCATCTAGAGAACAAGGTAAAGGGGTTGCTATGAGATGCAGGACTCAGGAGCCGTTGGGTCCCTGGGGTGGTGGGTTCCTCTCTGACAGGAGGGAGACAGCTTTCCACCCTTTGAAGCACATTGCTGCGTTATCAGCTGTAATGGGCGTTCTGAAGGAGGACAAAGTGTCTCATCCTAGTTTTACAGGGCTGTAAGATGTCACTCAGAACCACAGAATTAGTGCACTGCCTAAAAAAATTGACAAACAGGCCAAGCCTAAGTGTCTCAGGAAGCACCTGACAGCTGATGTTAGCAAGGCTAAGGGTTAGTATAAGCAAGAGTGTGTCTAGTTGTAGACCTCACAGTGTGGAGCTGGCTGAGGGCTGAGCTAGCAGAAACCCTCTCAGGACCTGCGTGTCTGTGTCTTGTTAGTGACTCACGCCAGAACAGAGCTGCTCATGCTCTTGTGATTGCCCCTTAACCACCACGCCAGAACAGGCTATTTCAGGTGGGTGGTTTCTGCTGCTGGCTGGGCAGCCAGAGCTTTGTCAGTGTAGATTTCTTCTTTTTTCTGAGTCTTGACTTGAGGCTTTGGCTGCTCAAAACACTCTTCGTTACTTTGTTGTCTGGCTTTAACTCTTAACCCACAGCTTTATCTCTGGGATGGGCTGTTCACAGGATGCATCCGGTCCCTTGTAAATATGGCACATATCTGAGTCATTATGGCCATGCAATTCAGCCAAAGCAGTAATTTCCATGTGCTCAAAGAGAACACGTGGAATGTTGCTTATGAGTGCTGCCCTTTTCTGTATTGCAACCGGTGAAAGAAAGGGACACAATCTGCCTTTGGCACTGACTTCACTCCAGCAGCATCTCCATGTAATAACAGTCACCGTATAAAGGAAGTGAAGAATGGAAGGCTGCAAACCATGTAAGCAAAAGACTAATGGTGTTTTAGGATACTTCCAGGTACATGCTTTCTGAAATTACTGAAGAAACATTTTTTAAATGTAAATTGGAATTTTTATTCATTTATGTTCCAAAGCACATGCATAAATACAGAAAACTTTGGTAGTAAGTTTTGGAGCTAACCACTTTTAAAAGTGAAATGTTCATTGTAGGCCATATAAATTACATGTTTAAAATGCGTGGATATTTGCAACTTCTGACAGCTTAAGCAAGTGTGTAGGAGGCATATTTCAATGTCTTAAATCTCTCATTTGAAACTTAATAGATTATTTCACGCAGACAGTTGTAACCTTTCAGTATGGCAGAGAGAACATTGCCTTTCAGTTAATGTCCCATCTGCAAATTTCCACCTGATGTTTCTTGCAAGTGAGATGCTTAGTTAAATTCTTGCAATCCATTCTATTTGATATATAGGGTGTTTATTTTCCATCAAGAACCAGAACTCTCATGTTCAAGATCGGAAAATGACTCATGCCTTTTTTACTCCGATTAAGTCCTCTGTGCTACATTGATGGTGCCCATAAATCTGGGTAATTCTAACCACCCTGTGCTGTGATGCAGTCAGACACCAGCAGGGAAATGGTGCACTCTGAACTGGTTGCTAATAAGGATCTGTTTAATAGAAGAACATGCTTGAAGTTTGAAAGAAGTAGCGTGATGAAGAGTAAGATCTATGTATCATGGTCAGTTTGACTGTACAAAACTTGATCTTATAGCGAGGGAGAGAGAGAGAGCAATGAAGTAAGAATAAAAACAGCCTTACTAAGCAGGTTAAGAGCAGGGGCTTTAGATTAAGAATTTCCCTCAGTTAAGCTCTTCTGCCTCCTGTACATTTGATATATTCCCCCAACCCCCCCAGATGTTGCTTCTCTGTGCTCCCTGAAGAAGTTGCCTTCTAGGACTGTCAGGGTTGTTTCTATCCAGATGCTGTTAAATGGTTCATTTTGATCATCCAGGTAGTTGCTAATGGTAAGCGTCAGAATAAACCCGAGGAACTGCCTCTTTGCTGTCATTTTCTGTGGTTACTAGGACTGACAAAACTGAAGTATGTGACCACACAGATCTGGTAGGTCTTTTTAAGTATCCTTCCTAATGACACATTGCTGGTCCAAATGAAGTTACAGGATTGATCTAGAAATTGCTGGGTTAGGTTCTTTGGCATTACAGAGAAGGTTAAGGTGAGTGACCGCAATGTTCCCCATTGGTCTTAAAACCTGTACAATTTCTTTTGCCTCGTTCTACGATCAGTGGTTTTGAAAGTTGACTGCAAGTTCCTGTTTATACTCAGTAGGGCGGGAGGGGTAAACCAAAGCAGGCCACAAGCCGAGTAAAAGATGTGAGATTGAAACAGGAACCAGATGGCAAATAAAGAAGCCTGAAAGCACATGCTAAAGCAAGGGGAATAAAGGAGAACATGTCTAACTCTTCAAGAAAACATGCTGTGCCGTGTGTTTTTGTTTGCACTGCCCTAGGTTTAGCAGTGTAATTTTATTCCTGGAGCATAAGGTGGCCAGATAGCCTTTGATGAGAAAAGGAACGGCAGTAGTAGTGACTTATGTTACAAGATAAAGGGCGTGAACTGGAGGATAAGGTTCAGATGATGAAACCACTAACCAGTTTGGGAGGAATGCAACAGACCTCTCTGAATGTATTTGCTGATCCTTGCTTAAATTGTTTTTTCTCTACATATAAGTGCTGGATTCCACTTTAAAATTTGCTTGTAACTTTGAAATGCTAGCTCAAGAAATTGCACGGTTTTCAAAAGTGGTTGGTGAAGATAACTTGCAGCTGAATTCAGGAAAGATTCAATTGCTTTGAACCTGAACTGATATTAATCTATCTATTACTGATCTAAACTGTCAGTACTAGTACTTTCAGACCAAAGACTATGTTAAGCTCAGACTGTTAGTCATATTTAATTTTGGGGGCTGTTCTTCAAAGCATGAAAGTTAGTTTCCAGTTATGTCAGCCCTTAATTAATTACTCTGGTATCCTTGGATGTGGAAGTACTGAATTAACCTTCTGTATCACTACCAGTTTCATTATTAGCAGTGTGCCCAAATTCATTTTAAGCTGTGGTATATAACTCAAGCCATATCAAATTTTATTGTTAGGACATCAAAAATAATTGATTTGGATAGCAAGTGTTGTATTGAAAATGCTTTTTAAGGCACAGATTCCCTTCAAGTTCTTAGCCACTCAAAAGCTTTAACTGGACATAGAGCATCTTTCTGGCTGCAATCCATAAAACACTAGTGCTTAGCTTTGATTTAGGCACTTCTGGACCTCTTTTTAGAGTTTAGTCTCTATTTTCTTAAAGATAAGGGAATTCCCACCTTTAGTGATTGCAATAAAGACTGCAGAAATTGTAATAAATATACAAAATTTCTTAGCAACCTACGCACTGCCATAGGTTACTATGCTTCACACTGGAGGCAACTGCATGGGTTTGCTTATATTTACATGCAAATATATACATATATATGTAAATATGTACGTATACATGTAAATATTTAAGTGTACACACACCTTTATTAGGCTCCAGCTTTTATGGCAGAACGACAAGGCAAATTTCTTACAGGGTAAATGTGATCTATCCAAAGTGGGAGATGGAAAGCAGGCATTGTTTATTAGACAGCAAACTGACAGTATAGGAAGATCTGAAATTTAGGGTTGTGGGAAGATTGGTTTGTATCAGTTTTTTGTTCATTTTTGGTTTTGTTTTTATTTCAAGAAGGTATATAGAAAGTTTTTAATGCTTGATTTGGGATTGATCTGTAATCTATACGTTCACTGAATACTTTAACTGCTGCCTAAATGTCAAGTATTGGAAAGATTTCAAACATGGAACAAAATCCAAAGGATTTCTCTGGTATCCAAGATTTACGAGCCTCCAATAAGGGAAACATCCTGAAGTAAGTTTCTTCCATAAAATGAGTTATTTTTAATACTGATTTTAGAAGCTAAATAACCATATCAGAAAGTCAAGTTCTAAAACAGCAGACCTGGTTCATACGCTCTTTATCAAGGTGTAGAATATGCTACGATGAATATTATTTCAGATCCTACATCAGTTAAGATTGTACTTGTTTTAATTCTTTTTTTGCCTGAAGGAGAAGGAGCAAAGGGGGAATCTCATGCGTTGTGGCATTTATTAATGAAGGTGGGTCAGGTACCAGCCTACGAGTTCTCACATCTCTGCCTGGTCTGTCTCATCCACCTGTGTGTGGGACGTTGTGTCATGATGTGTTCTGGTCTGACCATGCATCACTTGTGCTTGTGAAATGTGCAAAACCAGAAAAGGGACCTCATAGCAGTTGTTCCCGATTAGATAATTAGCACATATTTCTGTGTAAAACTACTTCATTTACAGGGACTTTTTGCTATTGTGATCCATGTAATTCTCATTTCATAAGGGGATCCATCTCTCTCTTACCCAGCAGTGGAGACTGAGAGAGAGTGCACAAGGCCAGGGATAGTTCATGTTTCCCGTGGGTGGTTTTTTTTTAAGGCACAGCAAAATCTGAGCCTCTGCCATGGCTATATGCCAGAAGCAAAATTGCTACTTGAAAAACTACTTTCATTTTTCTGCTATTTGACCATATCTGTGATTGTAAGAAGCACTTAAGTTTTGTGTATTTTCATTCAAAGGAAGAAGGATAGCAATTAATGTTCCTGTGAAGGAGCTGTTGGCTTGGAGTGTGTTTTCAGCATGCTGGTCTTCTGAACAAGCAGCCAGAGCATATCCTCTTGCACTTGCTGCTGCAGTGGAAAATGACTGCAGGGAATTGGACTGGTAAGAGACACCAGCTACATAATTTGCAGGTACATTACTCGAATTCATGCTGTATCTTACAATGATGCTTTGGGCTGCAGGAAAGTTTGCCTTTATTATGTATTTATTTTTGTGTGAATATATATTTGTTGTGGAAACTAAGGCTAAGTGTTAGGAGGATTATAGCTGGAAGCTATGTAGGACATACTTGTGTGTAGAGAAAGGGAAGCTGTTTAGGAAGAAGAGGAGCTGTGTCTTTGTATAAAGAATTCAAGTTGTGCAGAATTAGTGCTCTTAAGGCTGGCTTGAAAGTGGAGCACGTGAGATACATAAATAGTGGACACCACCATCAGTTGGAGGATAACCACTGGTATCAGGGGATAAAGAGTTTTTCAGTTTTCTGAGGACATGGCTTTTAGTCTGTGTTTAGTAATAGAAGCTATGATCATGGGGAGTGGGCGAGGTGAGTCTGTGACTTATTAATCAGCTCTGTGATTGTGTAGTTTTCATATGTCCAAGTCATGGTAGTAGAAAGAATATAATTTTAGGTTTTTTCTAATACCTAAACAAATCTAAGAACTTGTTTGAACGGTTCTTGCGTTCTGCAACAACTCAGGAAGTAGAATAGTGAGAGAATGGGCGATACGCACATGCACATACATACATTCATGCATACATGCATACATACATACTAAATCCTGACATTCAGGCCCAGGACTCACGACTGCTTCAACCAGAGCAGATCAGCTGTGTTTATGAATAGAGCCACATCCTGCAGATGAACAATAGGAGTCCTATATTTCTAAACTCCTTATTTTTGGGAGGAATTTGATGCTACCTTTTGCTTTATATTTGGGGGTTACAAAGTCCACAGAACTTAAATTCCTTTTAACTAAGCGTAAGAAAACATAGGGCTTTATGGATATATAAAGTCTCCTTCTGTACTGAATCCTAATCTCCAGATGCTTCACAATCTTAACAAACACAGCTGTTTCTGGGTACACTTTTTTGTCACAAACTTTATTTCTCCTTCCTTGTTGGAGCTCAGAGGTGGGTTCTGCAAAGGCTGTAATCCTTTCATTGGAGACAATAATGCTGATAGGTTTCTATAAGGATAGAAAATATCTATAACGTGGAGTATACATTAAACCATTACTAATCTGTTAGTAGAGAAATATGAGTCCAAGTCTGGTCTAAGATAGCATATCTATCATAAATTTTTGCTGTGGCTTTAAATCTTAAATGCAGTGGTTTAATCTACTAGAGGAAAACTGCTCCTCTATGAGAATGCAAATAGTCAGTTTGGGGCAGAATCTGTCTATTCTGAAAGGATTTTTTTCCCAGTTTCTAGAGAATGGTCTAGTTTATAGATCTTCCCAGCTTTGATATTGCATGTAAATATCAGAGGATTCAAAATATTTTGAGAATTCAAAAAAGTTAGGTGTTTGAAGAGAAACATTCATACATTTTGTTTACTTTAACTTGTAGTTAAAACCGAATGAAACTTCTGCTGTTTAAAAGCAAATCACGCCACAGTGTGGAGCAGCAGAGCCTCCACTGGAAATTCTCCCTGGTAGAACGCTCAGCATTTGGTGTGCTCTGCTAATGGCCCATGGCGGGGGTGGGAGGGGGGGTGGGGCAGCCTGCTTGCCAGGTACTTGTTTACCCAAGAACTCCAGGTAACCTCTCTGCCACGCATAAACACGGAGCAAAATCTTTGCTGTTAGGGTGCCACGCCGCTCAGAACGATTTTCCTGGATGTTTTTGTAAGAATGGAAACATGTTTGAATGGGGCAGGTATTATGCTCCAGGCTACGTTGTGCGCTGCGTTTGAGCAGCACCCCGCAAATTAACCCAGCACCAGCAGCAAAGCACTATAAACTGTGGCAGGAGCACATGGTTGCATCCAGAAGGGCCCCCGAGCCAGCCTCTCCTCTTGAATGATTTGGAGGCTGAGCTCTTTGAATACGATTGTTTCTATTAATGGCTGAATTAAAAGGTAAGTTCTAGTTCGGCTGAATAATTTTTAGGAGGAACCTGCAGGAGTTAGGGTAGGGGGATCTTCAAGGGAATCGAAAGTTAGATACCCCAACACAAGGGTAGCAAAGGGAAAGTGGGGATGGCTTTTTTAAGCCTTCAGTCAGGCCGGGTGCTCCCCTGGCCGTGACGGACACAAAATTTCCCATCTTGCATGATGTAAACCATTAAGATAGTAAACATGATTTGCTGACTGAGTAGCTGCCACCTGGCATGATACTGGGTGCTAGTCTCCCCTGCAGTTATTATTCAAGTACTATCCTAATTAACTGGATTTTATCTGAGTTTGTGAATGATTTGAGGTTCAAACCATGCTTTTTTGGGAATAGACAAAGCCCTTTTTTATTTTTCTTTAATTTCACATTTATTTTGGTGAAGCTCGCAAAACGCACAAGAGAATGGTGAATTCTTGTGGAGTGAAAACAAGTTAGAGTGCTCTTCCTATTGCATTGATATTTCAGTTCGTCACTGAGATAAACATCACAAAGCCAGTTAAGGAGGAGGGAGTCAGGGCAAAGAAGAGTGACTGGGACTTGCAGGCAGAAGGGACTAACAGTTTCAGGAAATGTTTTAAATGTAATAGGATCTTAATACCCTGCCATGAAATATGACCATTGTGTTGTCAAGAGAGTAGGACCAGAGGGAAAATAAAGCTGAGCCTCAGCTAGGCAGAAAAGATGTAGTAGAAACAGGCTGGGAAGCCAGGTTTGTGGTGACACAGGGACTGTAAACCCTTGAACTAGCCAAACTGAATAGCTTTCAGTCACATTACAACGTGATTACAGGTTATTCAGCACTAATTTCCTGTTAATTAAAGTAGAATTCAGATGCAGGCTTATCAAATGTTATCTGTTTATACTTTGTACTCCAAAGGCTTTTGGAGAAGGCATTATATACCTTGAAATCTCAGGAATAAGCAATCCAAAGCAGAAGAAATAAAAATGTGATGTTGTTACCAGGAAATTTCAAAAGAAGGCTTTGAATAAAGGAGAATCTTTCTCTAATCACCTTGAATTTCAATCTCATTTCCAAGTGGATTCGTGTGATATTAATACGGCTGCCAGAACAGTAATTATGGAAATTCAGGGCACTGTCTGCAGCACCTCAATGTGGTTCTAAATTTCTGAAGGTAGAGTGATAGTATCTCCTCTAAGAAGTAAAAAATCTCTACTAAGACAATATGCCTACAAGATGGACTTTAATGTCAAAAAAAAAGTTTTACCTCTTAAAAACAATATGCCCACAGACTTTTGACACATACCTGTGTCACCTTCACATAAAATCCGTAGAGAAATTAAGCAATTATTTCCCTCCCCCTCCCATCCCGTGCAAAGGCTTTGACAGTACTGAGATTAAGCTATAGTTTCTGTTTTGCAAGTTCAGAATCACTTACCTAAAAGATCTTGCTCCTGCAGGACTAGAACAAATGCCAATGCCCAAAGGAAAAGCATGGTTTCAGCCTGCCCGGGGTTCTGCCGTAGTTGTGCTGGAGAGCCCTGCAGCCTCCCTCCCTCCCTGGCTTCCTATCGACTCCTCGTCCAGCCCTTCGTGCTGAGGTTTAGCCAGAGTTAGGCGGAAATATGCCCAGGCTGAGCCAAGATTCTTAAGCTGTTCTCTTCTGTTTCCCTCCTTTTAAAAAACACCCTTCCAGCTCCATGTGCAGCCCAGCTATCCAGGCAAGCTGGAAGTGGCCCAGGCTCACCAAAGTTATTTTTTTTTACGCTTGTATTTATTTACACAGACTACAATGGAATGTGATGAAAAGCTTTGGGTCCTGTAAATACAGCAAGTGGGGCAAGGAAAGGAAGGGAGAAAGGAGGAGGAAGGGGTGCTGGATGTTTCTTTCCCTGTAGAATTTCACCTGGGCCAGGCAAAGCAGGAGCATTGGAAAACACGGTATCTTTAGATCTTGTGAGCTTATATGGCTTTTACCATGATTTGCTCTTTTTGAAGAGCCCAGAAACATCTTTCTTGGGCAGTACAGTGTGTGGCAGTGTTGTGGGAGCTGACAACTGTCTATGGTGCTTTATGTTTGGACAGTATCATAGGATCTCCTGAGGAGCCGTCTGAGCTCTTCTCAGTTTGGCAGGTTTTTAAAATTGGTTGAGCTTGGTAACATCTCATGCAAAAATAGCAATACTCATGGTAGCCTGGCAACGTGTGTGATTTTTAGCAGGATCTTGGTTAAACATTGTTTATATTGCAGGTTCCTGGGTGTTGACTGGATACGCATCAGTCTTTGACCCCTCTAGGCTGGTGTTCAAAGATTTAAGGTATCTCCTTCCTGATATTGTTCCTCATATTCGTTTGAGTTACCTTTTTTCAAACTACTGCAAGAAAAAAGTGAGAGGCCACTAAGGCATCCTACTTAATCCTAAAGGCTGTTGTCCAGGAAAGATAATGTTTTAACCATTGAAAATAAACCCCGGCAAACTAGAACAGATTGCCCTGGTCTTTACCACCTCACTAGCAGTCAAAAAATCGAGTTATTTGAACATCTGAAAATGATCTTGTAGAGATGCTATCTTAGAGTTCTAAGTACGATCATCCTCAGTGACTTCCGTAACAAGTTAGATTGTAAGATCAGCTGCAAGGCAAAATAGCCTCAGTAACAGAGATTCTGTGGCTGGAATTTAGCTGGTAACTTTGATGAGGCATAGAACAACCTCAGTGTTTATTAAGCCTCAGGGTTGGTTTGAATAAGTTAACATGTTTATGAAATAAAAATTAAATTAGCCATGAAATGTGGAGTGGCAGTGTTTTTCTGGGTGTTTTGGCTTGAATCACTATGTAGCATTCTGCAATTCTCACAAATTCTTGTTTTGAGAATGAATTTGATTATGCCTGCTGAAAACTTACATAAATCTTAATTTTGTTATTAACAGGTCTTGAGAGGGGAACTGCAAAAGGTAACAGTGAGTCTACCCTCCGTTTTTACTCTGTGTTTCAATATGAAATGCTGATGTGGTAGGCTGTGATTTGAAGAGAGCATACTGGGGAGCAGAAGGAGAATATTTATGAATAGTTGGCTGCTGTTTTCTGAATGTGTTTGTCCTTTGCCTCTGTCCTTTTTTAAGCAGAATCACACAATGCATTCTCTGTATTGCAAAGGGAGCCTGTTCATGGATGATTTCTGCCAGCTCTCTCTGCCATCCTTTATGCCACACACTAAAAAGCAGTTAACATTCATAGAGACAGTTTTCTCTTCAACACACTGTAAAAAATATGGCAATTTCCATTCCAGACCACCTTCGCTGAGGCCACTCACGCTCTTTACAGCACATTTCCTTAAGGTTCCTCCTGAATTGCTCTCAGGCTCCTGGAACAGTTCAGTCCCTCTAAGGCACTTGCTGCATATTTTTGCGTACTGTGTTATGTTTGACTATAGTGAGGTGCTGGTCTGATAGCCATGGAGAACTAAACAAAATAGTGTGGGTTTTCTCTAGTATTATCCTCCAGGGGTTGTTTCTGTAATCAGAGAGAAGTTTTTTCCACTGCAGAGAAATGCAGCCAGAAGGAATATTTCTGCCAAGTGGGATTCTGGTTTTCAGTAGGACTACCTGTCCTGAGATTTTCGGTCATCTTGGTTAATTACCTCAGAGTACATTTGCTATTTATAAATACTCAGAAAGAAGCTGCAGGGTAAGGCAATTTAACTGGCAAGTAAGGTACAAAAAATCTGGGGGTATGACAATACCCATTAAATTGTAAAGTAAGATTTTTCAGAAGACAGAAATTTGAGAGCAGAAGAAATAATATGATGCAAACATATTTGTGTTCTGAGAAGTTAGTCAGTAACTAATTACCATCAGAGAAAGCATTCTTTAGCACATTCATCTTGGAAATGGCCATATATGAGAACACAATGAGATCATATGAATATAGGTTTGCACAAAATCCAGCTGTTGAGATGTTCCCAAGATACCGGCAGCCAAAAAAAGCATACCAGTGAACAGGGATGTGAATTTATGCCAGCAGGCAGTTTGGTGAAAGGGAGAGCAAACATAAGGATTAAGTCTATTTTGGGAGGTGCTTTTTTGTTTGTTTTTGGTACAGTCTTTCTGTATCTCTTTCTTGGACTAGTTAAATGCTTGGCAAAAGCAATAAATAATTGCACAGTGATCCCAGAGAGTGCATAGGGAGAAGGAACAGACTAAATAAAGGGTATGTGTCAACAGAGAACATATGTGCCATGTGAAAAAATCACATTGTTATTGGGCATGGAAATCCTGCAGCATGGGCTGACGAAGGATACAGCTGAGCAAACTCTTGGGGAAAACAGGACTTTATATGAGACACAGAGAAAATTAAGTGGAGATTACATCAGGAGACCAAAATATGGTAGAAAGCCAATCCTTGTAGGAAGAGGAAAGTGCCTCACCCTGAAGAGAAGGAAATGAAAGAGTATAATCTCCACCCTGGATTTAATGCTGGTGGATGATGAAATCAGTGCAAGGTTTGTGTGATCTGCCTACCTGCCCCTGAGAGAAGATTTGTCTCTGATTAGAGACTGTGGAGCTACCTTAGGCTCTTGTCACAGGCATAACTTCTGTCAGCTTCTCATGACCAGGAGTTCTTGCTACTTGGAGGCTGTTGAATACCTAATGTAAATTGAGACTTGTTTTGTGATCCATTCGGAAGAGGTCAATTGTTTTCACTCTCTTAACTCATTCAGTTTCTGACTGCTGGGTTGGAACAGCTGTTGAACAGATGCAGAAGCATAATTTTATTACCTGGAGAGGCTGATTTGTGCAGAGCAGGTATGCAGCTTTTGGGCTGCTTCTCAGGGAAGCAGAAGTTTGCTCTACAACAGTACTTCTGTTTGGTGAACAAATGAAGGGCCTCTTGCAGTGGTGATTTCATTAGAATGAAGGAGACATTGACATTTAAAGCTTTTGATAGTAGTGATTCTTAGCACCACATCTCTGGCAGTCTCCATGGAGCCTCTATGCCTCTGTTGTTCATGGGGCAGCCTCTGTTGGAGTTCCAGGTCTCATGGCTGCAGCCTTCAATGAGTGAATACCTTCATGTTCCGTGCCAGTGCAAGCCCCTCTCTGGTCTGTCGTACCTTAACTTGTACTCATGGTTATTATCTTGATTTGCAGGGGATATCGACAAGTGTCAAGTTCTCCTGCTATTGTCATAAAGGCACACACAGTCTTTGATGCAGTTAAAAGACCCATATCACATGGTTCATAGTGTGAAACACTGTGAAGATCAGCTCTGTCTCTGCCCTCCCTGGAGAAGTTAAAGAGCGTGTGTGTCATGGAGCAGACAACTCTGATCCAGCCTTCTTCAAAACAATACGTTTTGTGCTACGCCTAAAGCCAGCAGTGAGTCAGCTGCAGGAATTGACTCTCCGGTGTCATCTTGGTGCCAGCACACTAGGCTGGATTCTGTTTACCAGCATTAGGTAAGTAGCCGATGGCTTCAGGCTGTTTTCATTCTGGCTTCAGCTTCCTGAGCAATGATCTGCAAGGAAGCTGAATCAGAAAGCTGAAGGAAAAGGTGGGTTGCATGGAATGTTAGTGAATTATGTTGTTTGTTTTGTATTTCTAACTAGTTGTTATGCACTTTCATTTGACAGATTTCAGGCATTTTATGAAGCCTGGCCATGCTTCAGGAACCCTATGAAATATGATATGCAGTGTGCCCACCCATTTTAGTAAAAAGAAACCTTTGTCCTTAGAAAGCTGGATTAACTATATGCCCAGCTAAATTAGATTAGTGATTCAGGAATAGACTCTTGACTCCCAGTCTTGTATTGCACATATGATGATCTGATATTTGCTATATTTTCTACTGCAGAAGGTTGTGGCCCTTTGCTGTTGCAACTTTACGTCCACCCATTTGCATCACATAAAAATGGGAAATAGATCTGTAAGTCTGTGATGGATAATATTTGGGGAAAATAATACTCATGGGGGAACTACTTGATTGTTCCCAATTTAGAATTACTCAGCTAGTGTCTTTAGTAGATCGGTATTGCAAACCACACCAATTAAATGAGATAATTACTTGAAACTGAAGCTGCAATTTCATTCCATGAAGGAGCTGCTAATATCTGAGAAGCTATTCATGTGTTGAGTAGCACCTTACTGAACACGAGTGATGACAAACAGCAGTATAGCAAAGGTCTGTTACTTAACAGCTGTGTACCTTTCTCCATTAGGGAATGCTTCAGCCACATATGTGAGCCTTTGAATATAGGTAATATTTGCCCTGTGACTGGAGATACATAGTAAAACAGAGAAACAGCTGGAAATAAATCCCATTTTTGTTTGCTAATCAGCCTGGTCTCCTTTCCTCTTAATTACCACAAGGTCACGGAGACTTGCAAGGGGAAGAATGACTTGCCAGAGAGAGAAGCCAAGCTAATCACTCCACTGCCATTTCTCTGAAAATTTACAGTATGTGTATAATTTTAAAGCCAATGCAGTAAAAATCCCTGGTTAAAATTCATTTTAAAATATGTGTGTGACTGAATATACAATACTATAGCAGGATGACAGTAGTTCCTTTGTTATTACAGATCCCTTACATATTTATCTGCAATTTTTCTTCAAACATGTTTCCAATATGTTTTTCCAGGAAGAGTGAACAAGAATGTGTATGAATTTTTTTCATCCTGCTGCCTTTGTAGTTAATCACATGATGGATCCTGTCCAACAAGCTTCCCCAACAGTACAGCAAGTTATTACTGTATGGTACTGGCTTGTCACCTCTTTAATTCCAGCTGGAAAACTGCATTAAAAGACAACTTAAATACTTTCATAATGCCACTACTTAATAGGAGAATTTGTGGTAGTTGCCATAGGGAAATAAAATAACCATAAGAAGGAAGAGAAGTGCCCATGAAAAAATTTCTATTAAAAGTTGGTCCAAGGCGTGAAAAACCTTGCAAGCAGATGAACAAATGAACAGATTAGCACAATCCACAAACTCTGGAGGCAGGATAGTAACTCCAATTGTTAGAAAACAGATGTGAACTCGACTATTGTCCTCCACCCCTTTTCTAAAATTTTTTTCTAATGAGTTCATTAAAGTGCAATTGATTCCATATGTGTTTACTGGGGAGCCTGACGGTGGCTACACTTGCTATTAGTTTGCTGTATCTGCATGCATAGTTTAGTTAGTGTTAAGGATGAAAGAAGTAGGAGAGGGAATTATCACCTGAAGCAGCATCCATGTAGGAAATCGGGATAGCATGGATGCTGTTTCCAATGTCAGATTTTATAACATCCTTCCTTGCCTTAAGAGTCCAGTTGGCTCAGAGTAAGTTAAAAGATCTGTTACAATATTCTGTCCAGATGCAGTAAGATGCTTTAGATTATCTGTCCCAACTGTTCTTTAATTCAGACCCACCACTGGAACTCTTCGTAAGAATAACAGAAATGTTATGTCTTAATGCAGATATTAATCTATGTCATTCTGTATTTTCACTTCTCTAAGTGCTATCTGTTTTTATCTTCTTGAATACTACTTTTTGCCATCTACACAGTAATGAAGGGATGACTTTCAGTGGTGGCTATCTAACGTCTCTTCTCATTAACACTGAGAAAAGAGGAAATAGAAGATTAGAGGATAAAAACGTCGAAGGGAAATGGAGGGCTCATTGCATGTGTTCGAGGAATAAGAAGCATCAGAGGTGAGGAGGTGAGGCGAGGAGCCAATTGAATCATCAGGATGCTATAAATAATACTGAATTAATCTCTTTATCGTTAAAAAAGTGAGTTAGGAGAAGCCGATGGGGCAAAAGCCTATGGTTTGAATTTAGAAGAAATTATAGCAGTCCAGGGTGCTGGGACAAAGTGTTGTGCTGGGACCACTGGGAGGGACTTGATTGCACAGGTTTGAGGGAATTGTTGGAAGGAGAGCGTGGGAGCAGGCGGAGTGGCAAATATGTGTGAATGGCCCCTGGCAGCTGGGGAGCTGCCTCACAGGTGACACTGAGGTGACCTATTTCTGGCCACCAGGTTACCCCAGGGGCCGCCTCGTCTTCTGCCTCGTCTTCGGCTCAGGCGGCTTCTTCGCTGTCCACCTCCCGCACCAGCGCTGGGCACGGCCCAGGTGAGCTGATCTCCAGCACAGCGTGAACTGCAACCGAGAGTTCAGTGTTTTAATTAGACACAGCGGGAGGGGAGGGAAGAGGATTTGGATCAGTGAGTGTCTCGGACAAAGTAACAGCCCCCGACTGTTACGTACTTGACCTTGAGCGTGCTGAGGCTGGCGGGGAAGCAGAGTTCAGTCCGTGCCGATGCTGAGGGGGCTGGCGTGTGGCAGCCCGGCGAGCACTGATCTGCGCTCAGCAGAAACCACCATCTGCTCTTCACTGCTGCTGGGTATCTAAGCAGGGCCGTGTTAAACATCTTCGAAGGCTTTTTAAGCCTCTGAAAGCATCATGTAGTAGTTACGTGTAGGCTGTGACAAATCAGAATCCCTTTGGGAGTTAAGTCTGTTAAAAAAACCCCAAAACTAATTGTGTTTCAGCTCACGTTCACTTGTAATTTGAATGCCTGCTGATCTCCGTTAGTGAGAATAAATTGTTGCAGTAGAACTTTGAAATTATGTGGTGCCACTGTGATGTTCTAATGTGTCTGGAAAAGCAGAAATGAAGCTGCTGATCACAGTTCTCTGCACAGACAATCAAATGCAGATTTTCAGCGATTCCCTGTGTGGGCTTCAGCTGGTGTGCTTCCACTCTGCGTGAACACAACTGTGTGACCAGTGCTTTAGGCCCAGATGGACAAAAACCCCGGAGTCAGTGATAACATGAGTGATCTCATGGTATTCAGAGATAAGTGGATACAGCCTTTGTTCATTAGTATAATTTTGTGAGGTGGCTTAGAATAGACTACTGGGTACATTTATGCGTCTGCAATGCTAATCTGCTTCCTCTGCATGTATTAGAAATATTATCCTACCACTTGAAACTGAGATAAGCAGGATGTCACAGTTAAATATCCCAAATAGCAGCACAAAATGTTTTGCTGGTTCTTATCAGTTCTTTAGTCTCAGTAGAAGAGAATGTACATTTTTTGTAACAGCAAGGCTCAAGCTTTTTGCTGAAGTTCCCAGTTTTTCCTCATCTGATGCTATTGGTTCAGCATCTCAGTGTTAGACCTCTTATGGATATAGGTACTATTTTGAGGAGATAATTTTTGGACTCTAATGTAAACTTTTGCTCTTTGCCTTGAGAAATATCTCATCCTTTCTGCAAAATGTTTACATAAAACAGATACGGTCTGTCCCACATAAACAGATATAGTCTGTCCCACAACTTTAGACGAAGCACATCCAGGCTTCCCTGTAGCCTCTTGCTCCAGCAAATATGTTCTTTGAATTGATGCCTGCCTTTTCTTTCAGGCTCTGTGAAATACAGCTTGAGGAAGCTACTTCAGTTTCCGCTGATTTCAATCTACCTTGTCAGCCTTTTCTGAGCTCCCTAAAGATAGCAAATCTGACATTTTACTGCCATGGGTCAGCTGCTATCTGAAAAATATAAACACTGGGGGCTGAAATGCTGGTCTGCTCCATGAATATTGATTTACGAAGAATCTGAGATGGGAGTTAAATTAGTATCTTTTATTAGAAAGAAATGGGAAGCAAATGGGAAGCTTTTTGGTGCCTATTCTTTTTTTTCTTTACTTTTTTTTTTTTTTAGTTGGCAATTCTTTATGAGTTGTCTGTATTTCTTTATCCATACTGATTAACACAGTGGTTTACCACCACATTTGCATCAATATGTTGCATAATCCTCAGTTATCATTTTGGTTTTCTGAGTTCCTATTCTCTGAGAAACTTATTGTTTTTCTTGGCTGAACTGCAGACTGCCTCCATCCTCTTTCCTTCTGATCAAATTCTGTAAAGAATTCTCTGCTTTGGATAGACCATTGCTTCCCACCCATGCTGTTCTCACTGAGGTTGGAAATGTTATTAATTTTATTTAGTGTAGGAAAAAGCTTGGCTGACCCTTCAAAATGATCCTTCAAGTCCTGTAATTCAATAAAGTCCTT
Source organism: Cnemophilus loriae (assembly GCA_013397755.1). Taxonomy (NCBI): domain Eukaryota; kingdom Metazoa; phylum Chordata; class Aves; order Passeriformes; family Corvidae; genus Cnemophilus; species Cnemophilus loriae. Next base: position 339,346 of record VZTF01001565.1, on the reverse strand, counting down.
ATTTACAATGGCCATAGCTATTTTTCTCAGTGCTGTCCAAACTGAGTTCTCTCTGGTTACAAGAGAATGAAACATTTGTTTCCATTCTGACAGCGAAATGGTTCTATTTTATTTTTCAGTTCAGGAAAAGTGCAGCATAACCTTGTTTACAAGGTTTTCTAGAAAAACAAGCAGCTCTTATTCTCCACATTATGCTATTTTTAATGGGTTTTGTGCCAGGGACTGAGAGAGGAAGGCTGGCAGTTGTATACGACCTGGTGAGTGTAAAACTGTTATTCTGAGACTTGGATTTTCCAATTCTTGCCAGTCCTAATCATTGCTTTTCCTTACACACCAGCACATGAACACTGAATTTCAGTTCTGTCTGTTGATTAAAGTGTGTGGTTTATTTTTTTCTTCGGACTCAAAGTTATCTGTGTGCAACATAATATTTTATTATGATGTGGAACAAAACACTCCCCACTAACTGCCATTTCAGATGTATGCAGTGCCTCTGACCAAGTCTGGTTTTACTGAGGTCTCAGCCTACAGCTGTGCAGATATGAACGATGATTTCCTTGCACAAACACACAAAGTGTGAGTGGTGGTAGTATGGAAATTGTAAATGAAACCTTTGGAAAGCTATACAGCACTGAGGCATTGGCTTCCTTCCCTTAGGACCCACTAAAGAGCATCTGGGAAGGAAGTAAGAAATTATAAATTTGAAAAGAAATGTCATCTGGGGTGACCTGTAACTTAGTGTTGTCCTTGACAGTTTCATGGCAGTTGTGTTAGATATCACTTGACCATACCAGCAATGCAATTATATCTTACTTATCCCTTCCTTTCACCCATATAAAAGAAAAAATCAAAGCTGAGAGCAAGTTTTTGCTTCCTGTGGTAATTGTGGTGTTTTTTAAAGCACTGTGAAGAGGTTTGGAAGTGGCAAGGGCTTTGAAGGAATGTTTGACATGGGCTGAAATTTGCAGTAGAAATTTCCAAAGATCCTTTTTCTATAGTGGGCTGCTCGTTTGGTAGTGTTTTACAGGGATAGCAATTCAGTGCTTCGTGTACTTCTGTCCTGCAACAGCTTGGTGAGTTTTTTTCCAGCCTCTTTACCAAATGGGCCCAGAAGTCCTCTCACTCATGCAGGATGGTCTACAAGTGTCAATCGCAGATCAGAGCCTTGTTTGTGAGGAACTGAATTCACGTCAAGACTTGAGCGCATCGGACTGGACCCCCAGATACCCAAAAGCCAAAGGAATCTCCATTTTCACTGCTTTAAAGTTCCATTTCCTGCCCACCATTGCAGTTCAGACACGTTGTGAACAAAGCAGTAACTCCACTTGCCTTCCCTCTGGGATGAAAGGTACCGTGAAGGTGGCCTGAACGTAGCTTGGCTGCAGGGCTGCAAGCGCTGGCAGCAGCTGAGTGCTTTTTGTCTCATCTCTCCTGGCAGCAGAGTGCTGCTGGGCTGTGGCCACTTGTAGCACATGGCACCACCACAACCTGCACATCCACCACCTGGAAAGGGAAGAATAAAAGGGGTTTGTGTCTGAGGAGCTGGAGAAAATGATGAATCTGGAGCTTCCTCAGTACTGATGAAGTCAAGAGAACATGGGCCTGCCTGCCACGCCAGTGTAGGGAAGGCTCCACCAGCACAGCTCAGACTTTCCAGAGATCCCAGAAGACTATTTGATCATTTATTCTGACTCTCTCATATAAATCAGATTATAGTATTTCTCATGATATACTGTGGGGAGAGTTAGGTCACAGTTTGGGTTAGATTTTATGACGTATCTGTACTCTATCTTGGAGATTAAGATTTTGTATGCTCTCAGTAGAAAGCAGAGGATACTGAGGGACCACTCATACCTGGAAATGGACACCTGGTCCATCTCCAGGCAGCCTGGAGACTGCACTCCATCAGGAATATATTCTAAAGGAGAGATATCACAAAAGGACCCCTGCCCCATCCCTGCTGCACAGCACTTCTGTATCTGGAACTGTGACTCTGCCTTTGCTAGTGCTCTCTCAGGGCCAAGAAAGACAGATTTAGATGGAGTTTATATATACACACACACATATTTATATATAGATATATAAACCCCATATATATAAAAATAGATATAACAGATATCTATATATAGATAGATAGATAGATATACCTATCTGTTGCTACAGTCCTTCCCCTAGATGGTCTTTTCTTTTCTTTATGATCTAGATACCTGTATTTTTCTGCTACAGAGACTTGTGCCAAGAGAAGACCTGAATGAATTGGGCATTGACAGGTCTCCTCTGTGCCTCAGTCACAGTGACCTGTGTCCCTTGGCGCTGCCTTAAAGGATCCCTACAGTGACTCAACCACCCCAAAACTGGCATCCCTTTCCTGCTGCTCTGCCTACCGCAGTCCTGCTGCTCAGTCGTGGGCCCTGCAGCAGATCAGGATCATGCTCCACATCTAAGCAGTAAGTAACTAAAGCTTCAAGTGTCCTGCTAACAGAGCGTCACCCAAGCATAATCCAGGCCCTGACTCAAATTGACAAGGACAGGTTGGGCTCTGAAATAATCTCTTTAAATAGCAGCAGCCATGTCTTTCGAAGGCACTTCCCCCCCCAGCCAGTGCTGAGAGCTGCTTACAGCACATCGCCTGCTATTTCCCACCCAGGCAGTGCAGGGCTGACACTTCTCACAGACGAGTGTGTCCCCTGCCAGCAGTCTCCCAGATTTGCTTTGCACCAGGAATTACAATGAATTTTGCAGCACAGTTTATCTACTTCAGGGTGTTAAAAAACAGAAGTCCCAGGGACCGCTACAGGGAAGATGAAGACTACGATCCTTTCTGGCAAAGGTTGGAGAATATTGCTGTCTGACTTAGAGCTAGAGCGCTCCTTTATCCCCCTCAGGGGTCATGGTCAGCCCTCGGGGTCCACCCAGGGCCAGGCCCACAGACATGACAACCCCTGGACCCCTCCTGCCTCCTTATGGTGTCGTAGTTGGAGTTTTGCTTCACCTCGTTGTTTACTTAGTCGCTGTGCTGTATAGGTAATGCTTTCTTTTTCCTTTCCTTACTTTCTTAAAAAAATCAAACTGAACAAAAAGCCAGGAAATTGTTTGTAATTTTTCATAATCTCCAAGGGTTCTGTGGGTAAGAGTTGCTCTTGGAGTTATCCACTAGAAGAAGTGGAGATTTGAATATTTTTAGCCTGTTCAGCTTTTTCACTTCTTCATGAAGATTTATCTTGGGATAGCCCATGTCAGATCCTGTTATTACAGTTCTGTGGTTGTCTTTGTTATGGTGCTTATGGTGATGTTAAATTCCTGCTTTCAGGCTTGGATGGCGCAGATGGAATTTAAGAGTCATCTAGTGTCCTTGTGTAGCATGGGCTGAGGCTGTGCAAACACACGGCATGGCAGTGTTGTGCAACCTCATTCTTAACCTTTTCCAAAGTTTGTTTCTCCCTCAGTTTTATTATCTGGACACCACTAACAAGATCACGCTCTGGTTTTGCCAGATGTGGTACAAACAAGGGATAATTCTCATTTCCTGCATCTCCATGTTGCAGATGTTGCTGACATTTAAAACATAAATTGTTTCAGTGGGCCTGATGCTGTTAACAAAGGGGAAGGCAAGGTCCCAGCTCTGCACTGGGAAAAGGGCTTGCCCAAAGTCACCCATGATGCAACCTGTCCTGCAGTGCACTGTGAATCTCCTTTCAGCACAGGACCACTCTTTCCTCTAGTTTGAGTTTTGCTATTTGTTCCTAATTACAAGTGAATTATGGTGATGTGTTAGTCATCAGAAAAACTCTAGACTCAGAATATGTTCATCTTAGGAAAAAGTTTAATTGCTTGAAGGGTTTTAGCTGCCAAACTGTGTGCAGTGTTGGATAGTGATCATTTGATATTCACAGCTGTGAAGAATAAGAACTTTGGAAAGGGATGGGTCTGTTTGAGGGTTGGTTACCTCTGCTTCAACACTTCCATGATGGGTGGCCTTGTGAATTCTTCTTGCTTTCAGATTGCTTTTTCTAGTGTTATCTATTTAGCAGCTGACACCCAGTTGCCATTGCCAGCAGTAAGCAATGACATGTGCATAGTGTGTACAGAAGAATGGCGATAGATTACGACCATAGATGAAGGCAGATATAGTGCTAGGCTCAGGCTCTGGTAAATCTGACTTATTAAAATTAAGGAGAGATTTTATCAGAGGTGATAATACAGCTTGATTGTTTCCTGCATGAGCTTGAGCTTTATTTGTGTGCATTGCTGGTGCAGCATCACACAGGTTTGTCAGACCTGTGTATGGTGAGTAGGGTTATAAGGGCCTGCTGAGTCTCAAGGCTTGGTTATTGTGTACCTATCTGTGCTGGATGGTCACAGTGCTTACACTTTTGTCATACAGGCTAGTTCCTAAGCCCTGATCTCTTTGTCTTTAAGACACTCTGATAAATAGCCCTGCGGAAGTCTTAGGCAAGTCATTGGATCTGTCTGTGTCCCAGTTTCTATCAATAAAGTTGAGCTAATATTTGCTGAACTTGTCTTTCTGTTTAGGGCAGGGTGTTGGTGATTCCTATGTGATTTAGGAACAATCACTTTGCATAGGGTTTAGGTATATAAATGCCAGACATGAATTTTATATTTCCATCCTGTATGTGCCTTGTATGAAACAAAATACTGATAATTCAAGACATTCATATCTGAATGCAGTATTGTCTTNAGTACTTGTATGAAACAAAATACTGATAATTCAAGACATTCATATCTGAATGCAGTATTGTCTTTGATCTGTTTCAAATGTATTGTCAAAGAGAGATCTGTGTGTTCCTTCCCTGTGCCTGCAGGAGTTTACTTGTCACCCTGTGGTGGTGTGCAGGGCACTCAGACACTATACAGTGCACAACCTGGAATTCCTGACAGTGAAGATGACATCTGTTATGATCCTTCTTAACACTTTTATCTCAGCAAGCCTCTATTTTTTTTGTCTTTCATAAAGTCCCACTTGCACAAGTTGCTAAGATGCTTTTAAAAATTGCTGCTATTGCAGTATTTGGATGTGTTTGGGGATGGGTAAAAAGGTAGAAGAGGAGTTGAGATGGAACAGAAATGTTTCGGAGCTACTGGGAAACGGGATTGCAACACATGAGGAAAGTATCAGAGGGGTCTGGGAGGCTCAGGCAGTGAGAAGGGTCAGAGGAGACAGCGCTGGGGCATGGAATTAGAAGGATTAATGGAGCTGGAAAGGTTCTGGGTAAAAGAGATTTGGATGAGGGAAAGGGTCCTCTCTGTCATATCCTGGGATTGCCTCTTTCTCACTCGTGTGAGAGGAGATCCCAGCCCCAGTCACATTGCAGTCATAAGCCAAGCAGACTGCTCCCCGCAGCAGGCTGCTCCCCCTGCCTTGCCCCCTGTACATGACCCATCTCTGCTCAGCACTGAGGAAAGCAGCATAAGTGACTTTAAAGGGGTCACCTTTTGCTTTAATAAGTATTCTGAACTTGCAGGCATAAGATCTGAGCCCAGTTACCTGAAAGCAGATGACAAATATGTCTAAAACTGTATCTTACCAATGTCTCTTGGTCAGTGTGCTCTACGAAGGTCTTCAGGGAGCCTGAAGATGATGGCAGCATATAGGTATGAGCTTAAGAAACCCCTACACCAAAAACATTAAAAAAAGACAAAATGAAAAATCCACGTGTAGAGAACGTGTGCATATGAATTTGAAGTGGTATTCAAGTTTAATATTTTGCGACTGCTCAGCCCAAGCTGGGCATTGGAGGTGGAACTTCTTGTCATGGCACAGGCCTATAAGGATGCTAAAGTATTCTACAGAACTTGTGCCATACTGTTGTTGTCCACAAAAATCAGATTCCTCACCTGGTGTGCAACAAGCCGGTAATTACACACTGAGAAAGCCATTCATTGTACTTGAGAGTTGCACAAGCCTGGCTGCTCTGTGGATTCCAGAAATCAAGCACACCAACTATCAATGCTTTTTACTATCCATACATTTTAACAACCAAAGAATTAGCTTTTGTTTGCTACAAGTTCTCTTATTAATTAGTATTCTATCTTCTATTGGTTAATAATTCTCTTGTTTCTCATGCTAATTAGTCCTCATGCTCAGTTTTTCTCTTCTTTTGGGTCAGGGGTTTCTTGGGTCAGTGGTCGCGATCTGCCCCTGCCGTATTCTCCTTTTACCCAGTCAGAGATGATTTCAGCTCAGCTGCTGAGTTGGCTTTGTTAGTTTCTTCTTTATCTTGGGAATTCTGCCAAATGTCCTTGGGGCCCATAAATTCTGCATTTTTTTGTGTCCACTATCAGTGGTACATCCTTCTCCCTAAGCTTTGTTAACCTCCTCTGAGGTTGGAGATCACTGAAGCATGTCAAGCCCTAACCCAAGGCAATTTTACCAACAAGTAATTTGCTTTTCTAGCACACGGACATCACTTCGAGCTTTTTAGCCGCTATCTGTTTCGTGGATTAGATCTTCTTTCTTGTTGGTTAGGCTTGAAAATATACAAACATCAAACATCAAAAACATCCTTTCTTAAGAAAATTTTTACATTTGCACAATTTGTAACACTGTCAGTCCCTCTTAACAGTGAATGCGTATCGCTGTGAATGCAGATGACAAAAGCTGCCGTAGAAATGATGAAGAAAGGCTGAGTTTTCAGTCTTATATTAAAATTAGTTTCCCTCTATGACAGTTGAATTTCCATCTGTGAAGCAGTACATGGGAACGTATGTCCATAATTCCAACTTCATGTCTGCCTCAAAACATGTTGTTGTGACTCATCTTGAAAGTGTAAAAGCTGCCAAATGGGCCAACTGCTGACATCGGGTACGTCTGCAATCAAAATGGCAACACTGGGTCAGGCCAAAGACCAGTCCTCCTCTGTGTCCTCCTCTGTGTCCTCTCTCTGGTGGTGGCCAGTAACGTGAGCTGGGAGAAAAGTAAAAGCCACCTGAGACACTTTCTCTCATATGCTTTCATGGAGTTTGTCAAGTGCTCAGGGGCTTCATGAATCACAGATTAGTTCTTGAATGATGTGTGTGTTGGTCACTAGTTCCATTTAGTTGTACAGTTTTTTTAGGAGCCCGTTTACATTGTTGTTCTTCATAGAGTCGTCTGGCAATGAATTCTGCAAGCTAATTATTTTCTCTAGGAAGGGACATTTTAAATTTTCTACCTGATACTTTCATATGATCTCACCTTAACATTTATACTGGGCGGAGTGGTGACTAGTCTTTCACAATTTGCTGTTCCCGGGACATCTGTGATTTTGCAGATTTTGCTCCTTCAGTTTTAGAAGCTGAGGAGATCCAGTGCATCAGTTTAATCTGTTTAGTCTGTTTCGTGGGTCCTGAGGGAGGCAATCCGCACGTGCTTCACCTGATGGCGTCATGTAACTGTCCATCATCGCAGGATAACTGCTTGGGCACTTCTTTCTCTGTCTAACGAAGGCAACAGTTGAGGTCTTTAGGTATAGTATGCATTACTGCCTTTTATCTTCCCAAAATTACTTTCGCTGGTTTTATTATTTTCATTATATGTTAACATTACTATTTTTGAAATTTTTTTTTTCCCTAGTGCTGTTTAACTTGATGAATATTATCAGCATGTTCAAAAAACCAAACTGGAAATAAAAAAAATATTCATTCCAAGTTGTTGCTTTTTATTATTGTAGGAGTACATTTTGGTACATGCTGTCTTTGCATTGACTTTGAGATTTTAAAACGTGTAAAGCTATCTACTTAAACAAATTATATTTTTTCCTGTGCCTTAATTGTTTATGGAATGTCTGCATATGGATCTTCTCTTTTTTTTCCAGTTATGCTGAGCAGCTGTTCTTGAAAAAGTAGGTTTATAAACTGTATTTTCATGTTTGCTTCTACTAATCACTTTAAAGGTAAAATGTTGTAATTTATAACCATGTAACTAAGCTTGCCAGCTGGGTATTTGTTTTATGTCTGGAAATAAACAGACCTTTTAATGAAAACTTTTGACAAACTCCAAAAAAGGAAAAGCTCCATTTGAAAAGAACAGTGTTTTATAAGGCTGGGGTTTGTATTTATATTGGCTCAGATCTTCATCTGGTGGACACGATTGCTGGAGTAGGGGCTATATTTTGTTACTGTGTTTGAGAAGTCACATGCTGTGTTTTTGTGAGTACTTGCATGCTCTGCTTTGGCTGTTCCTGTAAAAGAAATCCATACAGATCTCTGCCAACCGTGTGGAATGCTTTTAAGGCAAGAAATACTTTTGACCCAACAGGGTCATGAGTTGCCCATTTGTGATCTATGATCAAATCTCAGCCCACTGTTTGCCTTGGGAGTCTGAGAGCTCTAGGAGGGTCTGTGGCACATCCAGGTGGGCTCAATATGGGAAAATGTCATTTTCTCTAAAGTAAATGAAACATGTGGGTGTAGAAGGAGAATCAAAGTTATTCTGAAATAAATACAAACAATACATATATATATAAAATAGAATGATGATATCCTCTTGATAAAGAGGCTGCTGACCTTTCAGATGTATGAAAGGTCAAATGTATGATAGTTTTCATGTTAAATATTGAGATTGTAAAATTTCAAGCTTGAGATAGGTTTAAAGCACATCTGAAATATTACTGTGTTTGACTTATTCCTCTTTTCCAATGGTCACAAGGTGTTGTCTCCATTGGAGTCCTGAGCAGATACTCACTGTTCATGAGGGTAGTGCTGCACGTTGAGGACTGAGAATCTGATTTACTTGCCTCCTTTTTTTTTCTTGCCAAAAAAGGGAAACTTAGGACTAGGGCAAAAAATCAATATGCCATTTTGGTCTTTCTGTTTGCAGCTACAAGTATTTGATGGCACTAGTGTGGTGCAGCATTACCATGCACTTCTGCTTGCTCACAGAATCCTGCTTCATCAATAAACTTCTTGCAGTCATCTCTGGCTGGGTTTTTTTATGGACTTTTTGATCGCAACAGATGCGATGAAAAACGAGAATTGTTCTTCCTTCTCAAATACCAGTTGGATAAAAAATTTGACCCATAAAATCACAAATTTCTGATCTGCCTGGGTTTTTTTTACCCTACATATACCACTTTAACCCATTTCCAGTGTAAGAAACATGATTCATTGATAATGCTTGCTAAACATTTTAGATAGTATGTTCAGAAATAAGATGTATCAGTTCTTCCTTTTGGAGTGGTTGTGGGAGTCTGTGATGTGGCAAATATTTTTTGGGAAGGGAGAGCTATGGAATGGGCTCTGACGGCACGGTGGCCTCTTGGATGCTGCTGCTGTTGTTTTTTTTGGGGCTGTGCTGTAACAAGTTCACAGGGAGTCAGTCTGATCTGGTTCTCAGCTTTGCATTAAGCAGTCTGGTGTACACCTGAACTAACACTGCAAGCTTAACATCTTTATGAAGTGTTCCAGCTGTCTAACCCCAATGGAGCAGAAATGCAGAAAAGTATGGAATAGAGCTACTTGATAAGTTATTTGATTTGAAAGCAGAACTCCTGCTGTTAGGCCATATCAGCTTTATGATACAGTATTGGGAAAATACTTTAAATCACAAGTTTCAACATAAACAGGTTACAAATTTGTATATACTTTACTTATCTCAGAAAAATCATGTTCTCATTAATTTTGGAGAGAGAAGACCTTGCTACAAAAATTTTCTCCTGTGGAGATGTACAGAATGATTGATGCTACTGGTATATTACTTGATTCTAATAATAAAACATTTTATGTTGCCCATGTTGTTATGTGAATTCCTCAGTGGAAAAACTGGAAGTGTAATAGGAACCAGAGCTACTGGCACAGATTATTGATACCATTAAGGAAATGGATGATACTGCCCAAAGTGGGCAATTGCTCAAAAACCAGATATTTCTAAATATTTAAAAATTCTTTTGGAAGTTGTTGCAAAGCGTATTACGGTGCTAATCGCTGCTGTAAAGCATGTGCTTTAGCCAGCCCTGCTGATTAATAACTGCAAAACTTAGACCTAAATTATTTTAAGAAAAAGGTAAATATTTTTGTTGGAGATAATGCTGGAATCTCTGACATAATTTAACATGTTTGTTTTTAGAAAACCATTTCTACCAAATAGATTAACAGTGAATAATGTAGAGGAGCTTGTACCATCTCCGTAATCGTAGCCACAGACCAGGGGTGGTATCAGCTCTTTTCCAAATCACTGGTCTTCTGCTTAGTGCTCCTTTCCCCTATAATAATCTCTAAATTCCAAGAATTCCCAGAAGTTTTGCATTTATCTGTTAGCAGTACTGCAGAATCCTGCACTACAGTACATTGTTCCTTGTGAACTGAGCACTGTGGACCATAGAGTCAGTCAGTTGAAGGTAGCAAAACTGGCAAATTTTCATAGCAGTGTTGCTTCTTGTAAGTTTCTCAGGGAAGGAGATTTTTGTGCCACCACATTTCTGCCATATCTACACTTGTATTTACCTATGAAATGTTAACCCACAGCTCTGTAAGAGGATATAATTATTATCCCTTATCAAAGTAATTTCCTTCCCATCACGAGGCAGTTGATGGCTGTCAAGGGTACGCTCTGCAAGTATGCAAGGGCAGAGAGCAGACCTCTTGTGTACAATGTAGTGGCATTTGTTACTGCTATTAATAGTTTATGGGAATGCTCTGCAGCAGCTACTTGCCTTTTTTGAAAAAGATGGAATTGCATACAATTCCAGTTATTCCAAAATTTTCAGAAGCACTGAACTAGGATTTTTGCCAGTTGAATACTGAGTACTAAGGAAGGTCTGGCTGTCCAGACAAAACGGATTATACGTTTCTTCTTTTCTTGGGTAGGACAATTTCGCAGTTTTCCCACGTGTTGGGTTATTTGTGGCTTTTCTAACAGCTAGAAGGTTACATTATCTTTCAGTGCACCTACAGATAGGTAATGAGAGTAGTAACTCAGTCTGCCTGTTTGAGGCCTGCAAAGAGCAACTGAGATGTGCATCCTTCTTAAATGCTAAATATCAAGCCTTTAATCATCCAAGTTTTTCTAACAAGTTTCTTTTATTTGTTTTCAGGGATGAAAATAAAATAAAGAAACAAGATATCTCAGCAGTTTGTGATCTTCACTGCTGTAAGGACGTGCCCATAAGAAATGGCCTTATTGGGCAAAAGCCACCCTCTATCAATCCCGAGAGACTGAAGGATTTTGGTGAGGAGGATTACCTGAACGGGGATGTGAAGACCTGGGAAATGAAGATAGTGAGCCGAAATGAGGAGTTACTTAGGGATGCCCTTTCCTGCATCCCTCAGCCAAGCAGGAGGACCAGCCTGGCAAGCTGTAACAAGCTGATTCGATTTGAAGACATTAGTGCAGCAGCCTTCAAAATCCAGTGTGGTGTTCAGAAAACCCCCTGCATGGTAGGGAATCTTTATGGTTTTGCATTCTCCCGATGTTTCTTTTCTTTTTCCCTATGAAAGCTGATCGGAAATGAAGGAAGAGTATGTGTGAATTGCAGCAGATAGATCTGTGTAAGAAGACTCATGTTCATATTAGTTGTATTTAACTGTCAATAATAATTTTCTTCTTATCTGTTTGCACTAACCTAAATCCTCAAAGATTGCAGTGACCTGTAAACAAAGGATAAACCACATTAGGCATAGACTTAATGCACTGTGGTATTATGCTCCCAGTGAAAAACTCCTGCTACAAGGAACCTGAGTTGGAGGTGGCAGACTACCAGCGTCTGGGTAAACACTCTTGTGGTGGGAGGGTCTGGTTTGGAAACAGCCCTCATATTTGGAGAGTTTGAAGGTACAGATTTCCATTCTCAGTCAGGCCAACCAGGAAGGGCTGGATATGTTTTGCAACCAGGTGTTTCTGCCACAAGTGTCTTCAGCAAAATAAGGACGTTAAGACACACGCAAACAAACATGTGCACCTGTCAATCAGTCCTGGTGTAGAAATGACTGAGATAGTCCCATCAATGTACGAGGTCTGCTAAAGCATAAGAGAAGTACAGTGGCAAGCTGTACTGTATTTCTATACTTTTTCATAGTGTATTTCTACTGTTGGGAGCTCTTCAAGAAGGCTACACTGAGCACTCTGGCCAATCTCGTTTCCTTTTGGTGGGTGAATTTGCCAAATGGCAGTTCCTAGGAGCAGCCCCAAGTCGCGCTCTCAGTGAATCCTTGTAGATTGTTTTTTCTGGCATGCACAGGGAAAAAGGAACTTGCAGTCTCAGTTCCTGCTTGGAGTTAGCAGTCCCTGGAGTGAAGTGATTGGATCCTCAAGGTGCAGCAGTTGTCCTCATTCCCAGATGATGCCTGCTGATCCAGAAACATCATAACTACTTCCAGGGTGGGTTTTTCAGCCTAGCATTCCCAAAATAAGGATAGCTGTGCTTTTTGTAACACATTACTGAAGAAGCGTGTCTTGTGTCAAAGGACGTGGTAAAAGACAGTTTGGGGCTGTAAGGTGGCACAAAAGATTAGGCTGGAATGCAGGGAAGTTTTGGCTAGGGTAGAGTTAATTTTCTTCACAGTAGCCAGTATGGGGCTGTGTTTTGGATTTGTCATGAAAATATTGCTGGTAATACAGAGACGTTTTTGTTACTGCTGAGCAGCTCTTACACAGAGTCAAGGCGTTTTCTGTTCCTCGCTCCACCCCACCAGTGAGAAGACTGGGGATGTACAAGGAGTTGGGAGGGCACGCAGCTGTAACTGCTGATCACCAACTGACCCAAGGGACATCCGATACCACATGACACCTTGCTCAGCAATAAAATCAGGGGGAAAGTTGGCTGGGGCCTGTGGCTCAGGGTCTGGGTGGTCTTCAGCTGGTTGGTGGTGAGCAATTGTTTTCAGTTGCATAAGTTGTCTTTCTTGGGTCTTATTTCTCTCTCTTTGTTATTTTTCTTTTAAATATGTTGTTGTTGTTATTTATTTATTTGTTTATTGTTACTGACTGTTCTTATCCCAACCCATAAGATTTCTCATTTTTACCCTTCCAATTCTCATCTCCCCCAGAGCACAGGGGGAGGGAAATGAGCAAGAGGTAGGATGGTGTTGAGTTGTCAGCTGAGGTTAAGCCATGACACCCTTCACCCTTCCTTTCTCCTGGGTGTCCTTGGCAGTTTTATGCAACCCAGTTGTATCCCCTTTCTGCATTTACTGTTTCAAGCTAAACAGTCTCACTTTCTTTAGTCTTTTTTTATGAACTATGCTTTTAAAATTATCAGAATAGTGGAAAACCTATATCCATATAAAAACCTGTACAGTTTAGTGTGAAAATAGCCTATGACTGTTGTTATTCAAAGTAATGTTCCTGCAAAAGTCATTAGTGCATTGATTCAAAAGCACAGAGTGATGTCAAGAAAAACACAGAAAACTTTTATTTTAACTCATCACTGAGAGGTAAGACTCCCTTCCAAGGACATTTGCTTAGATTTAAAAAGTGAGTGTGACTATCATCCATTCAGTTAATTGAAGGGAGAAACACTGCAGGGTGATTCCTAAACTGCAGGTAAAACCATGGATGGAGCAGCCTGGTTGCTTAGGCAGGAGTTTGCCTTGGAGCTGAGATACGGCATCACGAATGAATTGTAGCACGTCAAAGAGGTAGTGAGCATAAGAAAACTAGGAACTGACATTAAATTGGACACCTGGTTTGGCTGCTGATGAAGGAGCTGTAAGGGTTGTGTTGTGTTAGCTTTGTGGATGCCAGAGGAAGGCTGTGCTGTGTGTGGTACATTTGACATGGTGTCTGTAGTCCTTAGATAAGATCACAGTGACTGAAGGGAAATCTTACAGGCTGGTTCAATGAGTCTTATGAGGTCACACATCAGGTCAGTTCAGCTGAAAATAGCACTGATGCCTGCTTTGGTAGAAGTAATTGCTATATTTAGGCTATATGAAAAAAGCCTCAGTTAAAGGAAGAGGAAAAGGATAACCTAAAGAGTTAAAATCCTGAGTAACAAAATTAAAGAAAAATATCAATCTAAAGTACACCACCCCTGTGGCAGAGTGACTTAATGACACAGTTTTAAATGTAGGAGACTTAGCAACTTTATTATTCACAGGATTCATCTCCTTAAATCCTTTTTCTGATTGTTCATTCTAGAATGCAAGATTCTCTACAAAAACAAGTATGGTATGAGAAGAACAAGTATAGTTTCTTTTATGGTGTTCTTGTTCTATCTTGCATAGGCATTCTCCATTAGGACATTTACAATATAAACTATTATCCTATTAGTGTACTAAGCACTTTCCACTGTTTCAGTTCTGCAGCCAGATTTGCAAAGGAGCAGCAAGTGGTAGCTCTTATGTCAGGATTTTCAGAGGCAAAATAGAGAATCTGGCCCCACCTATGGGTGAGGAACTTAACATATTCTTGGAAATCACTAAAAAGCCTTGAAACATTCACCTGAAACATGTAGTTTAACTGTATACTTTAAAGCAAGCATCTGTTTCAGCTATATTTAGTTTATATTAAATTCACTTGGAGAGTCCCACAGTCTGAAGAACATGTCAGGACATATTACTGCATACACTATAAATTGTATGTATGACACTGCCAGATATTGCTTGAGATGAATATTTTGTCATGCTGTTTTTGAATCTGTCTCACTTTGTGACTTATCTTAAATGAGGACTTGATCCCCTAAATCGCCAGGGCCTCATTTGCTTTGGCAGCCAACAGAAGAGATGGAGCCAATTCTGAAATAAAGCTGCAGTAAGCCTGGGGAGCTGGCACCCACAGGCTTACTGCAGCTCTATTTCATAAGTTATCTTGTGTAAAACTCTTGGTTTAGTGAATATGGTAACAGGAAATTAATATGTTGATGCATGCTGGAAGTGTCTTATCATAAAACTTAACAAATATTTGCCATTAAAAATTTTTTAAAATCATGCTCTTGGGCACTGCATCATGTGTAATGTGTTTGCTAATTCCCCTCAGCTCAGGCATCCTTTCTGTTCCAAACACTAAGCTTTTCCAAACAGCTGCTGCTTACACTTGCAGTCCTGGGAATTAGTTTTTTATTATTTCCATCTTTCTTTGAGGAAGAAATGTCTTTACTAATATTCTACTGGCCTTAGGATGCAAAATAAACAACATTCAGTAGTGAATCAGTGGCAGAAACCATAACAGAGCCATAATGGAGCTCAAGGAGGAATTTTCTGATGGCTTTTATATCTATTTGATGATGACCTTATATTTTGGGTATTTGGTATCCAGTTCTGGCAAGTGCTGGAAGCATGGGTTTTGAGATAATTGAAAATATTTATTTTAATGCATGTATTTGAACAGTAAGACCCAAACAAGTGGTGTTTTCACGGTTCTTAATGGCTTGTGGTCCATATTTCACTGCTGTGAGTTTGAAAATCACTTCTGTAAACCAGAGGGACCTGGTAGGTAACAACACCATGTATTTCTAGAGAAACAGATGACCAATTGTACTTCTTGGAGCTCATACATAGCAGTACAATTCACGCCTCAACAGGCAGCTGATGGGGTGTGGAAGATTTTTCTTAATAGCAGATATATTGACATAATATTATTTATCTACTCCAGTATTCTAGGCTATCCAAGCAGTATGGAATGGACATCTACCTGAAGAAGGAGTTCCTCCAGTACACGGGATCTGTGAAGGAACGAGGTGTACTTTACCTTCTGATGTCATTGCCTCAGGTATAGCAAAATGTCAGCGCTCAAAAAGAACTAGATTAGTTCTTCTTCACAAAAATGGAGCAGAGTTGAAGATAAATTTACCGCTAATCTCCATGGAATCACAGTCTTTCTTCTCTTTACAACCGTTGTACTGAACACAGCATGTGAACACAGATAGGTCTGAATTTAAAATACTACTTTATTTACAATTAGCTGATCTGCTGGTGAAATTCTTAAAAATGTTTGAAACAAAAGCGTATAAAATGGAAACATCAGCATTTTCCTGTGGCATTTAGGTGCAAGTGTTTTTATGTGTACTGTGGTTCTGGTATGCTGAAACCACCAAACTCATGAGTGATGATGAAATTGAATTACAATGAGTGATGACAAGGATCTAGATCACCAATTGATTTTGTAATGAATTTCAGTATTCTTACATGAATAGCTTGTTTATCATTTGTCATAGGAGGTTATTGAGTCTTTGCAGCAATAATTGTTATAATAGGCATGAGACAGCAGCCCAGAGCAGTGGTTATTCCTGCCTTTCGTAATAATATAAATTAAATCTTCCATTAAAAGGAAGCCTGAAATGAAATAATTTCGTACAGGCAGAGCAGAGATATCGGCTCTAAGGGACCGGATATCAGCTCTTCTGTGATCAGTTGGAATTTTTCAGCTCTCTCCAGTGGAACAAGAATTGAACCCAGAGGAGTGCAGGCACAGGGATTGATCTTGTGCTGGTTTAGCTTTGTGTGTAAATCCTGAGATCACACCAGACATGCCCATACCGTACCATAATATCACGATTCAATCAGCTAGTAAAGGGAAAAAAGGAAGTCAGACCATTAGAATGATCCAGGATCATAGTGGACAGCTATGTGACACTGTATAACGTGCAATAAGCAACCCTTTTTTTTAGGATCAGCAAAGAAAAGGGGTGATCGTGGCTTCGGACAGTAACTTTTCCATGGCTGTTGCTTACCATGCCTCAGAGCTGCGTATTCCCGTGTTTGTCATCATGCCAACCAGCACGGCTCCGGGCAGGGTGAAGATGTGCCGCGAGTACGGTGCCATGGTTATATCCTACGGCACCACGGCCAAGGATTCCCAGGTGCACGCGAGGAGGCTGGCGCAGGAGAATGGTTACCTCTACCTCGAGGAGTAAGTGGAAGCCAGGCTCATTAGAAAGATCTGATTAGATGCAAAAACAATTAGTTTCATTAAAATCTTATCACAGGTCATCAAAATGCTCCTCTTACCTGGAATATAGACGGTTACATGTTTTCACGCACAAATCGTGTCTTTCTGTAACAGTTGGGGATGGAGACCAAAATGAAACACTCTTCTCTTCCCCTAAATTAGGCAAACTTTGTGATTAGGGATTTCTAAGGCCTGATATGATAGTGGCTGTAGGTTAATTCTCTAGGAACTCTGTCAGAAAGCATTAAGGCTAGTGTTAATTTCTGGTCTCTCTGTTTGAAGTTAGGTGGGTAAAAGTTGATCTTTAATGCAAAGGTTTCAGTGGGATAATGTGGAGCAAGAGAAGGTTAATGCTCTAAGATTTTTCACATATCTGGTGTGAGGAACAAAACTAATACTGCCTTGAAAAAAAGGTGATTAAGAGGCTACTTCACACATATATTTAAAGTAGCTAAAGATGAGCATAAATCTGAATTTGAACTATTTGAGGTCACTAGACAAGGCAGATCTAACAAAAACATGAATAAGACAGGCAAAAATACTTAGAACTTATATATTTTCCCTTTTCTGTTTAATCTCTGTCGCCTCTTATGCGTTCTCCCCCCCCACCCCTCCTTTTTTTTTTTTAACCTTTCTCTGAGAAAGATTTCCAAAAGCACAGAGGGGTGAATCATTAACAGTGGTCCTTCTGATGCACCGAGCTGGAATGTTATTGTCCCCCACCATTGGTGCTTCTGTGCAGGCTTCATCCCGCTCTTGGTGTTTGTACAGCACCTCCTGCAGTGAGTGCCTCTTCCCCTCCAGCTCCCAGGCACTGCTGCCTTAAACACAGTAATAGTGAGTGGTGTTGCTTGGAAAGAAGATCCCAGAATGAGCAGGACAGAGGAAGTCCTCACTTCTTTCCCAGCTGCTGTGTTTGGAAGGCAGTGCTACAAACTGTACTGTTCAACTCCTCTGTTAGCTCTGGCAGCAGCCAGTGACACACAGGGCTGGTTCGTGTGCTGGTCTGCCACCATGGGCACAGTCTTGTCCCAGACTGGGACTTTTGGTGGGGAATGAGGTGCCCTAAATCCCAAATAATTTTAAACACTTTTAGGCTCCTTTGAAAACCTCAGTTTTCTATAACTTTGTGATTTCCAAATTTCTGTCAGCCATTTTTCAAATGATGTGTTAACTTTCAGCTGGCTTGCATCAGCTATCACGTTCACACATAAGAACTAAATTATTTTATTGTAATTTGATGCTTAATCCTCCCTTCCTCCCCAAATAATGATTTAAGTTACATAAGGTGGATATTCTCCAGGTTCATGAAGCTCCAGGGACAATGCATGTGTAGGACTTCAGCATCCAACACTGAGGAACTGTAAATGTATGCACTACCCTTAATAATACTAAAGCACTCTGATTCATTTCACATTTCACATTACAAGAAACAGAGTTGTTCAGTCTGTGACTGTGTTTAATTCAAACCTCACAGATGCAATTTTTCACTGAAAAAAATAAAAAAGAGAACCCCCTCCACTTCAATTGTGAGCCTTTTCATAATGGGGTCTCTGAAAAATATTTTGTTAGGTGTAGACTGGGAGAGATTTCCCAGTGCAATGTATGCCTTTATGGATAGCCAGTCTTCTGCAGTGTGGGTCTGACACACGTTCTTGTCACTTGCCAAAGCTGTTCGTAGAATACCAGCTGATCTCCCAAGTGTTAGAATGGAACTTTCGAAATGTCATTTAATTTCAGTTTAATTCTAGCTTGCATACAATCTCCAGCAATTTGGTCTCCGGGTCTCCTCACCCAGTAATTCATTCTGCCCTTCCTGAAGCAGGCATGACGCGACTGGGTTTGGCCGTACCTGCAGGGGCGATGCCCTGCAGCTGGGTGTGTCATTGTCAGCTCTTCCCATTGCTTGAGTGCAATTAAAATACTGTGTCATGAAAATGACCATGCAAGAATTCAAGTAGATGAAGGACACTTTTTACCCAGCTGCAACTTCCTGGGAAATCCCAGGAAGGAAATGTGATTTTTCAAACTGGAATTCAATCATTTAGTCTGCCTAATTGCTGCCTAGGTGCCATGAAATTTTTACTAACTGTAGGGCCTCAGGACCTCATTATAAATGCAATGTGACTATTGCCAATAATTAATTCAGTACCTCCGAGAGGATGTGAGAAGGATTCTTTTGTGAATCAGAGAGGAAAGAGTGCTGCAGACTGAACTGCACATCTTCCTTCCTGTGAGCCCATTTTTTTTCTTGTGTAACTCCATATCTAAATGCTGATCAAACCCGATCATTTGTGATCTGGTTAGTCTGTTACTCTATTCAACAGACTCTGAGCCCTTTTCTTGGAACAGATGGGAAGAGAGCCTTCTAGGTGCCACACCAAAACTTCATTGGAAAGCTGAAGCCTGACAGCCCATCTTTGGTTGCTGATGTATCACACATTTCAGAAGGCAAATATCCAAGTTTCTAGCTCTGGCTCAAAACCACTTGTTTCAATTTACAGTCTTTAGATTTATCTGCCCTATTCCTTCATTTTACCTCGATGGTGTATGATACTCAGAGATATGTTTGCTTTCATAAAGCAAAAGTTATCAGTCACAACACAAAGAAAATCACCCATTTTATTATAAAAGCTGATGGCTGATCGGTGAACTGATGTTTCAACTAGCAAGGAAAACATGATGATCTGAAACATTGATTCAAATTGCTAACAGCTCTCCATGCCCAGAGCAGTCTCCTTTGGACAGTTTTCAGTTGTTAGAGAAGCTTTATTCCTACATTGAATATTCCAAGCCTTCATTCATTTTTGCAGGTCCTTGTGTACCGCATGTAACTATGGCAGGGGTAGCTCCACAAACTCGGATCTGAATCTTATTTGAGAATAAGGCTCCAGAATAGTTCAGGAGGCCAGTGATATATTTTGTCACATATAAGAAGGAGGAGAGAGCTCCTTCAGCATCTTGATAAAGACAATAAATACAAAGATTCAGTAACCCATCCCACTATGATTTCTTGCCTTTGTCTTTGGCTGTGCTACAGGAGTGGAAGCTCATTAATCCCATCCTTTCTTATGTATTTATATAGACCCTTGCCCTGAGGAATTTTCTGTGTCTTGATACATATGTGAGGTGATTTCTCAAGGGCCTTGGTCTCCTTCTTGCAGGAATTCTGTGCTCCTGTGCTGAGCCTCTCTGTGTATGTCTAACAGTAATAAAAACAGTTTCCCAGTATTCAAACATTCTCGGGTCAAGTAAATCAAGTAAACTCATTGGATCTATAATTCTGTTTGCCAGAAAAAGCAGAATGTACAGAAAGTTCATATTTCTTTTCTGATATATAGTTCTACGTTTACGTCATTGCTAACTTGTAAATAAAATGCAAACCAGCTTTTAGAAATAGATCCAAGTCAGTCATGTGACTGTATAGTGGAGTTTTCTTCAATTTTTTGATGCTGCCTGTCCCTATTCTTTATATTACGTTTGCCTGAAAGTATTTTACCAGTGAATATTTTGACATGACTGAATGCTTCGCTTACCCTTCCAGAGTCTTCCAGAGTAATGCAAAGGTATCAGATATCGGCCTTGGACTGTGGAAAGACAGCTCTAGCAATCTGTTTGCTATTTGTGAGGTTGAACTCGCTGCTTAAATCTCATGAAAATTTTCGTTCATCACAAACACTAAATCCACTGATAAGTAAAGACAAGGAGATTTCTTTTTGAGGCTTTTCTTGTAGTTTGGACTGCAATATTTAAAATTTATGAAGCTGAAGGAAGTGATGGCAATGGAAACATGACTTCTCTCTGCCAGCTCTGTAAACACCTGATAACAATAGGAGTTAAGTGCTCTTCAGTCTGAAGACTCTTTGAGGGGCCTTTCTACAGCACAAGTTTTCTCCCAGTAGGCAGCAGCATGCGATGGTCCATCTGATGGCACTGTCCTGTTCCACCACCTCCTCCCCTCACGTGCTGCTGATTTACTCTCACGTTTATCTTCTTCCGTTGAAGAATGTCTTGAAAGTAGTAATTACTAATTAAGTAAAAAAGTAGTAAGTACTGAAAGTAGTAAATACTGAATTATTACTGCACTGACAATTGTGACCCCTGCTGATGTGTGCCCTTCCTTCCCACAGGGAGGATAGTGCTGTCTACCTGTCAGGCCTGGGAACCGTGGGGCTGGAGATGTACGAGCAGGTGCCAAAGCTGGACGCAGTGATTTTCCCTGCAGGAGGCCACTGTGGCTTGCTGGCAGGGTCAGCTGCTGCACTCAAACACCTCAACCCACATATTTCTGTAATTGTAAGTTGCCTTTCACCTATTAAGCGTTGCATTTGGGCGGCTTTCACCACAGCTGTTTACAAAGGACACTGGTATCTAGTGACACTTGCAGAGACTGCATATGCTGGGGACAGGAACTATCTGATCCTGTGGACTTTGCCTCAGAGAAGACCCTGTAAGAACCAGGGTAGTTCCTGTCCCTTGGCTATTTGGCTGGATTTAAGAGGAAAATGTGGGAAGACTTTTCCAAAGCAAATAAAATCCAGTTCTGTGTTTTGAAATAAGTTCTTACTGGAAAAATTTGGTCCTAAGTAAGCCACAGAATAAGTTTAGTGGTAGCATGGTTGTTTTGCAACTTGATATTAATTGTTAATTTGAAGAGGAAACTTTCTGTAGGTTTTGCTGTCTACTTTGGTGGTAACTTCTGTTGTAACTGGTTCAATAAAAAAGTGACACCACCTCTCTTCCTCAGGGAGTGGAATCTGAAAGTTTCCCAGTATTGCAACAGTCCTTAAAAGCTGGCCACCCGACTGAAGACCAGGCCTGCAACAATCATCACTTCTATGGAGGTGAGAAAATGTAGTATTCTTTTCGAGGTAAAGTAAATGCTGTAACAGATTTCTCAAACTATATTATTTTCTTATTATTTCAGTTCAAACATATTTTAAGGGAATTCTCTGAAGAGTCAGAATTTAGTTCAAGCTGTAAGAGCAACTTCTGGCACATTCTTCGCCCCACCCTGATGGGGTACAATACTATTTTCAGTGCACATGAATACTTAGAATTATGACGGTGTTTATCTGAACATTGTGCTCACACGCAGCATCTAAACCAGTGAAGTCAATAGGAAAGCTCTTGTGTAAAAGACTGACTTGTGAAAAGGCAGGAAAATTATGCAGTGCTTAAATATTTAGACACAAAGCTGTTCTTAGAACAACAGTGTTCATATATGGTTCAGTTGTTTCAATATCATTTGCTCAAAAAACCTCAACTGTCAAGCAATTTAAGAACATCCTGTTTGCCTGATGTTCAAATCTCCGGAAGTTTTGGATTAAATGGGAGTTTTATAAGAAACTTCTAATTTCTCTTGGTTAGCTCTGCCTGTGTGTGCACTCGTAGCCAGCTGTCCTGACCTAACAAGCCCAGTGCCGTGCTTGGGCCTCCTGTTCCTCAAGCCTCGTTGAACAGTGAAAAGCACTGAGCTGCAGGGTCACTCTCACACTGCAACAATGCCAATGAAGTATCAGAATTTTGTTGACGGGGTCCAAAATGGCAAAATCTTGTGAGATTTGGTCTTTCATTACCAAACACATTTCTGTCACATGAAAAACATCAAGCAACTTAAGGTCATGTAACAGCAGTGTGCAGCACTCATTAAGGGCACAAACCAGCCAGGACTCTAAAAAATGTTGAATATGTCTAAAGCAGCCAGCTTCATATTTTTGTCTTTTGAAATCTGCAGATGTGAGTGGAGTTTGCTTTGGCAGCAATTCTTTGCAGCTGACTGGGAAGCTTGTGGATAAAGTTGTTGCTGTGAGGTAGGTGAAGAAAAAACAGTGAAATGAATAATACTGGATGGACATTGTTGCATATGAAAAATGTGCTGTGCCAGCAGGGTATGGTGGTTCTGCATGTGCAGTGGAGAGCAGGTTGGCAGGAGCTGCCATCATGCAGAGACTGCGGGAGCGTGGGAATGGGATACCTTTCCTTCCGAGAGGGGCACTGAAGACTTTGAACCCAGACCCACACACTCTAGAATAACAGAATATCTCAAATTGGAAGACACCCATGAAGGATTATCAAGTCCAACTCCCTGCTCCTAGCAGGACTACCTAAAACACAGGGATATGACTAAAAGTTTTGTCCAAACTGACTCTTTGGCCAAAACTTCGCCTGCCACAACTACCTGGTCATGCTCTGGGTGTAAAACTTGTCCTTATGTTCTACAACACTTGCAGGCAGCCCTTGACAAACCTCTTCTAAATCTTCACAAAAAGGCCACATTTGTGGAATATACTTACTATTGGGATTTAGGTAATATTTCTAGTAAAAAAGCCATCCTGTCTTTCAGTTAATAATGAGTCTGAGGTGTACATTCACCTCCAGCAGCGCAGTGTTCTGTAACACCACCTTGGGGTCATATGTATCTGGGAGGATGGCAAGAACCTAGTTACACATAAATGTATTATCTCCTGCTTTTGGGAGCTCTTTTGATTTGATTTGTTTTGACACAAGTCTCTTGCTTTCAGGGAGGAGGACATCCTCATTTCAATGCTGAGACTGCTGGAGTATGAGCGAGCCACGGTTGATGCAGAAGGGGCCATTGGACTTGCAGCATTGGTGGCAGGGAAGCTGCCTGAGTTGAAGGGTAAAAGGTACAGCAGCTATTGCAAACAGGGAACTGTGGCAAAAACATGGGATTGAGCACCTTGGTCCCAGGAAACGGTGAAAATCTAATTGTTCTATGGGTGACAAGGCAGTTCCTGCCCCTGAACTGCCAAGGGGCTCATTGGTGGCAGAAACTTCAGACTGACTAGGCCAGTCACAGGTGGTAAGATCGTGTTGAACCAGACAATGCCAGCCTGGAGACCTGACACATCTCATCCCTTTCCTCGATTCTCAGATGTCTGGGGGAAAGGCAGTTACAGCTCCACGAGGCATCATCACACCTGCCAGGACAGTGTCCTGCTCTTGTCAGCTTGTTGTCTCCTCTTCTTCCACTTGAGGAATCCAGCCGTCTGTGGTGGGACAGGAGCTAGGCTGCCTGCTGCAGTCGCCCAGTGGCACCTGCCTCCCAGTCCTGAGAACCGTCCACACAGTCAGAGGGATTATCCTTGTGCTTAGTGTTGAACGTGTGGGTAAGTGCTGCCTTGCCTCTCAGCTGGAGGACTCAGCACTTAAGTGGATTGAGCCTTGGCTCAGGTCATAGTCCAGAATGTATTTAAACATACATGCCCTCAAGACAAAATAAAATTTCCAGTGCACAGCATTGTACACTGAAATACGGCTGAGGCAGTTCTTCAGAGGAGGCTGACAGAGTACACAGAGGGCAGCAACACATTTCAGTCCGGCTAAAATAAAAGGGAAAATGCAAAGGTTTGGTCTCAAAGAGGTTAGGTTTGACTCTGTAGAGAGAGATTTTCATAGACCAATCATAGGGCTCTTCACTTGCTCTTCAAACATTTCTGCACTCATTTTTTTGGGTTGAGATGAATTTAATTAATGGTTACAGAAAACCTTGAACATGCACCTTGTCTGATCAGTAAGAAGCTGAAACTTAGAATTTCCAGGGGAGAATTCTGTCAAATTTTTAAAACTTGAAACCTAGACCTACAGTTCTCCAGCTAATTATCTCTAACAAAACTCAAATCTCCAGGAAATGCAAAATGAAAACAACACTTCAGACCAACAAACGCAGCCAACTTCTAGGCCTCCCTTACCTGCTCACAACGGATACTGAGAGCCAGGAGCCCTCTGACATGTAATACTTATTGAGGGGAGGTTCTAGCAGACCTTGGGCTAATATTGATACAGTGTTTATGATTTATGGTTCCTTTACACAGGCAAGTGCTAATCAAAAGTCTTATTTTTCAGAGTGGCAGTTGTTATATGCAGTGGAAACCTGGAATTACACTTGCTGCAACAGTGCATAGCTCGTGCCCTGACCCTGGATAACAGAGTGTGCAGATTTTCCCTTGTGATTTCCGACTGCCCAGGGGACATGTCAAAGCTACTGGAGATTTTGGCTCGGGAAGAAGCAAGGTAAATCCGACTAACAGTTGGGAAATAGAATCACAGAATAGCACAAAGATTATTAAATATTAGGAAATGTTTCCAAACATCTCTGAAGGCAAATCTGTAACTAACTAACTAATCAAAGGTTTTTTTCTTGTTGCGTCACAGAAAAGTTTTTATTTCCTTCATTTTTGTTCCAATCTGAAAACACCTTTGTAGCATAGAATTGTGTCTAATTCAGAAAGAAGGAAAGATATTTACTCTCCAAACACTTACAGAAATTGTTTTGCAATGACAGGAGATTGTTGTGGTCTCTAATTTGTCCCTTATTTGATCTAGAGTTTTGGATATCAAACAGGAACGCACATTTGTGACGTCTGAGCTCTTCACTGTCGAGGTAAGATGAGATGCAATTTCAGTTCCTCTGGTAGTACTGGCCTCCCCTGGTTTATTCTGTTTTCCTGTCTCTTTATGCCTATGTTGAAGAAGTCCAACAGAGCATGCACAGTGTAAGAGATTATTTCTTCTGTGTTATACAGCTTCTTGCCAAACACTTAGCAGGCATATAAATAACACAGGGCCGGTTTTACCTGCTGTTGCAACACCCCGGTGAAATACTCCAGGTGTTGTATTGCACTGTTGCTGGTATGAACCCTCCTGACATGTGTGGCAGGGTGCTGGAGGAGGTGAGCAAGCTGCAGCATCCGTGGACAACTTGAAGAGCCAGCTGTGTAGGCTGGCTGTAATTGTCTGACATGTTTGCCTTAAAGCAATGTAGAGAACACCCTTACTGTTAAGGAATCCTCATTTTTAACTAGAGGCTAAATTTTGTTTCTTATCCACCAAGAGCACAGAGGAAATTCATTGTTCCTTTGTTGAGTATTGGGTGCAGTAACAGTGAAGAGGTGTTACCCGCTAATGATGTCTCTTAAAAGGACCATTTTTCTCATGGCATATCTCTTATTTCAACTGGTTTGGCAAAGGTGTGGTCCTACTGATTTCGTGCTATCGCTGTCCAGGTCCAACCTGACTTAGTTTGTAAAACCTCAGGTCAAATCAGAGCTCTTTGCTAAACAGGCTCGTAACTAGGGTGCAGAAATGTTACTGCAAAAATCTTCAGTTTTGGCCTTTAAATTTAATTTCTCGCCTGGATGCAAAAGCTTGCTCAATATTTTCACTCGCAGATATCAAGAATAGCTAGATTAAAGATCACTGTAGTACATGATATCATCAGTTCTCTCAAGCATCCAGGACTTAACCCACATTGTTCTGCAGCGTGCCATAATGATAGGCCAGCTCACTGCTTTGGGTGACTTGGAGATAGCATGAAACTCGCTGCACGAGGTGGATAAATCCCTCTAAGTGACTAACTTAGCTCTGGAAACCCTTTTCACTGAAGGCTAGGTTCAACAAACCCTGGAACTCTTATGAAGTTTTCAATGCCATTTTTATGGAGTGAGGCTTATAGTTTTTATTAACGCTACTAAGCAAATTAAGTTAAATCTACTGTCTTAGGTGGGGTTTTTTTTAGCTGGTTTTTTTTCTATTTTTTTTTTTGGTTTTTTTTTCAGTTTTTAGTAAATATAGGCCCTGAGTGGAAACAGTGCCATGTGCTATTCTCTGCACTTTAAACACAATGTATTTGCACTGACTGTCCACTTCAGGAGTCTGACAGTGTTGTACTGCAAAAAGGTTGAAGGGAGGAATTTGCATCCCTGAATAATTTAATTTGATACTGGATTTGCATGATGGCTTTTAATGAGTCTGGGAGAGGCTATTGGATAATTAGATCTGAAGTACAAAGTAATGACCCAGATATACAGACCTCTGCAGGCAGCTCTATCTGATGACATCTAGTGAATTGTGAAGCTTTCTTTGAAAATTAAGACACACGTAATCAAAAAAGGTAAAATACAGAGTTTATATTTAAGCATCAAAATTAATTTGCTCTATCCAGATACAGGAAAAAAATACATATTTTCATAGTAAAGCTAATACATGTGAGGGATGTTTTGGTTTTTTCTTTTTTGTTTCTAAGAGCCAAAGACCTCTGTCACCAAAACATTTTAAGCATTTGTTATGTAAAAATCACAGCACATAAAATTAAGCATAAATTTAAACCTGGATCAAGAACCAAAATTACCACCTTGTATTGTACTTGTGGTAATAACAAGAAAGGCATTGCAACTACACCCATTTAATTCTGACTTTAATGTGTACTCTTGACTGTGGATACAAATTAAGTGTTTGACAGAACAGAGCAGCTAGCACTGATGCTTATTTGAAACACTAAATCTGTCCTATCAAGATTATTGTCTCAGTATTTAATCATCCTTTTAGATTTACCCTTTTATTGCCGAGGAAAAGAAACTCGGCTTCTAGTCACTTATCAGGATGATAGAGCTGCTTTGGTTGGGTTTTTTTTCATTCTAGTGAAATGCCTTTCTGGGTTAGTGTTTGGTCATCTAGTGCATGCTTGGAACACTCTGTGGGAAGATCCTTGCTGATAGTCTGATTTCATGAAATAGTAAGGACTTTCTAAAATGAAATTTTATGTTCAAACTACACTTCGGGGGAAAAAAAAAACCTTTTGGAACATTTTACTGGCAAAAATAAGAGATTTTATTTTACTAAAAAATAAGGAGGGAATATGTCTGTATTAGATTAAGAAGTGCCTTGTGCAGAGGGATCAGCTGCTTGTGTTCCTTGGAACATTATGGGAGTTTCTTTAGGATTCTGCCTGCTCATACCTCCAGTTTAGATTCTCTTCCATTGTGACTCATTCTGGATTTCTCTTGCAGAGGACTGCACCCTGATTCACTCTTACCTGACTGGTTAGGAAACTACTTCCAAAGTCCCTATATTGAAATACATAACTCTTAGCAAATCAGACAAATAACTGGTCTGGTAGGCTTCACATTTTATAGCTGTTGAAGGAGGTTAGGTGACTGGGAATATCTAGACAAAAAAAAGATCAGAGCTAATGAAAAAAATCATCTGATATCAGCAGTTAACTGGATACGGAGATCTAAAGGACTACTCAGTTCACGGGGGGAAGCTACAACTTGCTTCTGTGAACTTTCTCTGTTCTCCATCAGTAATATTCCTCAGATTCAACTGGGACAATTTATCACTTAAATTGCTTCCATCTGTAAACCTCTTTAAAACCACTTAAGTCCCTTTAATTTCATATTACTATTGACTCAGAAAGAAGCCAATGAGGAAAATCAATAAGCAACTTAATAAGGAAAGGACATTCTTTGCTGTGAAGTAGACGAGCAGTTCACCTGCTTAATAAGTGTCTAATTTTTGGACTTGGGCAACTTAGTTGAAAAAAAATATATTTGAGCTCATCGATTTTCTAGAAAAGTCTTCTCACCACTGAAGCTACATCATAATCAAACTGGCAGGTCCAGGAGGGTTCTGCAAGGTCTTGAATTGCCCCAGCAGGTTTTCAGTGAGTGGCTTCTACACTGCAGTGGTGGCAGTGCTCCCTCTGACCTCACTCTTGTCTGACATTGTGGGTTTTCTGGTCTGTTCACTTCAGACCTCTTGGGAGCTTCACTATGCTGTGGTTTTGAAGAACTTGGAAGAGACCAGCTGTAAAAAGAACATCCACCACACTACTTCTTCCTCTTGTCTGTGCAAGAAAATGTTAAATCATAAATCAAATATTTCTTTTTCTTTTCAGTAACATTACACACTCTCCCAGTGGTGCTGAAATTCCCAGCTTTGTGTGGTGTAATACCTTTTTTTCTTGTATAATTCATCCACCTCAGGCCAGAAGTCAACAAATTATTTTAGTCTGCTCTGGTCAATTTGAATAAATTTGTTCGGGCCAACTTGCATTTTGTAAAGTCTGGAAGGGAATATTTTGGATTAGAGTCCCCAGTTGCCAACGTATTCCTTGTTATTGCCCTGTGAAGCAAAAACAGAGGAGCAGGCAGCTGTACAGCTAAGATGTGCAGAAGGATGCAATCGTTCCCAAAGCATTCCTTCCATGACCCTGGGCAAGGCTCTGTTTCCACGTTCCATTCCCCAGCTGCAAAGCGGAGACACTGGGAGTGGGGAGTTCAACACTCCATTTCTTCTGAGGCCCTCCAGAAGAATTTGGTCACGTTCTTTAACGGCATTCCACAGCAGACTGCAGTACAGAGTAGCCTGGCCCCGCTGGAGAATGAGAGCCTGGCTCTGGGGAGGGCCCAAGTGTTGCTGGTGAGTTATTACCTGGCTTCCGTAACGTGGCGGCAGCTTGTTCGTGCTCATGCTCAGAGACCTGAATGCACCGATTGCCAAAAGGGCTCAGGTTGCACAACAGCTGCTGCATCCTTTCTCAAGCATTCCATTGCTCTGACCTTGGGGATGATCTGGCAGCTGATCCCCAAACCATCAACTGAGCTGCTGTTACCAAACAGTCTGTAATGCGAAGTAATCTACACAGTGTGTTCACCAAATAATTCAGAAAATTGCCCAGTTGTTGATTTTTTAAAAAGAACCCCCTTTTTCTAAATATACAGCTGAAACCAGTGTATATAAATGAAGTTTTCACTCCTAACTCCAGTGACTTTCATGCAAACAACCTATAATGTTGCTAAATGTGGTGTATCATGAATACTAAGTTCTGCAAATCCAACAACAACACCTTAAGATGATGAATATAATTTCTAGAATTAAAGAAGCAGGATACAAAGGTTCAATGGATGATTTACAAAGAACTGCACTAGCTACTTAGGATTAACTTTACATGGAGCCTGGAAAAGCACAAAAGTCTGAAATCTCTTGATTCAGCAGTACTACTCACATTTCCTCTGCTCTTTAACATTGGCTCAGCATGTCCACCCACTATTTTTATTTGCACGCACAGCCTACAGATAGTAGGCATCAGGGAGCTGAGAGGCATGCCAAATTCATTTTTAAAATCTGGGAAAATATGATCTAAAAGGTGAAGTGCCTCCGTTATGATAATTTGCAGTTAAAAGGGGGTAGAGGTGCCCACCCTATTCAGCATAGGACTTTGCAAATTTCTTCCTTTTGTGAAGTTATGAAATTTCCTCTCTTTGAAGTCAATGTAATTCCTATGAGTATTTGAATTTATGCATCTGGATTTTGGTGTTGCACAGTAATAACTTGTAATCAATTTTTTCCTTTAATTTTTTTTCCCTTAGCCTTTGTCCTGCTCCCTCAGTTATTTCCAGCCATTAAATAAAACCCACAAGCCATCCACATTCAGTGAAATCTCTTCTGTCTTTAATTACTTGTAGGCCTGCTCTGAAAAAAACTAACATGCTGACTAAGCCCTTTGGCTGGAATGTATCTTTAGATTACCTGCCACAGCAAAAATTACTTTAAATACAGTAAAAGAGCCATCTGGCTGGTTATTTTAATGGTCTTACTGGACCAGACATTTATTTATTTATTTATTTATTTAATCCAGCAAAGATATAATATGTAGGAGAGAAATTCATAAAACGTACTCTGTTGTTTGTGGGGTTTTTTGATACAAAGAAAAGAAAGGTGTGCTGTGCACAGGTGGCCCTGCAGCCAATAAGAGCTCTGCAGGTTCAAAAATCCTGTGTCTAGTTCTGAGGGCTTATCAGTATGAAATAAATTTAAAGTAAATTTTTCTCTAGTTGTCATAAGTTATCTTGTCTGGTGTACAAGAAAGATCAGGCAACAGGTTCTGTCATTTATTCTTAAATAAGACCATTTTGGGGCACTTACTCTTAGCTCATCAGTAGCTATGCAGCCTCCTATAGCGAGTAGTACCGGGGTGCTTCTTCATCCCACATAAATATAACCTCATAAACCTCCTCACGAAAGTGAGGGTTGCCCTGTTGGACACTCACGTAAATTGTGTTTCCCAGGTGAAGCAGGCAAAAGAGAGCAGTTTGTGAAAGTAAAACTGCAGTGTAAATTGGCTTAATCTAACCAAGAATGTAAATCCTTGCCTTCCTTGCTGCTGAGATCTGTAGCTGCCCTGAGGTGTTGTGTGATTCTCTCTTCACTCCAGCTGGGAGCAAATGTTCTCTATTCCTCTCTTTGACAACTGTGGAAAATCAGGTGAATTTCTGGAGTTGTTTGTTATCACTGCTGTTGCTGTTACTACTCTTATGATACACCACAGCATAGTATGTCCCATATCAGCTGCTGGATGCGGTGCATGCTCGGGACAAAAAGACAGTGTTTATCCAACCTGTTCACAAGCTTGCTGGCTCCAGTCTAACGAGGTCTGCCTGGTTTCCATCATGAGCAGAAAGGAAAGGGCAGAGAGGATAGTTAGCCATAAATCAAAATGCTTCCCCATGCTTGCTTCTATGGCACATGCCTGCTGCCAGGCATTCAAGGCTGAATCTGTCAAATCCAGACTGTTTCCAAGAGCAGCAATTGATTTACTCAGGACAAAACAGGCATGATTGCTATGGAAGGGGGAAAATGTTGCTTTTTTTAATTACAGACTCCATGAGAGACACTTGTGTCCCCTTGAAGGTGTAATTGCTAAGCTTTAGGGATTTTATATGAACCAGGGAATGGATAATGGGTGTTTGGTACATTGGTGCTCTCAGATACTTTGCCCAGTCGTTGCAGTCTCTCCCCTTTCCTCATTATTACTTGTCCTCTATGACTGTCCTTCCCTTGAGACTAAATCCCATTCTTTTGAAGAAGAAAGAAATTAGCATCTAATTGGCATTCCAAAGAACCAAACAAATAGAACTATGTTTAGCATAAGAGGCGAAGAATTACAAGACCAGATCAGAAATGTGGCTTATTTCGTGATGGACAGTTGAGAAGCTGTAGCCAGTTTTCTAATTAAGTGAGCTACCACTATTCAGAATAACTTGGAGCGTTAGTGTTTTATATTTTCATTTAAAAGTTTTGTTGAAGGTTTATTGTTAGTTTAAGACAGTTCCAGAAAACATTAATTCGAAGTTCTTATTTAGAAATGTCCTTGTAAACAAATTTGAGCATTTTTTGCCTTACTGCTGTCTAAAATGGATGCAGCTCTGATAGGAACATTTTAACAGGGCAAGTCTGGAGCAGCCCACCACCAGGTTATCACAGCTCCTCGTTTCTCTGCTCTCTGTAGATTTGCCTGTTACAAGGAACTCTCTGTAGTTGCATCGTGACTCATCTTGAGTCCTTTCCTTGCTAGATTTCCATGTTTCTCTGAGGTCTTTTTCCATGTGGCACTTTCAACACCAGTGATAATTCCAGCAGGGCTAGCAGTAATGGAAGTTAGGAGTCTCAAATTGTGAAGTATAATTTTCCTTCTGCACCTTCACATTGGTGCCTTGTCTTTGCTAGTGTCCAGGCTTTTAAGTGTTGGGGCAGAGATGTGAGTATGCAAAAAGGAGAGATTATAGAAAAACTGAAAAAATATAATTGAAGTTATTACCTTCAGTGGCTACATGACAGGATTTCCGTAGTACTTGTGGATGCAAGTGAAGAATTAAAAAATAAACTATCAAGATTAGTTTTTGCCCAAGTTGTTTTATTTAGCAGCAGAACAACCATAAAAGAAAACTAGAAGTGATGCAATAGGCAAACAAAAACCAGAATGAAGCAAGAAGTTGTGTGAGAAGTGAAACCAGCCCAAATACTGCACAGATGATAAAGGACTGGGGCATAACTCCATGAGAGAGAAGGAGAACATAAAAAGCTTGTAGGATGGACATACTGGAACAAACACTTGCTAGAAATACAGAAATGTGGTGAGGTAAGAGTCAGAGGTGGGTGAGGTGGCAGCAATGCCACGTACATACCCCAGGGAACGGAAAAGAGAAGCTACCAACAGATGTCTTCAGGGAGGCCAAGAGCAGACAAGTACCTTGCCCAGGAGCCAGCAGAGCCAGCCTGTCTTATTTAAACTTTGAAGGCAATAAAGTAAGGTTTCTGGAAGGTTTTACAGTCATGCAGATGGGCTGGAAGAGCCCCAGATGTCTGCAATGTCAGTTTTCTTACCTGCATAGACAGCGGATGTGAGGTCTAGAGTTTTTATGTTGAACTGATTGTTTTTATGAGCGTATTTTAGGATTAAGTTGGAAATGCCTTTGTCTGAGATTGCTGCCATGCCATCAGGAACGGTCCTAATTCTTTTTCCAGGTCATCTGCACTGTGGAGACCAGAGACAAGATCCACACAGCCCAGCTGAGGAATGCGCTCTTGGAACGCTACCCCACGACAGCCTGGACTGAGCGGTGACGGGCACAGCGCGGTGCGGGGGCACGAGGGCCTCTGACAAGGATGCTACAGAGCCCCAGTCCTGAGGCTTTCAAGAACAAATGCTATCTTTCAAAGCTGAACAGTTAGCAAATAGTTTCAGGATATTTATTTCCTGCTCAAAATGTAGTAAATGTCTTTGGGAAAAAAAGTTAAACTTGAAACTTTAGTTTAGCTAAGGGAAGCTCATAGTCTCTGCTGGTGTTGGAATTCCTCAGTTCATTGTCAGCTGGCTGCCTGGATTTTAGCTAGTTTGTAGAATCCAATGATATTTTGCAAACAAACAAGGAGAAGGCATTTCTTTTTATATCTGAATATAGACCTCTAAAAGGTCTTTTGATTGTGATGCACCTTGTCAAAGTAATGCAGCTCCTTCTGCTGGACTTAGCCACACTACAAGCACAGAAATTTTCTGTTTCCAAGCCAGAAGCAGTTTTCTGTTTGCTAAATCTGCTTCGGGAGGTGTATACACACTTCTGTTCTGATCTTTGCTACCATGTGAGGAAAAATTATGCTAATACAAGGTGATTTAAACACAAACAGAAAAACCCTTGGAAGATAAAAGCCAATATAATATTTTTTTTTTCCCCAAGGGAAAACAATCCCAATTGCAAAATAAAATTCCAAAACATTTTGCAGAAATTGAAAAAAAGTATTGAATATGATCAGACCTCATAAACAGAGCACAAATGTATTTCTTCCCTCTGCTTTTGGAGACTCAGTATAAAAAGTAGCGTATAAACTGGCTTGTGTTTCTGTATAAAAAGGGGTCTCTCTACCCATGCAAATTTTGTAATTAGCATTCCACTGATCATCTTAGTCTGTCTAAAACAGACTCTATCCATCTCACCTGACAGATTAGGTACACTGTTAATAGTGACATATATTTAAAGACCACATGTTAATAGCCAAAGGCAGTGCCGGGAGAAGAGGAAGCCTAAGTCTCAGGCACATGGCTAATGCAATTAACAAAGAACACATTGACCTAAATACCATTTTTATCACTACAGGCAGAGACCAACTGATAATGTAACAGAGTGGGATGGCAAGAAATGTGAGAGAAGTTCAGGCCCTCTTCTGAATGCGCACACAACACAGCTGTGCCTTTTCACTCGGGCAGAATTTAACTTAAGCTCTGGGAAGAGCTTATAGCACCTCCTAGTACCTAAATGGGGCCTACAGGAAAGCTGGATGGGGGCACGGGACAAGGGACAATGGCTTTAAAGTGAAAGAGGCCAGATTTATATTAGGTATTAAGAAGAAATGCTTTACTGTGACGGTGGTGAGGCACTGACACAGGTTGCCCAGAAAAGTCATGGATGTCCCATCCTTGGAAGGATTCAAGGCCACGTTGGCTGGGACTTTGAGCAACCTGGTCTAGTGAACAGAACTCCATGGCAGGGAGGTTGGAACTAAATGATCTTTGAGGTCCCTTCCAACCCAAACCATTCTGTGGTTCCATGATCCATCTCTCTCTGTAGCTTAACTTATACAAGCAAGATGGGATGAGAAGGGCAGCATTATGGCTGTCTCTGCAGTATTATTTTTCTGGGAAATACCCTGTTTGTTCCTTCTTGTTGTGGTTCACAAAGAAGCAGGAGTAGAGAGTCTTACAAATGGTGGACAAAAAATAGATGTTTACAGATTTGCTCTGTTTTTGGAAGGACCATATTGGTTTGCACATGGAACTAAAAATTATTGATGCCCCAATGGTTAGTTTTGTTCCCTTCTTGCCATCCAGAATGATGGGTATAGGCCTTGGTCCTGTAAATCACAGCCTGTCAGACACAACTCCTTTCTCCACTGTCAGAAGGGTTTAAGAAATCTGTATAGAAATAGATGACAGACTCCATATTACATACTTGCTACTTCCATTGGAACAAGAAAGGAACTGCATCCTCAAAGAGCAGATTTGGGGATGGAAACCCACTATAGATAAGGGTCTAATTACTCTCTCATGTCTTTTGGCAAAAGTGTCAGGAAATTTTGAGGATGTCTCAGGTATCTACATGAGAAGAAAATGGAACTTTATAACCAAAGTTCTCAGTAGTGGCCAGCAGGTTCTGTTGTCTGGATACTTGGTTTATAACTTTGTATTATCCTGGACTTTATTGTTTTAGAAGCTCAGAGCATTAACAACTTCTTTCCTAATCAGTGGAAACTGCTCTTAGCAAGTCTTCACAAACCTAGGGTGAGAAGATGTAGCAGACAGAGCAACCAAAAATCAATGCACTTGAAATCACTATATGATTTTGGAAATGCGTTTGGGGTGGGGGGAAGGAAGGTATGATGTCCAGAAGGTACTTAAAATGTCAAACATGATATTTGCAGTTTGGTTTTATTTTTATTGTTTTAAGTATAAACATACTTTAAAGTGTAAATCACTCTTCAGTGATAAGCACTTTATATGTGAATATAATAATACCACAGGTTTTTTTCATTCTGTATTGCCTTTATTCAAGTCTCATTGGCTTAAAAGATAAAATGAAGATCTTCCAAGGGAGAAAAACCCTCAAAATGAAACATTTAAATGAATGTATGCAATTGGAAAGAATAATGAAATACCTGTGCTACTAACATTTTCCTTTTTGAATTATGAAATATAATAAGATCTATGGCATTTCAAAGATCTAATAATATGGTTTTGAATGTTTCATTTAAGGAAGTATTTTTATATAGAGTGTTCTTATGTACCTTGAAAAATAACGTTAATGATTATGTAAAAATTTCACAAATGGTTAAATCAGCAAAATATAAATCTAAGCATTGTATTTATTTGAAAAATAATTAAAATTATGCTACGCCAACTCAGTGATGAAAGATTTGTCATTCTCTTGTGTGATACTGATAGCAGCCTCACTTTAAAAAATCAGAGTTAATATTTTTCTTTTATCTATCGTCGACATTGACTCAAAATCCACATCATTCGTGCGAGGGGGAGCTCTGAGCTGCCAGGGAGGAGAGTGCAGCTGGGCAGGGTGGCTGCTCTGGCCCTGGGGAGTGGCAGGGGAGGCTCCTGGCCTGCTCCCCAGCACGGTGGAAGTCCAGCATGGACTCTCCTTACTGGCACAGAAAGAGGTGCTGCTTCTTGCCCTGGGCCTTGGCTGTCCCTGGCTGTGTTCCTGGGCAGTGTGCAGGGCCCGGGTGCAGCGTGTCCTGGGCTGGGCTCAGGTGGGTGAGTGAAGTCCATGAGATCGGCCGAGGCAGCTCTCAGGGGCTCTCATTACAATCATCACCAACTTTGAGGAACCAGTCCTTCAGTTCCAGGGTGCAGCAAACCACTGGCTGAAACGCACGGGCTTGTCTCCAGTGGCACAGGATGCCTTGACCCAGGTAGTTCCACTGGGGCTAAGCCACTCCGGGAGCTGTCCTAGACACACACCGCTTGTCAGGGGCACAGCACAACTCCTTCCCAGGACTGGTGCAAACAAGGTGCATCTCTAATTGAAACAAAATCTCTTCCCACACTGATTCCTTCATTTCTTCAGCCAGGTCCTGTTAGCTCGGGATTAACGTCTAAATCTGTGCCAGTACCTGTTCTTGCATCAGGAGCAGTTCATCTCCCCATGCAGGTGGCACGTCCTCACAGGCAGCACCTTGCCTTCTGGCCTGCTGCTTTTGGGAGAGTCACAAACTCTCCATCCCACAATGCAGTAAGTGCATTTGACATGTTACTGTTGAACTTTTGCTAGACCCAAACATAGGCATGTGGTTTACCGAATGGAAAAGGAAACTGCAGCACTCTGGGGTTGGGCTGTAATTCCTGCCAGTCATTTATTGGATGGCCTTGGTTCTCCTGTCACTTTCTCTGCTGTTTGTTTAACTGTAAGCAGTCTGCCATGTATATTTGATTTCATGATATTGAAATTAGTAGAGTTTTCTTCTGTTACAAACCTTTGCTTTCATGTGCTCCCAACCTTTTTCTACATCTCAAAGGAGGAGGAATCCTTCAGTATGTTGTGCCCTCCTAAGCTGATGAATTTCCCATTGTTCAACTTAATTATTTATTTATTTTTTTTAAAGATGCAGCAAAAACTGGTGGCAGTATTTGGAAAATATTCTGATAAAATATGAATGTTTTGAAGTATGTCAATAATGATCAACATCACATACAGCTAAGGCCATACAGCCTGTCAGTCTGAAGAAAGGAAGATTCCTTAAGGGGCAGAGCTGAGTGCATCCACACAAAGGATACAAGGGCCTTGTCCTGTGCTGCTGCTATTTGAAAGCTCCTCTAAATGCAGGTACTCTGACTTACTTCTGATTTACTTTCCTGGTGTGGGGGGGTGCAGGGACAGATTGCAACTGTGAAAATCCCTATCCATCACACTTTTGAAATTTTGGAGAAGGACATGGTTTTCCTTTTGATAAGAGGTCTAGAGAGTCTTTAGAAGGACATTTTAAATTGTATAATTGGTAAACTTAGTAAACTGGTCACCCTGTGTATTCTCTCAAGGCGCTACTGATTGGTTTTCCTTTGTGAAAATGGTCTCAAAGAATGCTGATAAATGATACAATAATGTTCCTTACACCTCTCTTTCCTCCTCTCCCCTCCTTCTTCCCCTCATGCATGCGCTGTAGGTGTGTTTGGAGTTGCAGGGGCCATGTAAGGTCTAGTACAGTATGTGGATTGTGCCATATTATTACTGCTCTTCTGAGGAGCAGAAGTAAACGAAATACTGAGGGATTTTGTTTCTTTTGCTTTCAACAAGCTATGGTAATTTCTTGAGCTGTTCATGAAGGTCTTGCATACAGAGACTATACCAGAATGCCCACAAACATCAGACTGTGGGACCCCAAGTGTCTTGCCTGTAGTGGTCAAATTCACTGCAGACTCCATGGCAGTGACCAAGAGGGCCATTCCCCCAGCTTCAGCGGGGCTCTATTGCTCTTCAGGGGACCAGCTGCCCAGCCCCAGAGCAAATTCAGCGTCCTTAATTAGCCAACACTGGAGTATTTCCAAAGGCTGGCTCAGTCGGCTCCTGTTGTGTTTAGAAAAATCTAGGTCAGCATGAAAAAGAGGCAAAGCAAGACAACATACCGAGATTCTGAGAAAAGTTTTTCATCACTCCCTCACAAAAATGAGCTACAGCCCTGTAGGCTTTAGAAAATGTAGTTCTTGAAAATGGGCGGGAGACCTCATTGGCTCTGTTCAGGCTCAGCAGTGTTTCTGAGCTGATGCTGCATTTCCTGATCCACACGTCCAGATCTCCTCAACAGAGCTTGATTTGAGCAGTGATTTGCCAAACACGCTGATCTGGATTACTTGCCTTTAAGGAGTAAATTACACTTGTTTCCATATATTATGATTTAAGGGTGAAAATGGATCTGGGCGGTTTCTTTGTCTTCTTCTGCAACAAAGCTACCAAGCAATCACAGCATAAAAGTACTGTTTTAAGTGATGCGGTTATTTGTGACTTGGATGAAATTATTTCTTTTGATCACCAATGCAGGTCAAATAAATCATGAATGGGGGTGGTTTTTTATATATCTAGAAAAAACAGGCATGGGTGCTTTAAATTTTCTTGGCATCTACTTTACATTGTTAATATAATGCATATCCAGTCTTGCACATAGGCTTTCAGAGCAACGGTGGTTTTTTTTCCCTTGTTTCCAGTTTGAAATGGATGTCTAAACAGCATTTATTTTTCAGTGCTGTCACCAGCCTAGCTGGCAGAAAAATCCATCCTGAAAAATCTTTGTTAATGTCAGCTTAGCTTTCTTGGTGACTTACCTTCTTATTTAGTGGTGTTTTTCAAAAGTAAAAGCTCTTCTGTATGTTTCATTGGGCTTTCCTTTCAATAGGAAGTGGTATTTTGAAATATGTTGGTACAGTGAATCACTTAAGTGTTGTAGCCAGGAATGTGTGTCTTTGTGAACTGAGTGAGGTGCCGACCTGGATTCATGCTCCTGCTGGCTTTTTAAAATAATTTTGTAACATTAAGAGTACATTTATCTTACTGTGGTGTTAAGGACACTATAAACACTTATTCAGAAATGGTATCTCAATATTATTTTCAGTCTTGTCACACTGTGGGTTTCTTCCTTTTCCTCAAGGCCAGTCAGCATTGCTCATCCCATGCTCCTCAGGTTTGCAGTTGGTACCGCACTCTGAAGCCTCCAAAACTTTAGCGAACAGGCATCTGTGCTGGTTACAGCTCTGGGACAGAGGCTGACAGCAAACACTGTTTGGTTTTTGTTTGGGTTTTTATTTTTGTGGTTTTTTGTGTTTTCTTAAACAAGTGTTAAAACTGAACTGCTGCCAAGCAAAGGTTGGGGACGGAAAGTGTCTGAAGGTAGATGAATACCTGGTAGTTGCATTTCTAAAATCTTTGATAAGCAATGCCCAGCAACCTCCATGCAGAAAGATGCTGAAATCTGTCTTGCTAAACAAAAATCCCAGAGAGGCTTCAAAAAAATGCTGCTGATGCCAGTGCCTGGCCAAAACTTGTTCTTAACTTGGTCATATTTTTTAACTTAGGCAGTACCTATTTTTTTTTGCTCTATCTTCTTACAGCTTTCTACTGCAGCTTCCTTGGGCTGCACTGAGGAAGCTTTGCCATTGCGTGTCTCAAAGGAAGCCCGTCTAATCAGGTGGAGTCCAACAGGACAGGGTTAACTTCTCAGAGCTGTGATTTACCTGTAGCCACTCCAGAGCTCAGTGGGAGGGCTGAGGGTGAGCCTGACAAGTGCTTGGAGTGCAGACTGGCCATGGGAGGGGAAGGCAGTGTACTGGCAGTGATGAGACTTTGCAAAGCTAATCCTGCACGTTCAAGTGTCAGCACTGATACTGGTGTGAAGAAGGTGTCTATGTATTTTGTATGGGCATTTTATTTCTAGGATATATTAAAAACAACTTCTTCACTTTTTAAAAATCTTTATTTCAGGGTCACAGACTAAGACAAAAGGTTACACAGTAAAACGTGGCTCAGGCTCTTGACATTCCTGTTGGATTTCTAGCCACTAAATGAGTTCCTACTTCTCTATAAAATGTTAAAGTTAACAGTTTGCCATTAAACAACAACAACAAAAAAACCCAAACCACAAACCACCATTTCAAACCCTTCAGTTCTCCATGCTTCTAGTGCCCTCTGAAAGCAAAAACTTTATGTACCTGTGCTTGAATAAGGCTTCTCACATTGAAGTGTTACTACGATGGTACTGTAGATACTGCATAAAGCACAAGGTTACTTGCTACCACCGTGTGGAGCCCTCCGAGGTTAGAGAAAGGACAACCTTTTCTTACCCTTTCTTCCAGAACACTAGCATGGCAAGTGGCATGGTAAAACTTCTCCCCACACCAGAGTTAGTATTTTAAATAGTTACTCCTTTTAAAAGTGCTAAAACTACACAGGCTAAATTCTTGTTCAAATATTCAAAAGTAAAAGACAATCAGATGGAAGACTCACTACACATACAGGAAATACTCTTGAGGGGTGCTTATGATGGTCTCTCAACCTTAGATTTCAGAAGACCAGCATCTGGGAAACAGTGGTATATGTTTATTCACTACATCTAATTTCATTCCCAAAAATCAACTTTTCAGCTAGATCTTTGAATGATAGTATTCTTTTTTCTTTGGATAATAAATTACTTCTCAAAAAAACTGCCCTCAAAGCTACTTTACACTATAATAACTCATAACTTAAAGTCTTCATTAAAAAGATGAGGTCATGCTGCATGAATTTTAAGGCACTTGTATTCAGCCAAGTTAAAGTGCTTTATGTATCCAAGCTCACTGCACCTCAGCCTGAGCTGAGACGTGGTCTTTTCAATGTGCCTGCAGCAATACAGTGGTCTGTCCTCTGTGGAACAAAATAAGCACACAAAACAAAGTACAAAGACCAGGCTTTAACAACAACAGCACCAGTCCCGTAGAGAAAATATCAGTAAATTTAAATCCTGTTACAAAACAGGTGCAAGCTGCCTTGTGGCTGTCAATAACCCTCCCTGCTGAAGAGGAACAATTCTCCTCGTGAAAAGGTAATTTATCAATTACTGCTACCAGCTGTCACTGACAGAGTATACATGTCAAAATCTGCAGAGGAGCAACTTTTGGGTTCTTGCATAATAAATAGGATTAAAATTTGTCAGTGCCAAGATTGAAGGGCTGAGTTTCCACTGAACTATCCACAGGGCCCTGTGAATTTTAATTGTGTTGCTTAGTAAGAGGAGAGTTGCTTGGGTAGAAGGGCACTGCATCACGCAGCAGGAATGTAATTTAGCTAATTACAGCACCTAGCCATGTATGTGGGGGTCTCTTCAGAAAAATGAGATGAAGTACGTGAGAAGTGACTTCTTTCATTGTCTTCTAGTACTGCTTCTTGGCTGAAGGCTTGTAAGACACCAGGAGACCAAAAGAAGCATATCCAAATAACAGGGTCTGAACAAACCATTGAAACTGAACAGTGGGGTCAGTGATTCCTTTAGATCTGTAACATTAACAAAAACATAAAACATGTCAAAAAACTTATGCTCCTGCAGGCTGTACTGGTACTTATAAAGTAAGGTTAGATATCTCTACCCATCCTTGATATTCAAACTGGATTAGCACATTTCAGCTTAGCACATTAGTTTCCACCTACTGAGACATTTCCTGTGCTAACTAAACATACCAGTTCTTGTGGTTTCAGGATTTTAAGCTATCCATTGAATGAAAGTTCTTTCAGACATTCTATGCATACAATTTCCTCAAAAACATACAAATTGCAATCTCAGTCTATGCTATTTGAAATGACTTATCCCAGAAGTTTGTATACAAAGAACCAAGAAATTGGAGTAGCTTAATACTGATCTTAATACACAAGTCTGAATATAATTTCTTGTTGACTGTGTTAGTCAAGGTGGACTTTATGTTGGCAGGGCAGAGACCTGACAATGACTGTGTGATGAGGGATGGAGAAACACTGGTACCTGAATTTATGGCTAGACAAAGACAGGTAACAGGGCTGAAGGCACTTCACTTAATTTACGAAGAGACCTTCCTATGTTAGTTAGTTTTAACTTAACATATGTGACTTTTTCTGTATGTTACACAAAATGTGATTTCTTCCTCTACTTCATTGTTCTTGAGAAGTACTCCTAGTGGAAGGAACAAGTATAAACACAACAGCAAACCCAAGGGATTTCACATTTCCAGTAAATAATTCCTTTGGGCATAGCTGTGCTTTTTTGTTTATAATCCGAGCTGCAATGTTTTCAAATTAGTGCAGAAACTGGAGAACAAGGGCTTAAGAAATTTACCTGTTGCTACAAAGCAAGTTTAATGAATAGACCAGATGCAGCAATACAGGCCAAGAGCCAATGACAATACTACTGTTGAACAAATTAGTATCTGAGTCCTTACAGTTTTCCCTTGTGCCTCCTTCGTGATGTTGCCAAGACACCACTTTTACATAAGTAAAAATAAATGGTGTTTGGTGCTCATAGAAGCACTACAAGTAACGAACTGTTAGGTAATCTGAAGCAGCACTCCTGATGAAATGATGATGGGCAGGCTATCTGTGCTCNCATCATCATTTCATCAGGAGTGCTATCTGTGCTCTTTCTTTTTTTTTGTGGGTTTTAACGCTACTGTGTAAAACTTCATTAGTTAAAGGAATTACAATAAATTCATTTGGTATGTTCACTGGTAGTCAAGTTTCCTCATACTTAAAAGAATCACCTTAAGCCCAGATACCCATTTATCTGCACACTCAGACTTAAAATTTTAACTTTAAAACTACATAACTTAAAATGAGAGTCTGATAGAAACAAACTTATTACTAACTCTCATTCTCAAGGCAGAAATTATTCATCTATATTCTACTATCTTTAAAAAAAACCCTTATACAGCTTTCCATGAAACAAAATCCCGTTGCTTGAATTACTGCAACCACAAGACAAACAAACAGAAGGATGATGTGTTTCGACAGCACTCCTTTCCAGGTAAATTGTTATCCTAACGTAAGACTTGGCTGGCCTTGCTTGTATAATCCGATTAGTTCAAGTATTTTATCCCACTGACCTGCAGACACAAGTAGATCTGAAAGACTTCCCAAATGAAAGTGTCCAATTGTATTCTCACAATACAGATGCAATTGTTTAAGCGTGTAATACGCAGTATCACAATCCTGATGAGGTAAGAGCTGATAAAATTGTAACACTTGAAGTTATCAGACTATTTCTACACTATCTGTCGTTTCCTCTGCCTCCTGAGCAGCAGCGTTACCCAGAGAACGGGGAGCTCAGAGGCTGCCAGACAAGCTCTGGCTAACCTTGCTGCTGCCAGTTGTGCAAGTTGCCAGCCCTTGGTTTTGCTGCCCTGTACGACAGTAACCACTGGGAGAACTGGCAGCAACCAGCTGTGGAGGACAGCAAACTATCACTGCAGCAGAATTTTACCAGGATCCTCTGAATTAATCCTGCTGCTGAGAGCCACCAAAATCAGTCTGTAGCTTATGTCCTTTGATTCAGAAATCCTTTGCAGAGAACCTATGCTGGACTGAGAGGAGTGAACAACTTACTGGCATAACTTTATACAGTAGAGGGCTTCCACTATGTGAATCAACCAGGATATCCAGAACCTGGTGGAGAGAAAACATGGTTTATTTTGTTGAAAATTAGGGAGAAGACTGTTGTATCCAAGATGCATTATGCAGAGAATATAAAACTGGAAGCACTGAAGCAACAACTTATTTTAACCTAGAAAGGATGGGGTGTTTTTCATCTTAAAAAACCCCTTATGTGTACACTTAAGAGAAACTGAAGTCCACTGAGAAAATCAGAGCAACTGTAACTTGTGCAATAAGCCTTGACTGCTATTTGAAGCATCCACTAGGCTTCCAAAACTTTCAGCACTTCAATTAAGCCAAAAGGCCAAATGCTTAGTGAAAGCAGTACTAGTTAATCTCAGTTAAGCATGCAAAATCTATCCTTTTACTTACACAAGTATTTTTAATGGTCCTAAGGAGCTACTTAAGTTTTTACAGATTTAGTTCTATGAAAACAACTGTGTGTATAGATTCAGAATATATAATGTGACTTGATAAGCCACACTTGGCCTATAAATTTTTGTATAGAAGCTTTTGTAGAAAAAAGTAAAAGTTACACAGGAGATTCAATTAGGATCAATTCAATACCTTGCTAAAGAAAAAGATGCTCTGAGAAAGGATGAGGGTTCTACACGATGCATGGTAAAATAAACAAGGAAGCCCTACTGATTTCTGTCTTTACAGGAAGTCAGCGAGCTCAAGGAAATATTTTCCAGCTCTTTTCTTAATTAAAGTAGCAAAAACTAAGTTTTGTAACCCAGAAAAACTTAGCACTATGCAGTTTGTTCAGCAGGTTATTTCTCATGTAGATGAAGATAA
This sequence comes from Cnemophilus loriae, assembly GCA_013397755.1. Classification (NCBI taxonomy): domain Eukaryota; kingdom Metazoa; phylum Chordata; class Aves; order Passeriformes; family Corvidae; genus Cnemophilus; species Cnemophilus loriae. The sequence goes on along the minus strand of VZTF01001565.1, from coordinate 294,946 downwards.
GTGAGTACCAGGGTAGAAAATGTTCTTTAATTGAAGCTGGATAAAGAAGGTTCCTAAAGAAAGAATTGGACTGCTCAAGTAATGACTTGAGAAAAAAAACCACTTTCAGTAGGTGGTACAAATATAACTTTGGCCTAATAACTGTCATCAAAAGTAGTATCTTAACATTTTTCCCTTTCTTGCTAAAACATCACTGATGCCAAATTCTAAGTTGTATTTTTAAACTATCAAAGTAGTCTTAGCCTGTCTAGTCTTCTACATACTTATTATCCCACATCCTTAATTGCAACGAGCTTGAAAGGAGAGCTCTTTAAATCTAATTAACAACTGGGTTACAGGAAAGCTTGTTAACACAGACTAAGTACAAGAGTCAGAGAGAGGCAAAATAATTATAATTAAAATATAACTTACATGTAGCATACCCACTTGTGGTGGTGCTCCACCAAATAATTAAGGAAGGTACCAAATAATCCCAGGTAATTATAAGGTATAGTTGAAGGCCAAAGTGTTACCCACTTTAAAAAAAAAAAAAAATTAGTTATCTTACTTCAAGGTAGAAGTATTATCAATTTAACCCTCAAAATAGCTTTATTTTTGCTCTCTCACCTCCCATATCCATGGTTTAGGGCTCATTTATTCATAGTACTTAAATTCTTTCATTACATTAAGCCTGTCCAAGACCCATATTCTTCCAATAGCCTTTGAAAGATTCCAACTAGGAAATTCTATTCCTTGACATACCAGATGCCAAGGGGATAAGTTTAAGGTTGCTGTCTGGGTACCAAGAGTGCATCTACACGTTAAGTGGCATTTAAGTTGTAAGCTCATTACCTATCAGACATGGAAGCTGCAAAACCTACATTGTCTTTGTCCTGAAGAAGTTAATCTGAGGCAAGTGACCTGAAGAAGCCAAACAATGAATACACTGTTTAGGAGGAATAACTATTTATCTAAAACTAGGGGATCAGTCTTTTTTGTTTTGTCCCTTAAAAAGGAAAACATCAGGTTTTTGTTTATTTTTAACAGGGCACAGAAGATAACTGAGCACGAATCCCAAGACCAGAGACACGGAGTTTCTTTCCAGGTTTCTTTCCTATTATGGAGCTGTCCGCAGTGTTTACCACTGTCCCCCCTGATTTCCACAAGCCGAGGAGGAGAAGCAGGCAGGGATGAGCTGTGCAATTCAGAGTCCATCGGGGATGTAAGGTGAGCACTTTTGGACAGGCCGAAGTTCACATTGCCTTATCTTGCTTCTGGCATCCATGCTGCAGTTTCTCACTACATGTAAATTTAGCTATGCCAAGGATGTGGCAAAATGATGGATTTGAACAGGGAATCTGCTTAAAGCTCATTCTGCTTCTTAAAACAGTCCAAAACCTGTTTTGTGAGTGGCTTGACCTGCCTTGACTATCATTTTTACAGTGGTTGTTCTTACGTTTAGAAAATCCATGCAAACAGAAGGAAAATCACATGAGAAAGTCAAGGGATAACTTTCATAAACTCGTCAGATACATCAAAACAGCCATTAATATCCCTGCTCCAGTAATCCAACCTAACTTAGCTGACGTCTGGTTTTGGAGATTAAGACAACGTGGTGACTGACCTCGTGTGTTTTCCAACACCACCGGCTCGTACGGCCTGTGCCTAAAGCCCCCACCTGTAAATGCACCTTACGGACCGACACGCCCCACAGCTGTCTCGGAGCCAGCTGTGCTGATGCTCAGTGCCTCCATTCCCAGTTCTGGGAATGCTGCAGCCCCTTTCCCAGGGTACCTGCCCCGCAAACCCTCGCTCGGTGCCGCGCCCGGGATGCTCCGACCGGGCCCGGGACGCGCGTCCAGCGCCACAGCCTCGCTTCTCTTCGCAGGCCAAGCGGTTTCTCACTCACTCCGGACTTCCTGCATGGCTCTGTCCAGCCTCCCTCCTTCCTGGCCAAAGAAGCACCTCTAGATTCCTTTTTCTCCCCGTTTATTTTAGGGAGTGGTGT
>VZTF01001565.1:273969-292673 GCA_013397755.1 Cnemophilus loriae | reverse complement strand
GAGGACGGGCGCAGGCGGCCTCGCCCACCCCTGGGCGGGCACTGCCCTCGGGCACGGGGCGAGGGGCGGGGGGCGGCCTGGCACCGCCTGCCCGGGGCTGGAGGGGGCCTCGGCGTCGCCGGGTGTCGGTTCCTGCACTTTGGCCTCTACAAGCTCAGGCTGGGGGCAGAGTCGCCGGGAGGTGGCCCAGCGGAGAAGGACCGTGGGTGCTGGTCGACCCTGGCTGAACATGAGCCAGCAGTGTGCTCAGGTGGCCGCGAGGCCAATGGCATCCTGGCCTGGATCAGCAATAGTGTGGCCAGCAGGACCAGGCAAGGGGTCATCCCTCTGTACTTGGCACTGGTGAGGCCACACCTCGGGTGCTGTGTCCAGTTCGGGGCCCCTCACTGCAAGAAAAACATTGAGGTGCTGGAGCGTGTCCTGAGAAGGGCAGTGGAGCTGGGGAAGGGTCCAGAACACAGGCACTATGAGGAGCGGCTGAGGGAGGTGGGGTTGTTTCGCCTGGGGAAAAGGAGGCTCAGGAGAGACCTTATCGCTCTGTACAACTGCCTGAAAGGACGGTGTAGCCAGGTGGGAATTGGTCTCTTGTCCCAGGCAGCCAGTGGCAGGACACGAGGACATTGTCCAGAACCACGCTAGAGGAGGTTTGGGGCGATTAGACATTGAAACGGGCTGCCCAGGGAGGTGGTGGGGTCACCGTCCCTGGAGGTGTTTAAGAAAAGACTGAATGTGGCACTCAGTGCCACGGTCTAGTTGACAAGGTGGTGTTCGGTCACAGATTGGACTCGATGGTCTCAGAGGTCTTTTCCAACCTAATCGATTCTGTGATTCTGTACCGAACGCGGTGCGGAACAGCACAGAAGTTGGAGTGAGCTTTTCAGCTTGACTCCTTTCCACTTTACTGCAGCGGTCTGCTTAAGGGTGGAGAAAATGTAGGAAATGGGACAATCGGAGTAGATGTGGCCCGAGATGCACCCCCGGGCTCCAGGGTACCCCCCGGCTCCAGGGTACCCCCGGGCTCCAGGGTACCCCCGGCTCCAGGGCACCCCCCGGCTCCAGGGCACCCCCGGGCTCCAGGGCACCCCCCGGCTCCAGGGTACCCCCGGGCTCCAGGGTACCCCCGGCTCCAGGGTACCCCCGGGCTCCAGGGTACCCCCGGCTCCAGGGCACCCCCCGGCTCCAGGGCACCGCCGGCTCCGGCCCCGGCCTGTGCCGCAGGTACCGGAGCGCCCTCTCGTGGCACCGAGCGGGGCCGCGGGGCGGAGGCGCCTCCCGGGGTGTCGCCGGTGCCACCCGGGAGGGCGCGGGACTGTCCCTGGGACACAGGCACTGTCCCTGGGACACAGGGACTGTCCCTGCCGCAGCACACCCAGGGTCGCAGACTGCAGTAGCGCTCGCTACTGGGGTAAAATAAACAGCTATTGACCTTCCTGCCACTGAGCAGTTCAGTCGTTACCTTGAACAGCACAGAGTACTTTCCCTTTTGAAAACTAGCGATTCAAAGCGTATTAAGTCCACCATTTTCTATTCTGTGCCCTTTTGGGACTGTGGTCTCGATGAGGAGTCACCAGGGCCTTGGGAAAGGTGCTCAAGGGTAGAAATGTTGCGGGGTGGGTTGAGTGGGTTTATGCTTTCGTTTGAGCTTTGCTACCTGTTTGCTTGGCACTGACTTTGACAGTGTAAACACACTGAAAAATGTTGACTGCTCTTCTCTCTCCTTGCCTGCAGGCTAACACACTGCTCTGTTAATTATGTGTTAATGACGTGCCTGAGCTTTTTTTTTTTTTTCTTTTTTTTTTTTCCCCCCCTCCTTTTTCCTGAGTGTTCTTTGGAGGTTACAGGAGAATTTGATAAAAAATTGCTGCAGTGGTCAAACTTACTGGGAATCCATCTACAAAACGCCATGAGGTTGGCTATGTGGAATTACACGATTATTTAATTTCCCTGGGTTGCTTTGCTGATGCAGGAGAGAAGAGTGTGNTTTCGTTTGAGCTTTGCTACCTGTTTGCTTGGCACTGACTTTGACAGTGTAAACACACTGAAAAATGTTGACCGCTCTTCTCTCTCCTTGCCTGAAGGCTAACACACTGCTCTGTTAATTATGTGTTAATGGCGTGCCTGAGCTTTTTTTTTTTTCTTTTCTTTTTTTCCCCCCTCCTTTTTCCGGAGTGTTCTTTGGAGGTTACAGGAGAATTTGATAAAAAATTGCTGCAGTGGTCAAACTTACTGGGAATCCATCTACAAAACGCCATGAGGTTGGCTATGTGGAATTACACGATTATTTAATTTCCCTGGGTTGCTTTGCTGATACAGGAGAGAAGAGTGTGTGGCCCCACTTGCGTCTTAGTATGTGGGAGAAATTTCTGAAATTAAACTTTTTGTGGTTTTTGTTCTTGTGGTTTTTTGGTTTGGTTTGGTTTGGTTTTTTGTATCCCATTAGTTAATTTCTTCCTCTTTAGAACATTCTACGCAATTGTTTCTGCCTGCCTGCAATGCCGTGTCCAAAGGTGACGCTGAGATCCTGGGACAGGCCGAGCTTTGTGGTAGGAGAGCCTGCGACTGCCCCGCACAAGGAGAGCCCACCTTGACCACGCATCCGGAACATCACTGAAGGTGACAGCAAGACCCGTGTTTTAGAATGCAGTCGAAAAGCAGCTCGCGGGCTGAAGGGATGGACGAGCTGCTGCGCGGCGGTGACTGCAGAGGGCAGCGGATGCCCAGCAAAGGCACGGGCTGGCAGCACCAGGCGCTGCTGCTGCGTTTGCCTTGTGAGACCGGCTTTGGTGGCCAGGTGGGGTCAGAGACGATGTCATGTCACCCGTACTGCCACACTCCAGTGAGGACCGCCCGCGCTGTGACATCGTGGGCAGACAACAAGGCGCTGGCTTACTTTTCTTTCTCTGTTGCCAAAAATAATTGATATGTCTTTTTATTAAGTGATATTCTTCCAGCTTCATGTGTGGCAGCAGCCCCCACTCGCTGCCAGCCCTGACTGGCATGGGTAGCTCTACCATTCCTGGGCATCTCAACAGCCTTGGACTTGAACGTGAAATAGTTCATGAAGACGACTCCCTGTTTGTGAGGGCTGGACATGCAGAGGTTCCATTTCTAATACAGGACAGCGTCTTTGACCTGACTTGTTAAAAGAGGCTATTTCTCTTGACAAAGAGAGGAGTCTTTGGAGTATTTAAGAAGCTGAATAGAGTTCCAGTTTTCACGATTTAAAGCCAGAAGACCTGTAGCACCATCTAGTCTGGCCAGCATAGGCCATTGAATATTATCTTGTTTCTCTGAATAGAGGTCAGTGACTTGCACTTATTTAAAGGATACTTTTCAAGGGGCATTTTGTCTTACTTTGAAGGTGCCATAAAACAGAAAGTCCACAGCCTTCAGTGATTAATCTTTCTTGTGTTTCTTAGGTGTTGTTAGATACACTTAACCACTAATTTTGAGGGAGTCATTTTCCAGAGTAGCTGAAAAGCTTGCTCTATCATATTTCGAGAAGGTTTGCAATTTTGACCTCATATTTTTGACAGGTTAGCTATCTTTGTGGCTTCAGCATCGGAAATGTTATTTGTCAGTGAACTGCATTTATTGACAAGTATAATCTAAACTGGAAACAACAAATCACAAACAGTGCTATGTGAATTATTGAAAAAATGCAGAACAAATTCACTTTGCTGAGTTTACAGGAAATAAAACTATTTCACCATAACTTCTGAGATTTCTACTTTGATTTCCTTTCCTTTTATCCTAATCGGTGCCAAAAAGTGAGTGAATGGCATGCTGTTATGAACTGGCAGCTCTGAACAGCACGCCGCACCCCAGAACACCACCAAGGCTGAGTGCAGACAGCGGCAGCTCTGGCCATGCTTACCAAAGCCAGATTTAGATTTGTAGTTTGGAACACACATGTCAGTTGTGACAGGATTGCCACAGCTCCCCGTCCTTTCTCAGGCCTTTCCTGTGCTGGAGAACATGCAGATATTGATAGGGAGCAATCAGCACAACTGCCAGCCCTGCGACAAGGCTCTGTAAGCCCTGGGGAAGATGAGCTAACCCGGTTTTACCCTGCTGCAGGCTGCACAGATTGCTAAACTGAGTCTGTTTTGATAGTAGTCGAGGGCATAGAAAAGAGGGAAATCATAATCTTAAAAAAAACTTGGAAAGGAAAAAAAGCATTAAAAAGTATATTCCCTCATAATTGCAAACTTTTTTTCTTGCCTTTGCATTACTTGGTTTAGATTTCAAATTAGCTTGGTATTAAACACTCAAGTACTTATTAAGAATCTAAAACTGAAAGAGATGTTCTTTATGAAATCAACAGGTAAAGTAACCACACAGTACCATGAGGATGGGACATACGATCCTCTTTGAGGTTTCAAAGACAGCTACATTCATTTTAAAAAATTGGTTTTTTCACTGAAGCTGTGTCCAGGGGGTCCCGAAGTCTCCACAGTGACTGGGTGTGTACACTGATATGGGTTAGTTCCACTGAAATAATCAGATGGACCTGTGCATTCTTTGTGCTTAATCCTTGAGACATGGCTGGCTCATTTCACATGCTGTTTACATCAATAGATCGCTCTCTTCAGTTTTCAAATACTAAAGTTCCTGTTGCACCTACTAGTGGAGAAAATCATTCCCTCTTCAGTTTAGAATCATTTGCTATCTCTAACTTAGAGATATTGACTATCTCGCTTCCATCGGGAAGTACAAAGGGTATTTGCCAGGTAGTCGGCCTCTTTTGTTCGGTGTTCTCCATGGATGCCAGAGAATAGATAGAGACACGTTAGCTCTTCTCTGTCTTAAAATTCCTTTTAAAAAAAGGAGGGGGAGGGAGGATTAGCCAAATTCAGAACAAATTTTATGGCATGAGTCATCGTGCCAGAGTCAGTGATGTGACTTGTTTGAACAGCAACTTTCTGTAAAAGTAAGGATTTAGGGATTGGGCTTTTCTTAGGAAGTTACTTGGAAATAAACTGGAGCCAATTTTAAACTGGATTTGAAGCTGGTATAAAACAGATGGAAGGCGTTCAGGGAAAGTTACCTAAGGAAATAGAATTATCAACAGGACTTTTTTTTTTTTTAAATCAGACCTCAATGGCACAATGCTATAATGAAACCACTGCAAGTGATGTCTGGTTCCTAATGTAGCTAGTTAATCTGACTATTCCCCTGCCATTTTTAATTTGTAATGGGGACTCAGAATTGTATCACCTTAATCTTTTAGTTCTAAGACTAGAGAAGCTAAGGAAAAGTATGGTCTTTTAAAATATTTCATGTTGCAGTTTGACAAGCATTACATTTTTGAGGTTAATGGTCAAGATTTTCAGCAGATTCCCATACTTGCAGAAAATGTTGAGTGTAATGAGATGTGCATAAGAAGAAACAATGTGGTATAGTAATTCTGTTTGTTGCTGTAGTGCCTTTGCAGCTTGGAGTGAGTAAACATTTGCATATATCTGCTGTATCCTTCTCGTTTGTCATTGGATTCCTTGGGTGTTTGATAAAACTGCTTCTCTTCTATCACATCTTAAACACAATTATGAGCACAATTCAAGTCTTGGAGATTGCCAGCTATAGAGGTCTCAGCCAAACACTTTATTCTTCGTAAAGATTAAGAACTAGGTAACACCTATAAGTTATAAACATATGAAATTCTCATTGATTTTACTACAAATGCAGTTTGTGCACTTCAGAGGTGAATTTATGTCAGAGTTCCATATGCTTATCCTAACAATATCACTGTGGGGGTTTTTCTCTTATTAAAAAGGAAAAGGAAGGTGAAACAGCTGCCTTTATCATGATGTGCTTCAGCCAACATTGCTTTAACAAGCCTATGTAAAGAGACAGCCAAGGCTCACCAGTTTGAAGCCCAGGTTGCACAGAGAGCTTCACTTTTGACCACAGTCATGCACTTTCCAATTCCTTATTTGTTTTACCCATATCTGCTGGAAGTCAGTAACTTGAGTCCTACTAAAAATATTTTGTGGACATCTCTGATGTATTTTTTTATTATGTGAGGTAGCTTTAAAAAAAGAAATGTTAGCAAGTAACATCCATTTGAAATCTCAGTTTATAAATGTTGGATTTATGCTACCAGGATTTAGTGGAATTTTAAAAATTGCATATGAACTACAAGTATTTGACAAGATTTTTTTGAAGGTATGGGAGCAAAAAAAGATGTATGTCATTTGGGGAGGGTATTTAATAAAACTGAAAGTCACAAGGCTAAATTGTGACCAGACAGCCTTATTCATATTGGTCATGGTGGAAAAACTGGAGTAGCTTAGACTATTCAAAAGTGTATTTCATACAGATCCAGGGCCATGACTGCACACCAGTGTCCTACTGCACATACAGTGGGTATAATGGGATGAAGGAGTAAATCTCCAGCAAACCCTTAGCATTTCGATGCCTTGTTCTGTCCTTTAACCACTTGATGACAGTGCATGTGTATTTTAATATATAGTGTTTGGTATCTGACACTATTTCTTCTTTCTCTCTGAAAGAATTCCTAACTCTTTATTACTGCTTTCTATTTTGAAAGACACTGCCTTGTGTTGCCAGGTGGTATGGTAATAAACACAGAGTGCAGTGTTGAGAAAAAGGAAAGGCTTCCATTTAGTTTACTGTTCTTGAGGGTCCATTGGGAGCAACTAATGGATCTTTTTTGTGCTTCTCAGCTAATGAACAAGTCATGTCAATTGACACAGTTTTCCAGTCCTGAGTATTTTTTCCTATGCGTCTGGAATAGGAATATTGTGATGGAAAAACTAAGTGCAGTACAAAAAAGTCAGCACAGATCTAGCAAAGAAATAGGATCACTTACTAGCAGATGGGTGAGATGGGTGGGAAGCATGTTTCACTACAGCCACATAGGTGGGGATGTTATTTGGGAGATGAGGAGGAATAGGATTGACAAGGGAGGTTAGAGCAATAGTTCTTTAAACAGGGAGGAGAAGACTCCAGACAACTTGTCTCCAGTCCCAGCAGACTAGCCTTAAGGCCAAATTCACTCGTCTTTAGGTGACTAGTTATCATAATCAAGTTCAGCAGACTATGATGTAGAGATTTGTTGTATTTCTATAGTATCATGTAGGTGTGCTTGTGTTCTGTCAGCACAAGAACAAGATAGTCCTTGTCCTAAAACGTCTGCAGTTCAGAGGTCTGATCCTCTCAGGTGCTAAGAGTCCAGCAGTGCTTCTGGAGCTGATCAGTCGCAGGATGTATCTGCAGTTACACAAATAGCACGGGTGAGGACGATGACAGACACTTTCTCACAAAGGAAAGGAGACAGGGAAGGAGACGGCATGGAGTACGAGGAAAAGGATTACCATAAAGTAATGTAGCCTGTGAGCCTGACTGTACTGGGCATGAACTACTACTACATCCAAAGAAAATCATATTTATCGCAGTGGTGCTGCAGCAAGGGGGCTCGCCAGACTGAACTGTACTCAGTAATCCTCTGGAGGCCCAGGCTGGATTTCTGGAGGATATTTTATCCACAATTCTTTTATGTTTCCTGAGGTAGGATTTTAGTGACCACAGGTTTGCTACTGCATGAGTTCCTGTGTGGCTTTTCTGCTGTGTGTTCAAAGGGGTCAAGAATACTGATTATTCAAATATTCATTAGGCTTATTAAACAGGGAAATCCTACTCCAGCCCATTCCTGTACTGGTGTGGACTCTGCTCTGCTGATTTGTCCTTTCCTATGGTCATCCTAACCCTTTACAGGCTCAGGCTCAGCCTGTCTAAACTGCAGATCAGTGTTCTGTGTGGCTGTGGGAGGCAGGTCTGTCCTACAGGACACAGATTTTCCTCCACCAGAGCAGGACATACTGTATTGTGTGAGACTGGGGGCACTAATTACCACTTTCCCAGCTATCCGACATCCATCTTTTTAAGAGTTTTTTTCTACTGCCCAGAAAAAAATGAACAGTGTTGGCCACTGTTGGGCTACCACTTAATAAAAGACACAATTTTTACAAATACTTTGGGTTCACTTTTACCTGGAGTCTGTCTTCCTTTAAAATTTAAGGCAGCCTTCTCTTTGACAGGGTTGGCAATTTCTTTCAAGACTGCCACAGGACTCAAAAACTCACCAGTAGGCAGCATAGTGACAGTACAAGTAAGGACCTGTTTTCAGGTTTCACAGCAGATTACCATTACGACCCAGAAATGAGATCTCGCAGTTTGATAGATAATTTTATGAGAATTCAAGGTCAGTGAGGGTCAAAAAGACAAAGCAAATGTTAGCTGTTAGGAAAGCACTGGAAAAAAAACCTGCACATTACCTTCATAATAGTTAAAACACCATGATTCCTCTGCATCTTAAGTTCTGAGAGTCACTCTATCTTCTGTTTTTCAGGAAGGATGCAGTATAACCAGGAAAAGCCCTGGAAAGGACAGCGTGAATGATGAAGGCATGGAGCAGTTACCATAGGGGATGTAATCATGCACCAGCTAGCACAAATAAGATGGGATTCTTCAGTCTGGAAATGAGGTGACTGAAGGTAGAAAGTGAAGGGGTTTGATGAAAAAATGGTCATTGTGAACTGCTGGAATCAGTGAAGGTCACTCCACATTCTTGGGTGGGAGGCAGCAAGCACCAAATGATTTTAGCAGGTTACATGTTCAGAACACAGAAAACTAAGTGTTGTTTCATGTAACACATCCTTGTCAGAGGATACACTAGAAGCTAAAATTTTACATACATTCAGAGAAAGACTGAATAAATTCACTAAATAGAAACTCTCATCCATATCAGGAAGTCTCTGGGCTGAAAATGACTGAGTTCTTCATCTTAATTTCCAAGTAAAAGTACCAGTATGTAGTTTACTGAGCTGGTTATAGATTCCTACCTTCACATGGCAGGTATCCATTTTTGGTCATTGGTAAAGAGTTAAATATCAGGTGAGATAGACATTTGGTCTTGCAGGTAGGACGTTTTTTATCCTTACCCTCGATTTCAGAGCATTACAGTCAGTTCCATAAATGATTTAAAGAGTTAAATCCTGAAGTGTGATATTATTCCAAGTTACCTGAAACTAGCCTAATGCCTTTTTCACCTTGAAATCTATAGATTTTAGTGTGAACTAAGAGCAAGATTGGTATGTCCCAAAAGTGCATGGTGTTTTCAACAATATTGTTTGCCTCCACCTTCAAGCATTAGAAGTAACATTTATTTCTGGTAGGAGAAAAGGCTAGAGCAATGCTTTGGCATAACAAAGGTGTTTACTGTAAGGGAAATCTCAGTGCAGGTGACAGCTCTCTCAAGTTCCTGACTGGGGAATGAACACTCTTGAAAAGCAAGGATTATCATAAATTTCCCCCTTTTTTGCTCAAGGTGAAATACATGCTTCCATCCTGCTTATCCTGCTGACACACCATGGAATCGGACATGTCTGGACACTGAGTATTTTATAAAGCAAGAGGGGCTGCTGTAAATGCCCCTTTCCCTGAGGAACAGGAGAAAACATAACCATCACTTGTCTGCTCGTGTTCTCTGGAGGGTTCCTGGGAGCCCCTGGCCATGAGAGTACTGCTCTTGGGATGAAATCTTTGTGGCAGAGAATCCACGTTGCTTTGCTGAATTCCACCGTTTTCCATTTGAACATGAAGTCTCTTTGCAATTCTCCAGGGTTACTTTGTAGCATTTTTATTTCAATGATGCAAGAGCTGCCTGTTACTGCCAAGCCCATAATTAAAGCAGTGTTGACTGGTAAGTAATGGGCTGCAAAAGGTGTACCAGAAGATAATTAAAGACGCATTCCAGATAAGCAGGGCATGAGCATCCTTTTTATGAGGTGTTAATGTCTGAAGACCAACTAGTGAAATTGATCGTGCCTCCTTCAGGATGAAAGTTCTGCTCAAACATCAATAGCATTGTACTGCCCTAGAAAATGCTTGATGTAGGGATGTCTGAAGGGTGTTTGTCCTAAGACTCCCCAGGCAGGCGCCTGGTGACAGAGCCCTGCTGCACTGGGTGATTCAGCATACCATTCAGACTAGCATGGTTTTGGGGCTACCTTTGCAAGTCCTAACATGAAGGCTGCTCTGGAGGGAGAGAACAGAGGTGCTTCCAATGCCCTGCGTAGGATAGGTGCAGACCTTTATTCGAGAGCCATTTTAAAGAGCACTGTGGCTAGTCTTTGTCTAATAATTATGTTGTTACTTACGTATCCTTCATTTCTATTTTCAGCATATCCCACCTGTGATTTGGATTCCTCTGTAGATGCACTTGCACCACAACTGGCATAAAGGAACCTTGGCAGAATGGGTTTCCACATTTGGACTCTACTTAAATCTATAGCAAAATTCCATGGATTTTTGTGGAAGTGTGGAGACAATCTATGAACCAAAGAGATGCTGGTTTTGTTAAGCATGCTGCTTTGGATATTCCTGCTTCTTTTCCCACACTATTCCCATTTCCCTATTTGTGAAATGAATGAAAAGTAGGGGTCAGAATACTATTTTCCTGATAGAATTTAGAGAGGAGATGCAGGAGCTCACAAACAGTTGTTTTGATTATCACTCACATGCAACAGCATGAGGATGCCAAGGGAATATGGGCAGCAGGGGCTGGTCGGTGTTCTTGATGGATTCGTGTATGGTTGAACTGTAGCTGTGGCAGAAATCAGCTCTTATGTTAGGGCAAGTCCATATGTCTCAGCAGAAAAGGAGGGGGAGCCAACGATTGTCATCATCTTTCCTGGAATCTGACTTAAAAACAAAACTCGCAATCTCTATCAATTAGCATTGCAAAGAAAATCTCTGAAAATGAAGGGTGTAAAGAGGCTGCCTGGCAGAGTGCCTCAAACAATAACTCCGGGAAGTGTGAACTGCTCTCTCTATAGCTAGGGGATGTTAACAAAAGCCTGTTCTATTTGACTCGAGCTAGTAGTGATGGACAGTCACTGTTAGCAAGTAGTGCAAGTCTGTGCAAGCCTCTGCTGGCTCCTTCTTATCTCTTCTGCACTGGCTGTGTCTATAAGGTGTGTATGTGTGTGTTGGAGGAGGTGGTTTCCCTACTCTTTTGAGATCAGTATTGCAGGCTGCCTACAAGGGCAGCTTTGTGTTGTAGTTAGTCCTATGAGATGATGTTTTCTGCCATGAAAACTGGAAATCCAGAAAGAAAAAATTAAGCATTTGTTCTAGCATTCCCTCTGTCCAGACTGAATGAGTAATCTCTCTTTGTACCTCGCAAACATCCTTGGTATCCTTGATCCAGTGTAGCATGTGCCCCACGGACAGTTGTATTGGAATTGCAGGGAGATGGAGAGGTCGTATGCAATTCCATACTTTACTGTGCTAGTTCAAATTGAGGCTCTCCGATTCTCTCTTACCCTTTGCCCCTGTGCATCCCTATCCCATGCTGATGCTTGAATTAAGCTCACCAAAAACTAAATTGGCCAAAAAAAAAAAAAAATGTGATCAGCTCTTTTTGAAGGAGCAGCTGCATGAGTTTTGCTAGCCAAGTGTGCACTGGAGATGTCTTGTGCACGACTGTGTGCAAAGCCCTGTGGGGACTTCAAGGCATCTAGAGTTGAAACTTGCATGCTTAGAACAAGAGTCAATAGCTGAAGCTGAATTTGCTGTAGTGAACACTGTTAATAAAACTCTGCCCCCAAGCTTTATAAGTCTGCTTATTGTATCTGAACCTTCGTCCACCCCTACCTTCATAGGTATCTGAATAATAGAAGTTAAACCTGAAGGACCAGAAACACCTCTTGATTCTGCATAGAAGTGCCAAACCACTTGCCACCTGCCACCTTTTTTCCTTTCTCCCACATGACAATTCTTGCTTAAATACAAATTTTACTGTTCACATGGACAGGAAAAACTCCAACCTATCCTGGAGCACTGGAGGAGAAAAGAAAACTTGTGGGATGTGGTTTTTTGTGCTATGACAGTTCAGGCTTGTGGGGATGCTAAGGCAGAAGAAAGGGGAGAAGTACTGAGAAATTGCTTCAAGCTGTTGTTTCCAGATGTTTTGGACTACTTGCTGCTGTCATCCCTCTGAAATTCTCGATGTCTTCATATGCGCTTCTGCTTGAAAATATTATTTAGGTGAAATGGTTTCTGAGGGCATTTACCTTGTCTTAAGGACAGAGATGCTAAAGGAATCCAGTCTCTGGAGCACTAGACTCACAGGAGCTGACTGTTATCCCTGTGTGGAAAGACATTAATTTTTTGTTGTGAAGCACCGTGATGGTGTGTGTAATGTTAAAACCCTCGTGCAGCTCAGCCCAGAAGTGGTTGCATGGATGATGGGTGCACTGGTCCCTACAGAATGCAAACAGTGTGTAACAGCTCACACACACTTTGTCCCTGTACCCTTCAGCTTCACAGCAAGCTGGAGTGGGTCCCAAATTTGAAAAATGAATGGGGACATGTTGAGATGAAAAACACATGATGTAATGATGCTGCTGTTCTTGAACACCTTCCGTGATAGCCATTAATGGCCTCATTTGACAAATTAGTACACTAATTCATTTGCTTCTCTTCTAACATCTAATCGTTTTCAGTGTTGCAACTGTCGCTCCCTGTAAGTCCCTTATGTCACTCTTGGCTCTCTTAAATGATATTTCTGGCCTCTCTTTCGGATTAATATGTTGTTCATGATTTCACCTTGGGCTGATAGCACAGACCTTGCTTGTTCTGTAGCTGACTTGGATGAGCAGCGCTGTCTGGAGGGGAAAAAAGCTGCCCTAGGAATGCAAGACTTTTTGCTGAGCTCTTCAGCATGCACTTGGGAGGGAGACTGCTCCATCTCACCAGGGTGACCTCAGAGTGTGCTGGGGGAGGCTTTGTCCTTTACTGTGAACAGTGGGTGTTGATGCAATGTCTAGTAAAGCCACCAGCATTTTATTTATTGCAGTAAAGCTGATGAGAAATGTCCCATGGATGGGAATAGGAGCAGGGTAACCAAATGGGGAAGACAAGGACTTGTCACCTGGGTACAGTAAGAGCTGGGATGGTTTGCCTTTAGGAGAAGGGTGGTATGGAGGCCTCCTTGCATTGAGGGAGCACCGGGTTTCCAGCAGAGCTCCAGGCGGGCAGTACAGAGAGAAGGAGAGCTCCCTCAGAGGGCTGAACCGAAGGTGGAAGATTTCTTCATTAAATTATTCGCTCTCCATTTGAATCAAAGAAAGGTGGATGGGTTGGTGGCAGCAGCGGGGGCTTCGCTGGGAGACAATTTGGCTCCTTGGATGGGGCGAGCCCTCATTATGTGTATTTTGGTGATGGGATGACAATGGAGGTGTGGGAGACGGCTCTGAGTCACCCTCGGAGCCCCGGCGGGGCCAGGCCGGGTGGGTGGGGGTCGCTAAGGGCCGGGGTGGAGGGCTCTTAAGGCACGGAGCGGCCAGTGCCGTTCCACCGCCCGCAGACCTCGGCCCGCATGGAGCTCGCCAGTCTGCCCCCCGCCAGCCTCGTCCCCGCCAGCCTCCCCTCCGCCAGCCTGGCCACCGCCAGCCTCGACCCCAGCCCCGGACCCGCCGGTGAGCCGCGCCGGGCGGGCTGGCGGCGGGGGTCTTGGAGGCGGTGTTGCTGATGGTGGTGGTGGCGGTGTTGGTGGCGGTGTTGGCGTTGGTGTTAGCGGCGCTGGGGCAGGAGGACGCTGCCCGGCCCCGCTGACCGCCGCTCCCCGTTCTCTCCCCGCAGGCGAGCCCCGGGCGCGCTCCGCCGGCCCCGGCTCGGGGCGGGAGGGCGGCCGGCGCAAGCGAACCACCTTCAGCAAGGCGCAGCTGGAGCTGCTGGTCCGCGCCTTCGAGAAGGAGCCGTACCCCGGCATCGCCCTGCGGGAGCAGCTCTCCGGCCTCACTGACATCCCCGAGTCCCGGATCCAGGTGAGAGAGGCGGTCCGGGAGGGAGGACGGGCGGGTGGCGGAGCGGCTTCCCCGGCGGCCCGAGTGCTCAGTCTCTGCCGGTCCCGCAGGTGTGGTTCCAGAACAGGAGAGCCCGGCAGCTGAACCACAAGAAGAGCGAAGCCGCCGCCTACGCCAGGCCGGGCAAGCCGAAGCCGCCCCGGTGCGTCGGCCAGGAGCGGCCCCGGGCGCAGCAGGGCCCGGAGACAGAGCGGAGCCTCCTCTGCCCGCAGCCAGGCCTGCCAGGAGGGAGCCAGAGTTTCTGTGGTCAGCCGCCGTCCTACTCGGGGCAGCTGTACTCAAGGCTCGACATGCATTTCAGGAGCTTGGATAACGCTTTTGGAGCCCCGGGTCAGACCCCAGCTGACTTCGGTTTGGACTGTTCGGGAAGAGGGGTCCCACTAGGTGCGGGGAGCGTGGGGAGTGCCCCTCCGTTCTCGTTCCCTCTGCAGCAGCAGGCACAGGAATATCCGCACCTGAAGAAATCTTTCCCCGAAAGCTTCTACTCCGATGCAGATGTTTTCCAGCCTTGTACAGATCACCAGTACCCAGCAGCTAAAGAGAACATGTACAGGAAGCCTGTCTTAAACTACTTCAATGCTAACCAGGGCCTGGGTGTTGAGAACTGTTTGTATGCCAAGTCAAGCACTTCTCCCTTTGGGAAGGGCTCCACTTTCAGTTATGATGGGGGGGAACCTAAGCTTGAGCCCAAGCAGATGAGGCACAGTTCACCTCTGCTTGCGGCTAGTAATGCTAGTCCTCCTTTGGTACTTCCAAAGCATGAGGAGGGGTATCAAGGGACACTTGCCACTCCAGCCCCATTGTATGGGCAGCAGCTGCTAGAGACAGTGAATGACTGTGACCCTCACTGGCTGGGCATGAGAAATGAAATTTTGGGAACAGGGTTAGATTTGCTGTTTGAGAATGAGCAAAATGCGGAGCAAGGTGAAACAAAAAGTTACCTTTCTGCTTTTGGTGGCCAGAATTCAGTCTGTCAAGTGGGGCAGACATGAAACCGGCAGTAGCTCTACTTGCCTGATGAAAAATGAATGTGATTTTTTTGCTCAGTTGGCAGTGTTGTCCAAAGTGGCTAGAGGTTTTGCAGGTCTGAGTGCAGAGTACTTGCTCTGAATTTTGTGCCCTGTCTGGAAGGGAAAGAAAGATAAGCCACGTTAGCAAGGGCTCCCTGCTGAATCTGAGCTGCCTCCCACCCCAAGGGATCTTTCACCAGCTGCTTGCAGTACTCCTGCACGTGTTTGGTAACGGGCAGCCTCACGTTAACCTGTGTGCACAGACTGATCTTCATAAGTATGTCAGCACTGAAGAGTTCTCT
Organism: Cnemophilus loriae; assembly: GCA_013397755.1. Lineage (NCBI taxonomy): Eukaryota > Metazoa > Chordata > Aves > Passeriformes > Corvidae > Cnemophilus > Cnemophilus loriae. The sequence continues at coordinate 277,466 of VZTF01001565.1, read as the reverse complement.
GTGTTCACACTGTGCTGGATTAATTCTGCCAGGTGCCTTAGGACTATGGTGTTGCTTTTGTGGCCTTACTGCACTGAGTTTTGTTTCTATTCTGGTCATAATTCACTAATTTCAACCTAAGGAATCTTAGATAACAGACTTATTTATAGCTTTTAGTTGAGAAACCATTAACACAAGAGGGGTACAAGCATGGGAAAAGCAGCCTTGGTGGTGGCAGGGGACATCTCACTGGGTGTGTTTGCATTTTAGGTGTGTTCCTGATAAAGAACACTAATGGTCTTTTCCTGGGTACTTAATATATAGTGTTTTCATTTAAAAATGACCACGGCCTTTTAAAAAAGCATTATTTTCGTGATTTTCTTTTGTATAATTTGTTTGTAAAGTATTTTTTTTTTTAATTGTAATTTTCAATTTGCCAAATCAAGGTTTTCTACCTTCATGAGGTTGTAGAATTGCACTCAGGGGAGAGAAAAATGTATTTCATCTTTGCATTTGCACCCTGAGCCTATTTTTAGAATTCTCAAGATCCATGGTTGTTTGGAAGACCACAGTAATCATGGAAGGGTTCTTCATGTGTATCTCTGGAGAACTGCCATGGATGTGTGTTAAAGCAGTACTAGGCCTAGGATGCTGAAAACTCTACAAGCAAATCTCTTTTTGTGTTTAAAATGTGGCTCTGGAAGATTTTTAAATATGCTTAGATCGTAACACAGTTGTTATTAACTTAATTATTTTGTCTATAGAACAAGAGAAACAATGAGAATAAAACTTAATCACAGACCATTATTTTATTAATAAAATTGATATCCCTGAAGAAACTGTCTAGGGAGGTGGATACACAAGAAGTCCAGAAAATTAGTCCTAACTTTTGTCAATAATTTTTAGCTGTGGCTGTAACTTTTCTGCCTTGACCTAAAGGATTGGAACAAGCTCATGCATTACAGAAGAGCTACATGGCTTCAGACAATAGCTGCAAGGCACTTTGAACACAAGTTGTATTTGAGAGTGAAAGACAAACAGATGATTGTATTTATGATTGTACATATGACTTTTTTAGTAAATTTTTGGAAATAAAATGAATTAAGACTGATTTCTTGACATATACCCCCTCCCTCATAATACCTTCGTAATGAGAAGTGAGACTTGTTCCTAGGCATAGAAAGAACAAGTATAATTTTATCCACAAAAAAGACTAGTAAATAGTGCTCGAGTGTGTAGCAAAACAGCCTTGTTTCACAAAGAGTGAGTTAAAGAGGAAAAGAAAAAAAAGACATCTGAAAGAACAGCACACACCACTAACCAAAAGGAACCAGGGAAGGCTCTGCTTCCTCCCTGGAGTCCGTGGGCACCTGGCAGTAGCAGGGGGCCTTCCTGTGGCATCCTCCCTGCTGCTCTCACTGTGCTAACCAGCACCTCTTGTCTCGGAGGGGTCTGAGGCAAACAAGGGGAAGGTCTCTGTTACAGGTCTCAAGTGAAGCTGGTCCCTGCAGTGCATCCAGCTGTTTCCCCTGTAGGCATCCTATTCTGTCAGAGCTGCACTGAGGCAGCTGTGTTTGGTGTTTGGTGTTTGGTGTTGAGCTGTCAGCCCCGGCCGCTCTGTTAATACTGAGCTTTCCATTACAACCCCTTCACTCGGTCTTGAGAACACAGTTCCCTTATTAGCAAACCAACTGTGTGCTGTTTCCAACGCTGAAGTCAAATGCACTCGGAATATTTCTTGTAAGCAACTACAAGAAAAAAAAAAAATTTCCCACTACTGAGCTACTTACTGCTCAGAGCAGAGCTGTTCTGTAAATTACTGCTTTTCTTTGTTACAAGTTGCTCTTAGCACACCTACCCAGCATACATTTCATGAAGAAGAAAAATCTGTGCAGAACACTCGGATGCAACACTCCCATGACATTTCTGTATACTTTCTGTCCTTGCTATGAGGTGGGGAATGACAGAACACAAACGGAATGCTTATTCAACACGTAGGAGGTACTTCCACAGCGATGGTATTGTAGCCTCCCCTGGACTTGCATGCCAACAGCACCTCTGCTGTCATATGGGTAGGTGATGCTGAGGAAGAGCTGGGGCAAGAACCAAATGGGTTCAGTAGTTGAACTACTCTTCTACTTCCTGTAAAATGGCCCTGTTTATAGAAGGGAGGATTTTGCACGCTAAATATTGAAAAATGTATTTTCTTCTACATAACTTGTCAAAGAGATAGTGAGGACCCAAATTCACCAATGTCACTTATAGTTAGCCTGGGCCTACTCCACTGTGGCGTGTCCCCAGCTACTCCTTATGTGGGAACCTGCAAATCACGTTCCTTTCTTCGCAGCCACCTCCTCCAGCAGCAGACCGTGTGACAGCCACGGCCTCTGCAGCTGCGAGTCCAGCTGGAAGCCAGCTGCCTGGGAGGCAGGATGGGGCCAGCATCACAGAGGGAGCAGTTCACGACCTGGACACCTCTTTAGCAGCCCTGCCGCTCGCTGGCTCATGCCATGAGGCAAATCACCCCAGACAAGAGGGCTCTTCCCTCCATTAAGCAGGGTCTGCACCTATAACGCACTTCAGGGGGACTGAGCTTCAGGCGTGGGCACAGACCTGAGATAAAACAATGATTCACTTCTCACCTAGGGTACCTTGCCCCCTGCACGCCTGGTCATGTCCCTGTGGGTGCGGGGCTTGGTACCTGCAAAATGCCCCCACCTAAGTCGCATTAGCGACGGGAGGAGACGACATAGTGTTAGGCTGCACCAGGGGAGGTTTAGGTTGGAAATTAGGAAGAATTTCTTCAAATAAGAGGTGATTAGACACTGGAATGGGCTGCCCGGGGAGGCGGTGGAGTCACCGTCCCCGGAGGCACTCAGTGCCAAGACCTGGCTGTCCCGGCGGTGCTGGGTCACAGGTGGGACTCGGTGGCCCCAGGGGGCTCAGAGCTGAAATCCCAATTGTTTCTGTGATTCTGTGATTCCGTCCGAATTCACCGCACTGAAAAGCCGTTCATAGGAGTTTACTCTCTGACTTGTTCGTCCTCCCGTAGTCCTAGGATTTATTTTTTTATCTTTCTCACATTGATTGCTGGGGCCACATCTGCCAGTTCCTACGGGGACTGCCCCGAATCCGGGGGCAGCTGCAGGTCCCCACGCCTCCTCCGCTCCAGTGCTGTGGGGCCAGCCCTGCCGGGCAGCTACCGCGGGCTTTCACAGAGCTTGCGGGAAAGTAATCTATTCCTAAACACGTGCACAGGGGCCGACTCCCGGTTCCCGTTCCCGGTTCCCGGTGCGGGCGGCGCGCACCCACCGCCACTCTCCTCTGTGGGACAGCGTGTGCGCCGGCAATACTGCTCCGCCGCGGCCGCCGCGCCCGGAACTCCGCGCGCAGACGCTGTTTCCGGGGGGAGGGTAGCTCCGCAACGGAGCGGTCGGTGCGAGCACACGTGGGCCGGGCGGCTGGACCGGGCCGGGGGGACAGCGCGGGGCCGGGGGGACAGCTCCGGACCGGGGGGG
>VZTF01001565.1:63425-273888 GCA_013397755.1 Cnemophilus loriae | reverse complement strand
GGCCGCACCGCCGGGGCACTGCCGGCCTGCCCGGAGCCCGCGGCCCTGGGCCGGCTGCGCAGGGCCCGGGGGCTGCCGTGCGCCCGTGTGCGGCCGGGCAGGGCGTGAACGAGCTCCGTGAGTTGGTCTGGCAGTGCTTGCACGGTGATCTGCGGCTGGCGTGCTGGGTGCATGTGCCCTGGGCTAACTGTGCTCTCCTCCTGTGCCAGCTGCGCCCGGTGTCACACGGAGCAACTCTGAATCTCACCGGTTGTGAACAACTGTGCAAAGAGGAAGATGGAGGAAAAAGAGAAGAAGAAGCATCGTGCCAAGCACAGCGGGCCAAAGGCAGAGAAGAAAAGGAAACGTTATCTCAACGACCTGGGAATAGGAGATGAGGAGAATGCACGGAAGAGAAACCCCAAAGCCTTTACAGTCCAGTCCGCTGTGCGGATGGCCAGGACTTTCCATCGGTGAGAAGCGGGAGCTGGCTCCAGGGTGTGCAGAGGCGGCTGGAGGGATGGCAGTTGCCCCGGGTTTCTTTGTTACTTTGCGTAGAAATACACAGGTTGGAATTGTCGCTGGTGTGTCTGCATAGTTCATGTGTGTGTCAGAAACGGGATGCTTTGTGCATCTCTGTTACATTGTACACTGTGTTAATCGATAGGAAAACCGAATAGCTCCTTTGACTCAGTGGGAGCTCCTGGTATCTGCGCTTGTGCTCAACCTTTGTGCTCAAGCTTTTGCAGATACAGAAGACTTTCAAATCGTGAATGCTGCTATCCATGACATTCCTGTATTTATTTATTACGAATTTCTTCGCAGAACTCAGGATCTGAAGACTAAAAAGCATCACATTCCTGTGGTGGACCGGACTCCGCTGGAGCCACCTCCCGTGGTGGTGGTTGTGGTGGGCCCTCCCAAGGTTGGGAAGAGCACTGTAATAAAGTGTCTCATTAAGAACTTCACGAGGCAGAAGCTGGTTGAAATCCGGGGTCCTGTTACAATTGTTTCAGGTGAGAGCAAAGATAGGAGAAATGGAAATGCTTCTTTTGCACTCCTTATTTATCTTGCTTTGAGAGCTGGGATGTGTTCATGTTCTCATAATTTTTTGGTCATTTTGAAGAAAACGTTTGGGTGTGTGGTCTGGCATACTTACTAACAGTAAAAGAAGATCTGATAATTTTAAACTAATAAATGATATTTTAGCAGAATTATAGACAGGTGAAACCAGACAATTCTACAGTGATGCATGTTGGATGATTTACATGCTAGACCAGAATGTGAGTCCCAGATACCCTGGAGGGACTCCAGAAATGTGACCTGAAAAGAAAACTGTACTAATTGGTTTGCTCCCTCTGTTTCAGTTTTTGATGCTTAATCCTGTTTTCAGGTAAAAAACGCCGGCTGACCATTATTGAATGTGGATGTGACATCAACACAATGATTGACCTGGCTAAAGTTGCTGATTTGGTAAGTTAACAATGGAATGTGATTTCTGCTATTGTTTATATTGAAAATACTACTTTTGAACGGACTGCATCAGTGTCTGATTTCTCTACACATTTTTCGCTATCAAAGACAAAACTGTCTTTGGTTTCAAAGAGAACAAGACCTGAGCTCTTTGACACATTTGCTGTTCTGGAACAAGCCCAGGACTTTCCTCATCCTGGAGGTGGGGGAAAGTAAAGTGTGTGTGTGTGTGTGTGTGTGTGGTTGTGGGAAAGATGTGAAAGAAGGGAAATGCTGCTGAACTTCATTCCTAACGCGACTGGTGGACTTAGTGGAAGCTGTTATAACAAGCCAAGGTGACACAGTGACTTCTCATTAAGGGATTTGGTTAAACCACGTAAAATCTGAAAATGATTTTTAGTCAAGAAGTTTTCAACTGATGTTCAGAGTAGAAATACGTATCAGTTTACTAGTTGGGTTTTATTATGCACTCTGAGGTCTCCATGTGTGAAGAACGTCGTGTAGCAATACAACTGATTTCAGTGGAGTGTGGTGACTGTTGTAATTTACTTGCAACTTTTGGATCAGGAGATTACATCGACTGGTCCTGGGGATCCAATGCACAATCCATTTGTTTAGAATTTTACTTTACATGTGGATTTAGAGTATATTATTCACAGCTGATTAGGGTTTGGGATCCTTGTCTAAATATTAACTATATAAATATCTAAAGACATGTGTACACTGATCTAGCTATTCTTCTACTTGCATGTTTTCTACTGAGTAAGAGAGATGTACCAAACAATACAAATACTTCTGCTAGTAGATGTGGTGGGTGTTGCAGATTCTGTGTGCACATGGTGGTGCTGAGAATCTGTTTGGATTTATTGTTAGGGGGCTGAGATTACATCAGCGCTTGAAGATCTGTCATCAGTTCCTGTGTGCTTTAAGTTCTTTATTGTTAAGACCCTAAACTAACTTTGCTTCCATTTTCATGTGACTGTTGGCTGCTGTTTGCCTGTGTCAGTGCATTTTAATGATGTGTAACAGCAATTGCAACAAGTGAAATAAGTTTGTCTCGTTTTACCAAAAGATTTGGCCTCAGCAGCATTAGTGTGTCCAAGACACAGATATAAGAGTTTTATAAATTTTCTAAGATGTTCCTGAAAATACTGGAAGATAATCAAATTTGCATATTTCAAATTCACCAAGTAAACACTTGTTCAGATCTTATTGTAATACTGAATGTTACTGAATTCCTAAAGCATCTAGAACATCTTTAGCAGCCAAGTTCCATACTTCAGATAAAAAGGCAAAGTTGGTTTTCAGGGTATATGAAAATTAAGGACAGAACCTTTTGCAGAATTTTGGTTCCTGAGAAGCTTAAGAGTTTAAAGGTGTGGTCTATGAAATTAGCTGATGTGGGCACTGGGGTATTGCTGTAGTGAAATGTGGATGTTGTGTTTACAGGTTCTAATGCTCATTGATGCCAGCTTTGGATTTGAGATGGAGACATTTGAATTCCTGAACATTTGCCAGGTACATGGCTTTCCCAAAATTATGGGAGTTCTTACCCACTTGGACACATTCAAGAACAACAAACAATTAAAGAAGACTAAAAAGAAGTTAAAGCACAGATTCTGGACTGAAGTGTATCCGGTATGACATTTAACATTAATTTTTTCATATATTTTGCTTTATGGAAGCTAACTTAAAAGTGGATCAATACTTATATGTTTATTATGTTCTTGCATCTTTTAAATAGATAAGTGTTGCTACTATATCAGATTGTTTCATCTTTCTTCTATTTGCTAAAATACTTGTGGGGTTATTCTCTATCCCAGGGTGATAAGCTGCTGAATTTGCTACTAGGTCTGTTATGCAGGTGCTATCCAAGGAGGATCTGCTTGTAGGTCTGTATGAGGTCTTGAGGATGTGAATAGTTTTCCACTAAGATTTAGGGGACAGTTTTCATGTTGAAGTAAACTGGTTAGTTTGATCTTTCAGAACCAATTGTAATGTGAAATTGTCAATTAAGATTTACAAATTAGAATTGCATTACTATCTTTTTTTTTGTTAGTTTTATGGGTATTAAATTGATGTTGTATGTTTTTATGTCTTTTTAATGTGTTTAGGGTGCTAAGTTGTTTTATTTGTCTGGGATGGTTCACGGAGAATATCAAAAGCAGGAAATTCACAATTTGGGGCGTTTTATCTCGGTTATGAAATTCCGGCCTCTCACTTGGCAAACGTCTCACCCCTATGTTCTTGCAGACAGGTGTGTGTTTTTCTCTCTGTTCTTCAATCTCAGCCTAGATAGCACCTTGTTGTTTGAAGAAGCTGTGCTGTTAGCCCTCAGCTCTGTGTGTGAGTGGGTGTTTGGTGTTCCCTGGGTGGCTTTGGGAAGGGAAAGCGCCTCTGCAGGTTTGTGCCATTCAGCCATTCTGTTTTCACTTGTGTCAGATCATGTGCATGCCTCTGGTGTATTGTAAATACTTTTGAAACGCAGGATAATGAGAACAATCCTGCTTGTTGATGATTATACTGAATTTCTGTGGAAAAGAAACAGCATTCTAGTGATTAAACAACAGCTGGTGAATTAGTCCTCTGAGCTCCCAGGAATATCCCTTCTGCTCTGTCTCCCTGTGTAGCATTTGATTCACAGTCTCTTTGGAACATGAAAGTAATCTTGATGGCAGCTGTGCCTGCTTGAGAAATTACCTCACCTTTCATATTTTATTGCCAGAATGCTTACAGTTATGACTAAACTCCCACAGTAATCCAAGGTGCCTTGAATGAGCCTCTTCTTTAGCTCTAATTCTTCAGGAAAAATGGTCAGAGAAGCAGATAAGCATCGTGCAAAGTCCTGCAAAATACGCAAAGCAAAGAGAGGGAAAATGCAAAACCCACATTCAGTAGTTTTTCAGTACTGGTGTTTTAGGTTGCTGTAACTGTTGCAGTTTCATGATTGTTGGGTCAGCTTTAAGCTGATCTGCAGCCACGTTGTGTGTCCCATTCTCTTCCTTGGCTCCGTGTTTGTGCGGTGTAGAAAGGAGTTTCCCCCTCCTCTGCGTGCAAACAGCCACTCTTTTTTCTGTGGTAGCTTTTGTGTTGCTCACCACCATTCTTAGGGAAAAGAAGGTTTTGTGTGGCTGCAGGGAATGTGACATTCAGCTGTTTGCCCTCTAATGCTAAAATTGATTTGAGGAGAGTTGTGTGTGCAAAGCCTATAAACAGTAGTTAAAATGTGCTAAGAAAGCAGTACATGTTCAGTGAAGTGTCAGTAAACCTTCTGGAAATACATTGTTGAACATGATGATACAGCTTTTAAAATACAATTTAAAAATGTCTTTAGAAGGTCTTTTTTTTCCATGGATTTTTTTTTTTCTTATGATAATTCAGTTTTGATTATTAGAGTCTGCAGATCATGCAGTGGCAGCAGTGATGTTCTCTTTTCTTAAATTACCTTTTCTTTACCTGGGACTGCTGGATATTTTAACTGTCATTTTAAATGTTGGGTAGAATGGAAGAGCTGACGAACCCAGAGGATGTTCGAATCAATCCCAAATGTGACAGGAAGATATCTCTGTATGGATACTTGAGAGGAGCACACCTGAAAAACAAAAGTCAAATTCATATGCCAGGTAATTTATCAGATTCTTAGAACTCTTTCTGTACTGGTCTGTGAAAAACAACACAGCTGAAATGATTTGTGTCTTTAAAGTGTATGTTAAAGAACAGATTTTTCACCTTTCTGAATACCTGTTATGTTTTTGGAAATTATTTTTCATAACGCACGTTTTTGTGAAAATAAATCTTGTGATTAGTTTTGCTTTTAATTGTGCAGTTTTGTTGCACTGATAAACACAATATTCACAGTATTTAAAGTTTTTCCAAGGTGTATCACTTTTAAAAGGTGCTTAAAGTGCAAAACATACCAGCCCTAATAATGAAAAGTAAATTTGGCTTATGTAATATATTTCTTATGCTCATTGAATAATTTAATATTTTAAGTGAATGATTAAAAAGTTTAAATTAAGAAATACTTCAGTAATAAATTTACAGACCTGAAAAATTTACAGACCTCAGAAAAGTGAGTTGCTGTTTTTCTCATTTGAAAACAAGCAAAGAAACAAACAAAACTTTGCAGGATTCTGGTGAATTTATTTATACTTCTCTAAGTTCAGTGGTAAGGCAGAGGAATTGGATGTTTGGTACAGAGCTTCCTGTTGGTGAATCACTGAATGCCACAGTGTTTGGGTTTGGTTTGTTTGTTTGTTTTTCCTTTGGTTTTTGTTTTGTTTTTTTTTTTAATCTTTTCATGGTGAATTGCACAAATTTCAGGATCAAAACTTTATGCAAACTTCGTTGCTTCCTTTTGTCTGTCCCCTCAGGTGTAGGAGACTTCACTGTAAGTGATGTGAGTTTCCTGCCAGACCCCTGTGCTCTCCCTGAGCAGCAGAAGAAGCGTTCCTTAAATGAGAAAGAGAAGCTTGTCTATGCTCCTCTTTCAGGAGTTGGGGGTATTGTGTATGATAAAGATGCTGTTTACATTGACCTTGGTGGAAGCCATGCTCATGAAAAAGAAGAGGTAAAAGAACGCTGTTGGTGATTTGAATTCTCTTGGAAAATGTAGTTTTTATCCTTAGAACCAAAATAAGTGTTTAAAGATAAGCTTGTTTAAAATAATCAGTCCTTACCTATCCGTAGTGGGTAATTAGTTCTTTTCTCCGTCAGGGATTTCAGAGAAGGGATATTTCTCTTATCTGTTATTGTACAAAACATTGGAAGATCAGTTAATATAAAGTACCTAAAGTTTGTGTAATAACTTCCCAAATATTGACCTAAGATTTATGAAAACTCCTGGTGGTGGACTGTTATCACTCTTATTTTGGAGGGCATGGTGATTGTTGGGAGAACACTTTAAGGATTTGACTGGTCAAAGGGAGAAAGAAAAAAGATTTGCCTACAAACAAATTGAATTCAGTTTTTTTCACCTGTATTATGCTGAATGTTAAATACCTCTGGGTCTATGATAATGTGTTTGTTGGTATTTACTGTAGTGGTTTCATACTGTGAAGGAGTCCTTCTTTAATTTTTCTTGGGTTGATATTATAGATATTCTTGAAATGTGAAGAGAGGAGGGGAGACCTTGCTATTCTGTTCTGAGAAAATGTTTCTTTAAAATGCTCTGCAATTTTTTCTTGCATATGCATATTTTTGCTGGTTTAGGCTGATAGCTGTCATTAGACATTCATTTATTCAATTTAATTGAAAAGTAAAAAATGTTGTCTTTCCAGGAGGAAGTGAGGCCAAATCAGGAACTTGTTCAGAGCCTCATCTCCACACACTCAGCCATTGATGTTAAGATGGCATCAAGCAAGGTCTCTCTCTTCATGGACTCTACACCCTTGGGTTCAGAAGATGTAGGACAAGAGTAAGTTTTGAATGCTGAGCAGTGTTGGAGCGTGAATGAATCTCTAATTTCAGGCTCTAATTTAGGAAAAATTCTCAATAGAGCACAGCTAGTAAAATGACATATTGTCTGATTCTTCCTCTTCTGAGGTTACTCATATGCCACACTGTATTTTGGTATAGAAATAATTGGTACTAGAAAGTTTCGGAAGCAGTGTAGTCCTGCCTTCCAGGAATTTCTTGCTGATACAAGTAACATTTCTGTTTTAATTCATTCCATGGAAAATGAAGACATTTCTTGGAATTATTTTTGGCTATAACATTGAATATTCTTGAATAAAGAGACGTTAAAGAATGCCAGTGCCTTTCTAATGTTCTACATAACCTTGCTTTGTTTGAAAAAAAAATTGGTAGAACTGTTTAAAAATATTAACATGAAGCTTCATTGTTTCATTAAAATTTTCTGGTACTTTACCATCTTACCCCAAATGTGGTCTTTGGGAAAACAGGTTTGTGATGCCCAAAGAAGAGAGACAGATGGATCTGAAGACTGGAAGAGTTCGTCGGAAGGCTGTATTCGAAGACGAGGAGAAGGAAAACGATGATGTAGCAAGTGATGAGGAAGATGACCAAGAAGGAGAAGAGGATGAAGAAGAAGCAGCGTCTGAAGATGGAAGTGATGGTGATGATGAAAATGATGCTGAGGAAGAAAGTGAGAGAGAGCTCTTAAGGGAAGGGATGACTCTTAGGAGAACCAAGCGTCTGAAAACAGAGGTGGCTCAGGAAGAAGCTGTGAATGAGCTACCAGCATTTGCAGACAGTGATGATGATCTGGAGATGAGCTCTGAAGAAGGAGAAACTGCCCCTGAAGACAGTGACGTGGAGGAAGATGATGAGGAGGAAGAGGAGGAGGGGGCTGAACAAAGGACTTGCAAAGATGAAAGCTCAGATAGTGAATTTGAGGCTGCAAGTAAAAGAGCTGAATCTAAGCAGCATGATATGAATAGTGAACGTACAGAAACGAAATCACAAATCTCAGATCACAGTTCCAAAAGAAAAGCAGTGCTCACTACAGATTCGGGAAACTGCACCGCGGAAGAGGCCTCGGAATCTGAGGATGAGAACTCTTCCCATGAGGAAGGTGATGATGAGGGAGGATCAGATGAGGAATTAGAAGCTGAAGAGTCAAATAGGAATGGACTTCGGCACAGTCAAGCAAAGAAAGCTGATAGTGTTAGACAGACTAAACTTAAAACTGTAGATGCTGAGAATGATGATGTGGAGAATCTACTCAAAGAGGAAGAGGAGTATGAAGAAAAAATAGATCTTTCTGCTGACACAACAGGTAGACTATAAATGTTTAACTTCTAATGTCCATTTTTAATTAGATTAATTGTTAAAGGATATAACTAGTAAATACTCTGTAATGTTGCCTGTCATATATATGTATTTGTATTTATATATAGTTCTTGAGTAGCAAACTTCAAGTTAGGAAAGCTTGAAATACCTGCTCTTAAGCCTTTCATTTGCATTGTGATATGCAGTGTCAGGTTTACTTCCTCTAAAACTGAGGTGATTCATTTTATAGACTTCATTGATTTTGCATATACTTCTCTTTAATTTTTATAGCTGTGCGTGTAAAACAAATTATTGTAAATACTTTTGTATTAATGTATTAGAGTAATATATTAGAGTATTTATGTAATACTCTATTACATCTAGAAAGACTAAAACATGCTCTGGGGAATGTTACTAAAATGCAGTTACTACTCACTGAGCACTGGAACAGGTATCTCCATCTTTGGAGATGATCAAAAGCCATCCTGACATGGTGCTGAGCATCCTGCCTTAGGTGAGGCTGCTTGAGCAGGGGGGATGGACAGGGGGATCTCTAGAAGTCTCTCCCAACCTCAACCATTGTGCAAGTGTGAAGAAGATGTGTATCATTGTGAACATGTTCAAATCTGTTACTGCTGTCAATCAAATTCTTAAAATTTTGTCCTAAAAAAAAATCAGTTGTATAATTTGTTCTTTTGTGGAGATAGAATGAAAACTTTTTTCCCTTTTCAGGTGCACTTAAGTGGAAAGAGGACCTCACACAGAAGGCAGCTGAGGCCTTTCTGAGACAGCAGCGATCAACCCCCAATCTTCGTAAACTCGTATATGGAACAGGTACATATCTGCTTGGAAACTTGTCTCAATTTGTGGTGGCTTTTTAGCTGTTACCAAGTTTTCAAGTCTGGATATTTGAGCACTGTCTTTTGGTGGGAGGCTTGAGGAGAGTTAATTGACTTTTTAATTGCTGATGCTCGTTTTCTCTAATAATTGTAATAAGAAGACAGTTTTTACTTTTCCCATAAAAATCATTCCGAGTTAATTTTCCAGACTACTCAGTTGTTAATCATGTTTTCTGGTACAGTTATTTCTTCCAAACATTTAAGGTTTGGTCATTTGTATAATCATCTGATAGATATTATGCAAACCCATTGTGGTAATTATGTTTCATAAAGAGATGTTGTCTATTGGCTGGTTTCAGGAATTTCTGTCTCACAGTGACTGTGGAATAGTCTTTTAAACGTGACTTAGTATCAGGTGTTTGTCAAGGAAAAAATAGCTGGCTTAAAAGGCAGAGAAAATTGCTATTTATGTAATTTGTCCAGTTTAATTCACAACTTTTCCAGTGGTCATCTGAGTGTACAAATCTCATTGTGCAGAACTTTTGTAGAACACAAGGAGAATTTGGCTTTTGTAAACCTTCCACGCTGCAGGTGTGAGAAGATTTTCTGCCAAATTCTCCACTCTGGTATTCTTGATTTACAGGCAAGCTTAATGTCTTCCCTGTTCATACATCATTTTGGTATTCCCATTTGTGATATTGAACAAGCATCCTCTGTTTACTTATTAGGCAATATTTTTCAGATGATTCCAGTTACGAAAACAACTGGATCAGTGTAGCTTTTTCTTCAGGCTTTTACGTTTAAAACCGTTCCAGTTTGGTTCTTTTATTTCCTCAAACTGCTGCAGCAGTTGTGAAACGTAAGGAGAGAGGTGGTTAATGAATTTCATGCACGTACTGTGGGGGAAATCGTCACAGCCTGTGTGTTTGGTTTAGCTGTCGAGGATGAGGACCAGGAGAGCGAGGATGCAGATGATGAACTTGGAGGTTTGTTTCGTGTCAGCCGTCCAGACGAAGCGTCCAAACAGAAGGCTAATGCTCTGGACTGCTCCAAATTTCTGATAGAAAAGCCGCAAGATTGGGATTTAGAAGAGGTAATGCCATTGGATAATTGCTTCTGCATATCCTGCCTGGTTCTGTCCTGGCTGTGTCTCATAAAGTACGACTGAGTTGTCATTGAAACAGACCTGTGGGAGCTATGGCCACAGTGTCTTATATTCTGCCACTTGCTGTCACTATAAGTGACAGACATCAAGGTCTGTTCTTACAGGAGTGGCAAGTTACAGTAAATTGATTTTATGCTTGGCTCACTTGAATATTTGGAGGATAATGGTTTGCTCTTTATTTACCAAAAAGTAAAAAGGGCAGGGGAGACCCAAGTGAAAATACAATGTAGGGTAGAGACTTTGGTCATGCAAAGACCTTTGGGCGAGAATTAAGCTGGGTTCACATTCCTGCCGTTGGTGAGGCATTGTGTAGTTTTGATAGTGGTGTCTTGATGTGGAGCTGTATGTGAGCATTGTCTCTGAGGAGGTCTCTCTGATGGGGGAGTGGGGAATGTCTTGGGGAACGTTTCTATTGGTGCTAAGCTGTAGCTGTGCAAGGCAATGACACTATTATTTTGCAGGTTATGAGCAGTATTCGAGACTGCTTTGTTACTGGAAAGTGGGAGGATGATAAAGATGCAGCAAAGCTGTTGGAGGAAGATGGTATGTGTAACACTTCTAAAAGTGATTCATGTATATGGGATTTTTAAGAAAAGTATGACTTTTTAATTATGTATGTAGAATATTTTACCTTAGTGCTATACTTGCAGTTTTTTTCAAACTATTATATAGATACTAACATAATTACGTGTTGCTGTAAATCTCTGTAGAAACAGTAGGCACATACCACATTCTGGAAATTTACTTTGTGAAAAATAGAGTATGTAATTTAAATTACAAAATGGAGTCCTTAGTCTCAACACTTGGACATGCCAGCTTTGAATTACGTATCTGAGTTCAGCTATTCATCGTGTATGGTTTATTCTTTTGGGTAGTCATGGTAGAAATAAACAGAAACTATTCTTTAATGGGAAGACAAACTTGCCATTCACATTTGGCTGAAAAGTGAGATCTATCTTCAGATGTTTTGGAGGCGTTGTTTTTGTTTGGTTTGGTTTTTTTTTTTAAATTAGGAAATACTTTAAAAATTTTAATAATGTGGCTGTATCTCACATGCATCATCATTGTGGTTTAGGCTTCTATAAGCATTTGTTTTTAACCTAAAAATTGTCAGCTATATTTAATTTAATTTTTTTTTAAATTAAACATAGGAGCTCAATTGCTCTGCTGGTGTCTTGTGTCATTAAAGTGCAAACTAATGTGCTGGTGGTCCTTTGGGATGATCTAAACTTTATTTACATTTTTTAAATCATAAAGGTGTTGAAAGGATACAGGAGGAGCCATGCTGAGTTTAGCTGGGAATTTTCAGCTGAAGCTGCAGAGAGGGCAGAACAAACGTATAAAACTTGATGGGAATCAAAAATATTTGGACTGAAACTAATTTACACAGCAGTACTGAGAAATGCACTGTGCTGAACACATGAGAGATGGTGTGGAGCAATACAGCAGGGTGATTAACTAATGGTCACATGTCTTGGGTGCTTATTGTTGCAGAAGAGCTGTATGGAGATTTTGAAGATCTTGAAACCGGGGTTGTGCACAAAGGAAAGGCTGCTGCTGCAGGAGAGGAGGTCTGATCTGCATTTTTATGTTCTTTAGCAGCATACCTGTGTATGAGTTTCTGATCAAGTGATTGGTGTCCTATGTAATACGTTCGGTGTTCAGATTCAACAGGAAGGGAATCAGTGGTAGCAATGGAGAAAAGATATGTGTATTACTGACTTTGGAACTTAGGAATATCTGGAATGGCATGTTTTTAGTCTGAGCCTGAATTTTTGTTTGAAGTTTATTATGTAGAAGTCACCTCACTTATTTAACAGTAGGTGTCAGGCTTAATCAAGAGGTGGAGGATCTAGAGGCATGACAGAAGTATTTTAAAACCAAATGTAATCATAACTGTTTGTACTATGTCGTCTCATCTGATGCAGAAGATTATAGCACTGTGTTTAAACACAACAAATTGTGGAAACTTGACACAGTTTCCTAGTTCATTCCTCTTATCTGCATAAAGGAGGCTGGTAGAAGCAATTTTATGCTGTGGCTTGGATGTCTTCCAAGAACAGAGCTGTAGTTGTCTGAACTGAAAAAACAAACTGAAAAAATCAATTTCTTTTTGGACTGAGCAACTTGATGGCTTTGCATTTCGTTATAAAATTGAGGGTAATGGCATAATTTTGGCAGTTTTCAAATGTTCTGTGAACAAACTTCCTCCTCTCTGGTCTCTAGAGTGCTGCCTTCCAGCATGGTATTGCTCAATGCTATCAACAATTAATTTTTTTTCCTCCTGTGTTATATATACTCATATTAGCTGTAGAATAACAGGTAGGTGAGTTCTAGGGTCTGTTCCCTTACATTAAAATGAACGTTTAGTCAAAAAAGTTTTCTCAGTGAAAAGGAATATGATTAGATAGTGAGATCTTTTGGTCCTTGCTGAAGTTATGTCTCCTTGTATGAATAGCTTACTAATCTCTGTCTAAAATTGAAATGTTTTTCAAGTGTCTAATAATTGGCACTATAAGGAAGTATTGTTTAATAATATCTATAAAAGTATTGTTTAATAATACCTATCAAACTGTTGATCAGAATGAGTTGTTTTCAGTGAACCATTTTACATGTTTGACAACTTACTGTTGATTAGTCTGAAAGTGAAGAAGAGGAGGAAGATGAAAAAATGTCCAAACCAGAACCTGAGGAGGAGGAAAAGAAAAAGGAGCGCATGGACAAGAAAAGAAAACTTAAAGAAATGTTTGATGCAGAATATGATGAAGGAGATGCCACATACTTTGATGATCTTAAAGAAGAAATGCATAAACAAGCACAGGTACAATCTGCTAATTTGACAATTTCTCTGGCTATATGTCTTCAAAAATACTCCACAGAGTTTGAGAGTTTGCCCCCCAGAGGCTTTTTCCTGGAGCCACAGGTGATGCTCAGGAGGTATTTCAGAAAGTAAGCACAAAGAAGTACATGCTTGTGATTTTTTTATGTTTGAACTTTTTGGTTCTATTATCTGGAAAGGAAAACAAGCAAACGAGCCAAACAAATGAAAGCTTAATTTAAACTGAGTGCAGTAGTTAACTGTACTTTAAATCACTGAATAAGCCAGGGTGTATCGTCTAAACTTCAACTACTTAAAAAGTCTTTAAGTAAATAAAAAAAGGCATCCTTTTATGTGTAGGAAGGTGAAAATCTTTCTCTTAATAATTTGTGCCGTATATTTTCCCGGTATTATTTTATGTGTGATTTTTTGCAGTGTTATTAATGGATAAGTAAATTCTGTGTGACAGTCTTTTTCATCCAACTGTGAAGTTATTTTGAGGAAAAAATAATTAATGACCATTGCTCTGTACATGTGGTAGAAGTCTTCAGCATAACTGTATCCAGAATGTGAGGTGCTGATTTTGTTCCAGGCCTTTGTTTTTTTCCATAAGAACCTGTAAGCTTAAAAGTATCTTCTTTCTTTGACTGACTTGGGAGAACACTGTCTTACATTGTTAATAGCTTCACTGTCTTGTCCTCTGACAAAATTTTGCCCTAAATAGATGTTAGATTAATCCTTACCTGCTTTTATTAGCCTCTGTCACAAAGGATAATATGAGCTCTGGTATGCTGATGTACTGAGAGCACTTAGAGGGTAAGGAAGGACATTCTGGTAAGAGAATGTGTCTATGGGTAGCTAAACATCAGGAGCTAGAACAGGAGGGTGAGGCTTCTGTTATTCACGAGGATATCTTCTTAAATATTTGCACAACATCTACATTCTTATCATATGGTACAGAAGAGCTTTTGATGATATACAGTGTGAGGATGCACAAAAACACTTTTAAGCTGCTGAGTAAGATAGGTGTGCAGCATCCTCATAAAGTGACACCTTTAAGATCAGGACATTAACTTTAAAAGGTACTTGGGCTCCTAAATCAAGCAATGTACTTCTGACAGTTGTATCTTTAAAATCCAAAGTCACCATTGTGAAAGGTGTATCAGAAGTCACTCAGTCATTTGCTTCTCTTGGGTACTGTCTTTCAAGCAGACTAACAGGCCCACTTGGGATTTCAAATTGGAAGGGCTTTGTGGTGGTAGAGATCTTGCTCTGAATAAAAAGTCACAAAACCTATCAGATCTTTCCCAAAAAGATTTATATAAATGTTAGCGTGTTTTAAATAGAACCGGCCCTTCATGAACAAGTTGTTAATACTTGAATTTTGTGAAACACATGGTGGCTTTCTCTTTGTCACATAGCTTAATCGAGCGGAATTCGAAGATCAAGATGATGAGACCAGAGTGCAGTACGAAGGATTCAGGCCTGGGATGTATGTTCGAATAGAGATTGAGAATGTGCCGTGTGAATTTGTCCTGAATTTTGATCCTCATTATCCCATCATCCTGGGTGGTCTAGGCAACAGCGAAGGAAACGTCGGCTATGTACAGGTACAGAGCCGCAGGGCTGAGTGCATTTTGTATCAGTACAGGTGTGCTTCAGGGCGTCTGGAGTTACTGCTTTCTGTTTACTGAAAATACAGTAAACACAGAGAGAAACTTCCATCCCTGTCTCTTGAATGGGGGATTTGCTTTTGACACAAACTGTAATTCTACAGTAGCAGATTCTGGATCTTTACAGGCTTAATTGGATAACCGGAAAAGGTTACTGTTGTTTGTTGTTCAGCTGCAGAGGTGTCTCAGGACTAAGGTTACTGTGCTTGCTAAACTGCAAACATTAATTGTACTCTGACCTTCATGATCTATATACAAGGGACTACAGAAAAGTTACTAGCACATATGTAGATGTATTTTTAATATAACACTTGCTTATATGCATACAAGCATGACTTCAGAGTGAGTGAAATTCTGATTGATCTTTCCAGTGTTAGTGAGAATGTTTGAAGATAAACAAGGATAAAGCTTAGTGTATAAAAAATTCTAGTGTAGATAGAAGTTGCTTTCAATCACTCCTGAAAAATTAAGGCTTGAATTTCAGAATCACTGTTGCTGTCCTGTGGTAGCACGGTTCACCTTCTCTTCTAATTAGCTGCGCCTGAAGAAGCACCGGTGGTATAAGAAGATACTTAAGACCCGCGATCCCTTAATCCTCTCGTTAGGCTGGAGGCGCTTCCAGACCATCCCCATGTTCTACATCGAGGACCACAACGGGCGGCACCGGCTGCTGAAGTACACCCCGCAGCACATGCACTGCGGAGCGGCCTTCTGGGGTGAGGCCGTGCTGGGGGTGCTGCCCCGGGTCGCGTCGTCGGTGTGAAAGTCTCGAGCTTTGCAGGACGTACCAGGAAATGCAGCTTTGGGAATGAGAAGTTTTTAGATTTCACCATGGAGCATAAAATAACACCGAATAGTGTGGGAAAATAGGCAGTTGTCTAATATTTGTGGATTATTTAAATGATTTGTGAATTGCTTGGCTTTTAATCGAATTCTGAGCATTCTGCTAAGTTGTAGCATATATCAAAGAGGAACCTGATTTTTTGGCTGTGTGCAGGGAGACTTTGCATGCATTATGGGCCCAGCCCTTGCATGAGTTACCTTCTTGTTAACCATTCCTTTGACTTTCATGGGGCTTTATATGTGAGTAATAGTTTGAGTGCTTTAAGCTCTGGTTTTCTTCATTGAGTATATTTGTTATGTATTTCTAAGCTTTTGGAATTTAAATAGGGGGTAGATATTGCGTAGTAAAACTTTTCAGAAGTTTTTAAATTTAATTTTCTTTTAGGGCCCATCACTCCTCAGGGGACAGGATTTTTGGCAGTTCAGTCTGTCAGTGGCACAACGGTAGGTTTGTTACCACAGAATGTTGATTAATGCTTTCCATGGATATTTGGGCAAAAAATATATATATTGGGAAGTAGGTTTACGTATGATAAGGCAGTGTAGTTGTAGGAACTGAGGGAGTAGCTGGACTCAAGCTTTTGAAAAGTGTATTGTGTTGAGATGGGAAACTGTATGGAGATTTTTTTAAAGATTTTTTTTTTTACCAATTTCAGGAAGAAATCCTTTACTGTGAGGGTGTTGAGGCACTGGCACAGGTTGTCCAGAGTAGTTGTGGATGCCCCATCCCTGGAAGAACTCAAGGCCAAGTTGCCTGGAGCCCTGAGCAGCCTGGTCTAGTGGAAGGTGCCCGTGGCAGAGGTGTTGGAATGAGCTGATCTTTGAGGTCCCTTCAAAACCAAACCATTCCATAATTCTGATTTAAATAGTGTTGAAGCAGTATTTATCAGATATGATCTTTATTAGATATATATTAATTAAAGGTAGAGTCATGTTTGCAGACAGTTGGTAACGAAAGCTTTTGCATGGCATTGTAATGAGCTTGACAGTAATCAGAGTGGTGATTATGATCTCCTTCCTAAAATATGCCTTCAAGTCCTATTGCAGTTGTCTTTTTATATGTTTTAAAAGGCTATTTTCATCATGTGTCCCTAGCATAATATAGTGACTTAGAGCAGTGCACAAAGCACTTCTCCTTTGAGACTTTCTGTCTCAGTAAGATTCTGTTTCATAAAGAGAACATAGCGAGGTAGATCACAAGGACTTTTAGATTGTTTCCAAGGTAATTAGAATGGCAGTTCTGAAAATCTCATTAGTGAATGTTATGTCAGCAGCACCTCAACTAGTCTGTACTAGTCAATCTGCATTTTTCATGCTGCGGTACTTCTGTAAAGATTAGAAATTCTGAACTCTTAAAAGTGAAATGTGGAGTGCAGGTGCCCCACAACATCCTTCTCTCTGAGTTGGAAAGATATTCATTCAATGGGTGGACTTTTCAGTGGTTGAGGAGTTGGTTGAATGGCCACATCTAGAGGGTAGTGGTCAACAGCTCAGTGTCCTGATGTGCAGCGGTGACAAGTGGTGTCCCTCAGGGGTCTGTACTGGGGCCAGCACTGTTTGATCAGCGCTGACCATCAGTGACACAGGCACTCGGTTTTTGAGTGCACCCTCAGCAAGTTTGCAGGCACCACCGAGCTGAGTGGTGTGGTTGACGTGCCTGAGGAATGAAATGCTATCCAGGGGAACCTTGAGCAGTGGTCCTGTGGGAACCCCGTAAGGTTCAACAAGGCCAAGTGCAAGGTCCCCCGCCAGAGCTGAGGCAACCCCCAGTGTCAACACAGATTGTGCAATGAAGGGATTGAGAGCAGCCTCTGCTGAGCAGGACTTGGGGATTCTGGTGGATGAGAGGCTGGACATGGCTGTGGCCATGTGAACTTGCAGCCCAGAGAGCAAATCATATCCTGGGCTGCAGCAAGAACAGCGCCAGCAGCAGAGCGAGGGAGGGGATTCTGCCCCTCTGCTCTGCTCTGCTCTGCTGAGACCCCAGCTGGGGTACCATGTCCAGCCTTGGGGCCCTCAGCACAGGAAAGACAGGGACCTGTTGGAACAGGTACAGGGGACAGCCACAAGGTGATTGGAGGGATGGAGCATCTCTCCCGTGAGGAAAGGATGAGAGAGTTGGGGTTGTTCATGACAGAGAAGACAAAGCTCTGGGGAGACCTCATCGCAGCCCTTCAGTACATAAAGGGGGCTTAAAAGAAGTACAGGGATAAACTTAGCAGGGCCTGCTGTGGTAGGACAAGGGGGAGTGGTTTTAAATTAAGAGGGTTGATTTAGACCAGATACGAGGAAGAAGTTTTTTACAACAAGGGTGGTAAAACACGAATAGGTTGATGAGAAAAGTTGTGGATGCCCCATCTCTGGAAGTATTTAGGGACAGATTGGATCGGGCTGTGAGCAACCTGATCTAGTGCAAAATGTCCCTGCTCGCTTCAGGGCGGTGGGACTAGATGACCTTTAGAGGTCATCTAGATGACCTTCCAATCCAAACTATTTTATGGTTCTGTGATTCTAAATGGTGTCTTCACTGTTTGAGAAATACACACTCAGCAGTGTCTTTTGTCTCTGATGTTTCAGCCTGACTTCCGGATTGCTGCGACAGGAGTTGTGCTCAATTTAGATAAATCCATAACTATTGTAAAGAAATTAAAGCTGACCGGTTTTCCATTCAAAATTTTTAAGAACACTTGTTTCATTAAGGTAAGTTTGTAGGTATGTATATTGTAAAACCAGATGTACTGATGTTAGGAAGGAATGCAATCTGGGATTGTCTTTCCTGAGGCAGAAGTTCTCAGTGTTGTTCTCAGTGTTCTGGATCTCAGGAGCTGCTTTGGTTTTTTGAGCTCTCTTCCATGTGATATCTAAAGGTACTGATTATTAGCCAAGGAATATGAATTATTTTTAACCAGACAAAAATGCTGGAACAGTCTCCTGGTTCACATTCAGTGTGATTTTTTTTTCCTTCCCACCCCCTGCTTCCTTCCTAACACCCACTGACTAGCAGTGGCAGACACCTTTGGAGGATGTAAACCTGTGCCTGGTAGGCACCAGTTTGATCCCACTAAATTTCAGCTCTGGAGTCAAAGCAGAGTTGTAGCAGTGCTTAAGACTCCTCAGTTACAGTTACAAAAGTGTTTGGGGTGGGAAGTGTTGCAGAAGTGAATGTTCACTGACCTTCCCGCTGTGCTTAGCTGGGCTTTCAGGCTCAAGGAGACCTTAGGTTATTCTGCTTTTGAGGCACCAAGCAGCTAAGCAGTGATCCCAGCAATGAAGCACTTAAGTATTTGCACTAGGCATAGACAGATTTTTTTGCTTTTCTTGTGGTATATGAAAGAAGCACAAACCTTGAAGAACTGTGTTGTATTAGAATCTAATACAATAGCAACTAAGCAGCAACTGAAGGCAGCTTGCTTGCTTTTAAGGTATCCTGTGTTCCAGCAAATTACTTTAAAGGACACCTGTAAAGCTTGTGTAGATATGTTTTGTTTTGGAATTTTAAATATATGTATTTAATGGTTAGAAACCTTGCCTGTGATATGTGACTGAGTAGATTGCTTTCAGTAGCTCACCTAAAGTCAGCTCAGTGGGTTTTTGGTATGATCAGCACTCTGAGTCTAAAGACAATGCTATGCTCCTCCTGTTTCTTTATAAGATATGCTTGTGGGAATTGTGTTTTTGTGGCCTCCATAGGTCACAGAGAGAGACGTAGCATCTTGAATGATGGTGGGTAATTCACATTTTCAGGGAATGTTTAACTCTCAGTTGGAAGTGGCTAAGTTTGAAGGTGCAGCGATCCGCAGTGTGAGTGGTATCCGAGGACAGATCAAAAAGGCCCTCCGAACTCCCGTGGGTGCTTTCAGAGCAACATTTGAAGACAAGTTGCTGATGAGTGGTAAGTTGCACTTTGCATGTAAGTTATCACACAACTTTCATCCTTCTTCACAGATTGCAAAGCCGTGTCTCAGAATTCTGGGATCTGATAATTGAGATGTGAATTCATATGGTAAGAAATACCTTGTGAGATGCAGAGTGAAATTAAAAAGAAGTGTATTTTATGATGGATTTCTTTCACTTATATCAGAAGTCATATAGTATGCAGATGAAAGGGCTTGACTTGAAGACATGTATCTTCAAGTGTTTTAATGCTTTCCACGGTATGGTTTTAGTGTTTTACACAGCCTTTCTCCTTGAACATGATGAATTGAATTTAGTGGTACAAGTGCTAGAAGGACACTTTTCTGAGAAATCCAAGGACTGGCATTGTAATTCCAGTTAACTTTTTTCTGTAGCCTTTTGGGGAAGTTAGGCAGAGGACAGTTATCTCCTGTGTTTGCTGAGTGTCACTGTGATGTTGTGAATATGAGTTTATACTTATTTAGATTTATATGACCTGTTTTTCTAAACCCAACAAAATCATGGATAGTGCAAAATAAAAGCAAGTTAGTTCTTTTATCAAAATAGGCAAAGGAAAAGAAAATTGGTTTTGTCAGTAATTATACAGGCACATCTACATGTATGAATTCTCTTGCTTGTTCTTGAATATGAATGATGAGCAGGATGGTGTTCAACTGCCTGCTCCTCAGGAATGTGTGCTGCTCATGCCTTTATGGGGTTTTGCATTGCTTTTACCAAAAGTTAAAGACATTTGGTCTATATACCAAACACAATGCTAGCATGTGGTGTAGTATCTGTTCTGTTCAGGCAATCTTTGCTTAGAGTGTGGATGTGATGAACTCTTGTTCTACAGCCAAGTAACATTCCCTTTTCTTTCAGATATTGTTTTCGTGAGGACGTGGTATCCTGTTTCTATCCCAACGTTTTATAACCCAGTAACATCCTTGCTGAAACCAGCAGGTGAGAAAGATAGTTGGAGTGGAATGAAGACAACAGGCCAGCTGAGGTATGAGCGAGGCATCAAACTGAAACAAAACAAGGATTCTCTCTATAAGGTATGTTTCTTTTTTGTTTTGTTTTCTTTTTTAAAACCAGTCAAATTTGCAGTGTGTCTCAGACCTGTGCAAACTGAGAGCAGTATAAATGCATGTTCACACACATGCATGTGTGACTTCAAAATTTTATCCACAAGGCACAGTCCTGACATGAGATGGAAATAAAACAGTTGAGAGCAGATTGTTGTGGGTCAGTTAAAGTTTACAAAGTAATCTGCAGGGCAGAAGTCTTCTCCAGAAGCTTACCAAGACTTCTGCTGTAGTAATTGGGGTGAACATACCATTTACAGTTCAGTCCAAGGGTGTCAGAGAATGTTGTTTTTTGACTTTTGGTTTGTGTTTTTTGTGGTTCGTTTGGTTTGGGGTTTTTTTGAGGGATGTGTATTTCCTTTTTGGTTTGTGGTGTTTTGTGGGATTTTTTTCCCTGCTGAAAGATGAAAAATTAAATAAAAGCTTTTTAATACCGTGAGTCTTATATATGTTCCATATTCATTCTTTTAGCCTATTGTGAGGGAAAAGCGACATTTCAATAAGCTCCACATTCCTAAAGCACTGCAGAAGGCACTGCCTTTTAAGAACAAGCCTAAGAATCTTGAGAAGAAAGGCAAGACTCCAAAAGACCAGTGGAGACCAGCTGTTATCAGGGAGCCTCATGAAAAGAAGGTAATTATCACTTACTCTGAAACAAGGACTCCTGAAGGGTAAATGTGTTGTTTAAAGCTTTTCTAACAATTGTTTTTGGCACTTGAATCTACTGCTAATGCTAAAGATATATATGTTCCTGGTGAAAAATGATCACTTGCAATTTGTTTCGTTCCTGTTTGGCACATAGTATGTATATGGAACTGTCACTGAGTGGATGGTGTCTATTTTTTAGACTAGTAGGTCACCTGAGGCCTAAATACGACTTTTGTCCTTGTCACAGCACTTGCAAAGTATTTCACTTGGATTTAGTGCTCTCATATTATGGGTGACTTAAATTGGCAGTTTTTTATTTGACTTGTCATTGCCATGCATTATTAACACAGACAGGATTTGAAGCAAATACTCTGCTTCCAAAATTGAGAATTAGAGTGCTTGCAGAGGCAAGAAGATCCAAACTGCACTTTAAGTGTCCTATAGTAGCAATTAGGCATAGCCTTTTAAAAGCATCTAACCAAAATCAGAGTTCACAAAAATTAAAGCTTTGATTAACTTCCTAACAGGGTAAATAATTAAACCTTTTTAGAAATTGTGTAACAGGTGCAGAGATAATTAGGAACTTGCCTTGAATCTCTGATTTATTATGTGTGTCTCTGCTGAGGTTAAACTGTTTCTTGCTTACCAAAACTGAGCTGCATGTATATTGATTGTCTATTTTCTGTTTTAGATATCAGCCCTACTCAGTGCTTTGAGTACAGTGAATAATTACAAGATCAGGAAAGCCAAAGTAAAACATCGGGAACAGCTTAAAGAGTATCTCAAAGTTAAGCAGAAGGAGGATGAACAGAAATTCAAGAGGCAAAAGGAGGCTAAGAAAAAAGTCTATCGCATACTGGGACAAAGGGAGAAAAAGAGGCAGAAGTCAAGCTTGAAAGGATCTAGTAAGGGAGAGAAGAGTATGTAAAATTTCATCAGATTTCAGGCCAAATGAGGAAATAGGGTAGCTGTGCAATTTTCTCTTGAAGAAACAAAAAGGCCTTGGACTACACCAGATGTGCTTTCAAGAGAAGAAAGAAATGCAAATATGACCTTACACTCTTGAATACATTTGGTAATGTATATAAATAAGATGTAGAAGTATGAATCGTGGTTTTTATACAGGAGTATTCTGGAAGACTTTGTATTTCAGTATATTTCTATGCATACTGCATATTCTATCTAACCAATAAAGTATTTTAACGTCGGTTACAGAGTATTGTTTGTTTGTGTTGTGTCTTAGTGGACTTCAGTGGAAGGAAACTCCTCCGAATGTCTTCAGATATGTTCCTTACTTTGACCTATTACCTAAATTTTGCCCTTGGCAAATCTTTTATTAAAAGGTGTGAAGATCAACTGTTACTGGGTAGGAGTTTTGGAAATTCTTTATGTTTGATCAGAGTACCTCACTCCTGTGCTTAGATCATCTGCCCCTGCATGAAAGCATCTCAGTTTTTTCCACTTCTCACTAGGTTATTAAGCAGGTCTTCAAAATAGTGCTGCATCCAGATCTTGTGTTACTTGGCCAGTTTTGGCACACTGAGGCTGTCAGTAGATCCCTCACTGAGTGCAGCTTTCTGGGCAGACAGTATCAGACCTTTCCCAAGCGTGTGTAGCTACTCTTTTCTGTGGGGTAAGCACTGACAGGGTAACTTGCTTCCTTTGGGAACATCTTCCTGTGTCCAGCCAGCTTGGTTTCATGATACATTGTTAGGCTTAAGATGAATGAAGAGGTGCTAGATAGTTTCAATCCTGTTAAATTAACTGAGAGTTGAAGTCTTTCTCCGCCTGACAGAAGGCTTTGAACAATCATTTTGTCGGAAGAGCAGCAGAATTTGTTTTTTATGCCATATGTGGCATCAAGTAGTTACTATGAGGTACCTATTTTTAATACTTCATCCTCAAACAGGCAGTGGGGCAGATAATATCAGTAATTTCTTGGTCTCCTTACTGAATAAGTTTACTCTTTGTCATCAAGCTGAAATTCATTATTATTACACTGTAGTAATATTTGCTATCTCAGATGTGAGATCCCGTGTGGGATCAGGCTGCCTCACAAAAAAGCTTTTGGTTGAATGGGTCTGTAGATTTTTTTTTTTGAAACATTTAGTATTTTGGGATTTTCTTAATTAATCTCATAATGTTCTGTTTACTGATATTGAAATTCTAATGCATCCATCGTTGTCTATATGATATTAGGCTGACGCCTGACTCAAATTAATTTGTCAGTAATTTTTTTTTCCCTTGTGAGATTCAGATGAGGTCACGTGAATATGAAAACATGATTTGTGTTTGAATAATTGAAGAGTCTCTGCTGAATAGACAACTGCTGCCTTCAGAGATTTACAGCAAAATTGTTGGCATTTTGCCCCACGGAGTAGTACAGGATGGTTCACCATGACTTTGTTTCTGCAGGGTTTTTTCTGTTTCTGTCCAGCTGTGCTAGGCTAGGTCTTAGCTAAGCCATCAAGGAAGTGTTTCCTATTAACCTTATTTTTATGCTGTTGTGGGCAAACTTCCACCTTAGGTGCTGTTGTTTGCATCTTCCATGCATTCACATGCGACAAGCAGTTGGGTTTTTGAGTGCCTGGGAAGCTACCACTACAACGTTTGACTTTAGGTTTTCACATTTGCTATTTGTACGTAATGAAAAATGACTTAGATCTGGTTTATCCATAACAGCTCTGCCAGAGACAAAAATGATGGGCTTCAGTCTCCTTTTCATTGTGGAGAGAAGCACTCGGAGAGCCAACTGAGTGTGAAAATGTTTCACGTGGGAAGACGGTACAAGATACTTGTTTTGGATTATAATTTTGTGTTCTCTCTTTTTTTTTTTTTTTCCCTTCTGTTTAGGTAGCCTTCTTCAATGGGAGAGAAAATGTTGTAAATTTAACAGCCTGTTTTAAAACGAAGAAAAGCTTACTAAGCAGTGGGTTGTAGATGGGAGCCGGTGTGTGCTGTGAGCACTCCTGCCGAGGGAAAGGCGGTGGCACAGGGAGCCGGGTCAGGGCCCGCATCTGCCTGCTGCTCCTGCTCCCCGGATTTACAGCACTGCAGGGAAGGCTCCAGCACCAGGGAGCCCTGCACGACCAGGAGGCTGGAATTTCTGTCAGCCTGAAAATAGCTACAGCCTCTGCATAGCTGGGAGGGATGTTAATGCTGCTTTTGAGGAGAACCAGCACATGCCTAACTAAGGTACTTGGGGTTTGTCCCCAAACACTAAATAAATCTTGGTTTTAGTAGTAACAGCAATCTCTCACAGTGCTTTTGGCCTGGTTTTAGCATGGAATGTTTCAGCTGTGTCCCCCCAGCCCCACATCCCTCACCACAGCCTTCAAGTAAAACTGCCCTAGGAAAACAAACAATATTTACTGTTCCTCCTCAGCTGGTAAAACAGCCTGGGTTATCAGAGGGAATCGCTGGCAGCAGTCCTGGGCTGGCAGGTGGTGGAACGAGGGGCTGAGCTGTTCTTATCTTGGATAAGCCCAGCCAGCGCTGTGGGAGGTGCAAATAATTAGCAGTTGTGTTCGTGATGCAGCCTGAGGCAAATATGAAAAACTGTAACAAAAGAAAAGTCGTTTGTGCCATGATTTCCATGCTATAAAAAGTAATGTGCTGGTAGAAGGTGCCGTACAGGTCATCCAGGCAGGGTAATACAAAATGAACTGTATGCCAAAGTATTTCACATGGATGTGTATAGTGACTAATTGCCTGTGAGCAGGGGGATTTCAACAGCAACAGCTCACTCTGTGAGGCTGCGGAAATGTGTAACTTGGAAGAGAAACCAAAATTGCAAGGAAACAAGCGTCGGAATTAAAAATAGATAGAGATGTGAGGGGTCGACTGGCAGCCAGGAGGGCGGTTGTGTTGCTGATGTTACCCATGGAGCTATTTGTGGAAGTGGTTAGCAAAGGCTAATGCTGGGTGAAGGGCAGCTGGGAGCTCACTTTTAAATAAAACCTTTCCCAGGAAGCATAAATCTAGATGAAGACAATAATTTTGGGCTGTCTACACCGATTCACTTTACCAGGCCTCATTCCTCCTAACTCTTAGTGTTGTTTCATTCTGATTTCAGGCTGGAATTGGTGATTCACCTGCTGGAGCAGATGAATTCTCCTGCCCCATCCTAGAGGCTGGGTTGTGGCACGGGTATCTGGCAAATACCCACTCCAGCAGTTTGCAATGTGGCTGTCAGATATCCCAGTCCCCTGGCTCCAGCTGCTCAGTGTGTTTCAGGTGTTCACCCTCCGCATTGTTGGGGCACCTTTTTCGTCAGCCGTGGCAGAAAACCTCTCTGACTGATTTAAGAAGTGATATAAAATGCTTGTGAAGATAACTGTATAGCTATTGGCAGAGGTAGAAATCATACCAGGGCTAACCAGCTTTGAGAGAATTATTTTATACTGCTTGCTATTTTTAAATGGAGTTATATCTTTGTAATGGTTTGCAAATAAAAACTCTATTCACATGGTATTTCAGACTAAGTTTATGTGATATTGCGGCATAGCTATTGGATCCAATTGACATAATTAAAATAAATATGTTAGACTGTCAAAATGCTTCTGCACTGTGTGTAATGCTCAACACTGCTTGCATATACAAACCTAAGACCAGACTCCGTCACTCAAACTAGGCTGTGTCTGTGCTGGGTGATGCAGCTAAATACAGAGGTCCTGTTTTTTCCACAACCACTGTGGGCCCACGGCTCTAAGTGAATTCGTTGACATCTGCACGTGTGTGCGTTGCTGCTTCACATCCGAACTGTGATTTGTTCCTGGCCACCAAAAGAGTCTCAGGGTGTTGGGCATTGGCACAAACTAATGCAATTACACATATCAGATACTGGTTTCTCTGCAACCCATTCTAAACGCTGTCCTTGCAGTAACTTTAAAGGTCACTGTTGATGGGGTCTCACATTCGCAAACACCAAGCTTAATTTGTTGTCTATTTTAATGTATTGTCCTGAAGTTATTGGGTTTTGAGAACATAGAATCTATTAAGAAGCTTAATAGAGCAGCTCATTCCAATTATAAGAAATGTATTGGTGGAGAAAATGGAAATGCATGGAAGATCAATGTATTAAGTAGTTGCCTGAATGGAGGAAATAGAGGAAATAGATGAAAATTAACCCTCTTTAGTACAAAAAAAAATATGTGCTTCTATACAGTACTAAAAATGTTGGGTTGCTTATATTGTAGGTGATGATAAAGCATTTCTATGCTGACTGTATAAAATCAGGTAAAGAGCTATCCACAACTTTTTGCCTTCATTCATGTCTTTTTCCCAAGGTGTTGCTGGGTATAGTTTGTTTTGTTTTCACTTTTTTTTCTTTTTTTAATTTTCCATCTGGGTTATATTTTCCTCTTTTGGAGGTTCTTAAATTCCTACACTGGAAGACTGTTGTGTTTAAAAGTTATTTGGCACCAAGATAACTTAGCAGTGAACCTGAGATGGGTCATCTGTGACGACGCAGTCTGGAGCAACTGGCTCTTTGGCTTTGAATTTCTGCTGCTAAATGCCAGGTTTCCTGAGTCAAAAATCAGGGTTTCAGATTATGGCCTAAGGATGTGGGCATTTGGATAGTGATCCCAAGTGAATGTTGCCAGTTTCCTTTATCAGTGGTGTCTAAAGAAAGAAAACAGGGGAGGTACTTTTGACTCAGATCAATTCTCTGCTTCAGTTTGCCATGTAGCACAGTTTGGTGTGTCATCTGCTTTGGCAAAAACTCATGGGGAGGCAGAGGAGGGGGAAAAGTCTTGAGTCAGTTTTTGCTTTTCCTACCTTTTCTGCTGTAGCGCCTCCTGCTCGGTGCAGTCACCACTGAAACATGCTTGAAACGGGTTTGAAAAATGCTATTGTAATTATTTTTCATTTACTCTTAAGGCCAGGTTTCATAGGGGCTATGGAAGAAACCTATGATCCATAGAAATTCAATATTAAAAGCTAGATGAATTACTTACAGTATCATTCGTTTACTATTTTCACCTTCTGTGGTATAAACAATTTGCCATTTAAGCCTAATTTTAAATTATCTGTGGATAATATCTAAGAAGGAGTTCCCAAGTGGTTTTTTTAAGTAGTAGGAGACCATAGCCTGAATGTAAGCAAAACTAGGTAAAGACTGGCTTACTCAAAACTTAAACACAAATTGTATATTTGCAGTAGGCTTTTACTTTGAATTGCCTGAACAAATCTTTGTCTTGTTTTCCCATGAGAGGAGCAGTCAGTAGGACCTGGAGACAGAAGTCCCACTGCCAAGTTGTGGCAAAGAGAGGAGAGTGATCACAAACCGTTTACTTTGAATTGGTCCTAGGAACAGAGAAAGGAGTAAAACCACTGTGCTGGAGAAGAAGCAGCCTAGGAAGTGGATGTATCATAGCTGGAACTGAACTGAAATGTGCTCATATTTTCCCTCTGGGATTTGCACCAAACCTGGCATTTTGGTGCCTGAGTAAGAACAACAGTTTTAGGCCACAACAGGGTTAAACAATACAAGCAAACATAGATTAAAATAACATTAGCTGTAGCTGAAAATCCCTTCAGTCTCATGAGGCCTGCTGAGATTGTCTCAGGTCTTCTCTTTCTCAGTTTTGTCTTAAGATTGTAAGTTCCTTGTTTTGGTTCTGCTTTTATGTGTTTGTTGATTTTTTGGAGTAATATGTATCTGAGGCTAAAGAAAAACACCACTATGCTATAGGAATTCTCTTTTATGCTCAAATTTTCAGCATGTGTTTGTAGTGTTGTATGCCCTTTCAAAAATTATCGAGAGAGGCTGCAAATCTTACAAGACCACATCCTGTTAAAGATTCAGAGGTCTTCGGACCATGGGATAGTTTCTAGGGCACATTGTTCGTTACAGACAATAACGACACAGGGAACAAGATGGATTATTGAGGATCTTGATAGATAATTCTGTGATCTGAGACTGGTCATAGCCTGAAAAGAAAGATGGAGATCTTTATTCCTGAAAATAATAAATGCCTGACTTTTGATGGGATTGCTCGTGTGATTTAAGTGAGAAACTTTTTTGGAAGAGGATTAATTTCCAGCCTACTGACAGGTGTGCATTTTAAAATTATTTTATCCAATTTTTCCTGCTTGTTCTTCTGTTTCCAAGATTCATTGCTTAAGCAATTTTAAAAAATCTAATTGTCAATAAGTTGTTTATCCCAGTGCTATATAAAGCAATTTAACTCACTTGGATTTACAAAAAGTCTTTTTACAAACTTCATTACAAAAGCCTCTTCAGGAAAGAAACAGATCGTGAGTTCAGTTCTCCTCCCCCCATGACGCTCGATCTGTCTGGACTGGATCTATTCTAGACACGTAATAACCTTTGCTCACATCCAGGAAGGAACAGACTCAAAAATTATTCCCAGAGTTGAACTGCATGTGTTTTTGGCAGGTTTTCTATTTTGTAAGGTGTCCTTTCTGGCAAAAGTGTGGTGAAAACATATGTAAATGTGTCAGGAATGTTTCAATAAAAATTTTGCTTTGCAGAATTCCATTTACAAATGTTGGACGTGGTGCTACTATTGACCTTACTTGTGTTGTACCTTTTGGTTAATGGGGGCTGGTCCCTCAGGACAGGGTACCTCGTGTGTTTTGAGACCACTCACATCTGGTGGGTCTGTTCTGCCTCTTGAGAGGTGGTCTCTGTAAACCCTGCAAAACTCAGAGCTTGGCTTAAAAGGCATCTTTCCAGAATGCAAAACTGTTTGCTACAGCTTCAGCACCAGTGTCAATGAAGGAACAGCAAACACCTGGGAATTTCACCACTGAGTCGTGCCTTGCCCTGACTGGGAGAGTGTGGAACTGTTTCCAGCTGTGGCTGTGTGTTCGGCTGCCCAGCAGATGAGAGCCCTCCTCCCAGCTGTGCTGCCGAGCTGGTGACTGGTGGGAACAAGGTCTGGTGAGGCCATAACTGTCCTGTCACCTCACACCCCTCATCCTTGTTCTGCCTGTGCCCTCTTGTCTTGTGCTTGGACAGTTTTGACTCTGTCGGAACCTGAGGGTTGTAAAGCAGATGCTGCAATAGCCTTGAGTGTGCCGGAAGCTTCACCACACACAAGCAGCATTCAGGCTCTTAGTCTGATAGTGCTGGGACTCAGACAGGAAAAAGTACAGGATAGACTTGTGGAGGTGGGTTGAATTTTTTTTTTTAATCTTTCTGGTGGAGAACTTGCTGTTTATACTACCAGTGTAACTTCTTTTCCATTCTAGCTGTCCCCAAAATATGGGAAAACACTGTGAAGAGTTCAGCAGCAAATTAATTGCTTCCCTAGCCATAGAAGCAGAAGTCTGCAGCTGCCTGTCTCTGACCATCATTTCTGATTCTTGTTATTAATTCTGCCTGAGATACTAAGGAGCCCTGTAGGGTTTTTATACTGCACAAAGGAATGCCTATGTTTTGGGGGGGAAAAGAGAGGAGGGCTGGTGGCCAGACCTCAGAGAATCATTGCTGTTTTGGAAGAAAAAAAACCAAAGTACCTGCTTTTCTCTCAGGAATCGGGTTTCAATTCTGTGATTGGCACCTTTGCTGGTGTTCCTTCCTGTAAGCCTGATGTGGGTGTGTATCTGCATTCACAAACCTGCGTTGTCATGACTTGGCTTTGCCTCATTTGCACTCCCAACACGGGGCTGCAGGGCAGGAGGTGCTGCTCAGCTCTGCCACTGCAGGCAGAAGGGAATGAGGACAAGGCACAGAGATGCACTGTGCTACGTGCCTGCTTCCACATCTGTTGTGAAGCTTTGTGCTTTTTTGCAAAATGCTTTGGGAGCCGTGGATGAGCGCTGGTCACTGTTGGAGGGACAGCATGAAGGCTGTCAGTGACCTACAAGTGGCATTGCCAAATTGTAACAGCAGGTGTAGGAAAGCATAAATCTTTGGGCAGTGCAGGCAAGCCTTGTCCTAGGCTGAAGCAATTCTAAATTCAGACATTTGGAAGGTCCCACGGTACTTTATAAATCCTGTAGAGCACTCTCCAAAATCTGGAAGCTCTGTCTCCTCTTGCTTTGAAGCCAAGAACACTTAGAGCTAATTCTCTCTTCTTCGCCCTTGCCATTGACCTCATTTATGGAGATGAAAGAAGGAAAAACAATTAGCTCACTGGGAAATTCTATTATGTGGAAGGGAGGTGGACGTTTGATCAATACTCTTGGGTTATGGTCTCAGCTGGAAGGGCAGATTTTTGTCTCCCAGATGGAGTGATGCCTGTTAGTCCCTGAGGCTTGCAAGCGGGAAAGATAGCGACCCAGCCTTTCACTTCTGGAAAACTAAAAGATGCCACTTTCATCTTCTCAAGAAATGAACTGTAATACATTGGACATAATTCATCCTGTTTTTGTTGGGGTAAAAGGGCTCAGTAGGGAAATGTGCCTTTCATTCAACTGTGCCTAAAGGTGTAAAGCAGAACCCGCCCTTGCCTCTTGCTCTCCCAGCCCAGAAGGGATTTCTCTTTGACTTTCACACTATCGGTGACTTACTGCATTCCAACCTGTAAGACATTCCCGGAGGTCCTGCCTTGCTCTCCCACCTGGCTGTCAGGAGTGGGGCCCTGGGCACGCCCCCGTGCTGTGGGCTGGGGTGTGCACACAGCGTGTCCCGCTGAGGCCAGCCTGTGCTGCTGGGCTTGGGGCTGTTGCTCCGCAGCAGCCTCTCTGCTACACCACAGCAGGTGAAGAAGACCTGGCTGCTCTGAAATGTTAATGTTCTCACTGAAACAAATGAGCATCTATTAGGGGAGGACAGGATAAGTGGACTTTTGCCTTTGGAGCTACTCTTGCACGATTTGAATCAGGGTTTTTTTCCTGACTGCTGCAGAAAAGTATTAATTTATCTCATTTAAGGTTTGTTATTATGAAAAGACAGAGATGTCAACATTTGTGAGCTCAGGGTTTAATTTCTAGTGAGAGAGCTGTTGAGAAGCTTTAGTAATGTAGGGCTAATTTGTTGTAAAGTTAAAAACATAAACTAGCACTGTTAATGGTAGGGAATTCTTGCACCTCAGCTAATGTCCTCTAACATACACACATTATTTTCATGCCACTACTTGCCTTTTGGAATGGATGATTTGCCATAATGAGTAAAGCAATTACTCTGCTGAGCCTCCTATTCTCCTTGCAGCTATAGCTAATATGGAGAGTTGATATATTTTGCATTTTTATTCTACACCCACTCTAACAGTCTCAATGGTTTTTACTCATGTAAGTGTAAGAAGCCTCTAAGCTACTCCGATAGCAGAGAGATCATAAATTATCTGCTTTTGCCAAGGTGGGAAACAGAGCAATGGCATGGCAAATGTCCTTTAGTGTTCCTGGTGCTGGATTTAGAACATTGTAGCTGTGAGTCACAAAGCAGTGATTCCATATATCTTTATCCCATAAGTGAAAATGTGGGATATTTTTAAAAAATAATAATGATTTTACTTCATTTTGGAAGCTTTTATTCCTGTTCATGTATTTTTTTCCCCTCCCCCCAATATGCAACCAGACCTTCCACCAATTTTTATTGGCTCAGTTGGTCAGAGCATGGTGCTGACAGTGCCAAGGTCATGGGTTCGATCCCTGTGTGGGCCATTCACTTAAGAGAGTTGGACTTGGTGATCCTTGTGGGTCCCTTCCAACTCAGAATATTCTGTGATTCTGTGAAGTCACTTCCTAGCTCTCCTGTACTTGTTTTGCCCCGGGAGCTCAGCTGTAGCACCAGCACTGCACCTCTTCCAGGCAGGCTCTGTGTGTGCTCAGCAATCCCTCCACTCCCCTCCCCACTGGTCTGCTAGCTACATCCCAGAAAATTAGCCAGGGCTCTGTGATCTAGCAGATGAGACACAGGCTTTTCTGATTAAGGTGACTGACAACTGATCTGCTACACCTTGTTTTCCAGGTGTTTCAGCATTAAATCTTCAGTACCAGGTGGCTGAAGTTGGTCCATGTAAAGGTTGAACACAGTCATGAAATCTGCTGCACTTGGAAGAAAGTGATGGAACCAGGCAAGAAGGAAGGATCTGTTGCACTAATTATTCCTTGGCACTGCTGGAAATCTCCTTAGAAGCCACTGACTAATGTAAGAAAATGACTTTCTAAGCCAACTATGTTGTTGTTTTTATGAATTTTCTATCAGTCCTTTACATGCTACGTGTAGTGCAAGGGGCTAGCTGGGCTGGGCTGATGTTTTTTTGATTGTGCTGCTTTCTGAACATTGTCTTCTGGCATGGGGTCCAGCTGCTCGTGTGTCCCTGGGGGTGGCAAGGGCTGGAGCACCAGGTACTGTGTGCTGTGTCCTTGTGAGCACTCCTAGAGAGGCACTGGGCAGGGCTTGCACTCTCTGCCAATTTTTCTTCAGCCCTCACCCCTGGAGTTTTTTGCTGTTAGTTTTAAAGAAGATAAATAGCAATGCAGAGCTGCCTATGTGCAACTACAGTGGTGACTTACTCCTGCCAGAAGTGAGGTTTCAGTGGAAATCTGGTCTGGACCCTGATATGACTTCTCTCTGCTCATCAGTGCAGATTAGGCATGTGACCTCTCCTGCTCTACAGCTGAGTATTTCATTATTGGATTATTTCATTATTGTTTGGACTTACAAAATTATCTGTTGCTAAATATAGCAACAGATCCTTCCGTGGGTAGTTGCTGGAGTAGGGAATTTGTCTGCTTACATTTAAGAAGTTCTGCTTCCTGGTCAGATGACACAGCACAAGATGCCCCCTACCCAGAAACAGGAGGGCTTTCTGAGGGGTGCTCTGGGCACATTTGGGCATGCTTCCCTCCATGGTCTGGCCCCACCTGGGACCAGGAAATG
Source organism: Cnemophilus loriae (assembly GCA_013397755.1). Lineage (NCBI taxonomy): Eukaryota > Metazoa > Chordata > Aves > Passeriformes > Corvidae > Cnemophilus > Cnemophilus loriae. The sequence continues at coordinate 240,939 of VZTF01001565.1, read as the reverse complement.
GGCATGAGCTGTTACCAAACTGACTCAGCCGGGGAGAAAAAGACCTGGTCCATATAGTTCTGGCAGCAAGGAGAAGCTGATTTGGGCAGAAGCATGAACACCCTTTTGGAGAGGAGGTGCTCACTGTGGATCATGTCAAGCAGGAGTACAGCTGCCTTCAAGGAGCAAAATGGGCATGAGAAGGTAGTCCTTGGCATGAGAAAGTAGTCCTGGGCATGAGGAGGAGTGCGGTGATAGCATACAGGATAGGACAGACACCAGGCTAAAGTGGTGTGTGTATAGTTCTTACAATGCTGAGATGAAAATAAAGGTCTGATGCAGCCAAGCAGCCTTTCTGCAAGGCTGTTTCTTGGAAGTGTGGGTGACCTTGGAAACAGAAGGGCCCACTCTCCAAGAGGGCTGCTCAGAAAGCCTTGCAGTATTGCAGAAGAGGCATTTTGCAATGCACCAGGTGGTGGGGACCAGCACAGGCTGGGATCAGTGCAATCTGGAATACCAGGTGGCATGCTGAAGCCTGGTGCCAGCACAGGCTTGCTATCGTTCTCGTCATATAATTCATTGGTGATCTTGCTAATTTGAAATCCGATCTGTGTTTTGTATTGACTTAAATATCTTCTGCCAAATGAGTGGTAGTGTGAAAATCTAGCATTAATTGTTTGTCAAGACACAGCTGAAGAAACAGTCAAAGTGAGTATGACTCACTTGAAAGAAGTATTTTTCACCTCTATTTCCCTTCTTCTTTCCACCACATTCACCCCATCTCCCTTGTCTTTGCAGAGTGATGCTTTCTTTAGGGAAAAACACTGGGGCTTTGGCATTGAGAACTCTGCAAAGGTACTGCTCAGGCTGCTGGAGCTACTGAAATAGTCTGAGCAGCAGATGACAGGTTTTCTGCCACTGCTGCATTTCTGGTGCTCTGGATCTTTTTCTGGATGTCTACAGTGGCATTTCACAGCAGAGTGAGATTCAGTGACCTTTTGCCGGGTCATCAGCGTGGGGTTTATTCTCGCTTTTCTCTCAGTTGTGAAGCAAATGCTGCTGGCACAGTTGGCAGGTAAGACTGCACTGCAGATGAATCTGATGTGATGGGACTGCTGCAGTCTGGAAGGATGAATGTGTGGCAATCCCTAAAGCCAGGTACTTCTCAAGTCTTGCTTGTGATATGGCAAAACGAGGTGAAATATTTTTGAGTGCTTACTTTAAATAGGTGGAGTATTGTGCCTTCTCCTTGCTACTGCATCTTGTATCTATTTCAAGGGAAAATAAATAGCTTAAAAAATGTGGGTCTGTCTACAGCAGAAGTAGCACTGAATAGAAACAGTGTGAAGAAAACAGTCGTGTTTGCAAGCTGTCGGAGAAACTTGCCTCTGATTGATCTTCCAGGTTAGCAGAATGTGACAACCTATAGCAACAAAAGTGAACAAGCATGGGATAAAATACAAGGTCTGCTTAAAGATTTATTAAGTTGAACTCCAAAACCTCAGAAGGGTATTTGTGTTGGGATCCTTCTTTTTTCTTAGCAGTGTTTCTAAACAATCTGGAGTGAATTAGACCCCTACAATTGGAAATTTAATTTGGGGTCATCTTTAAATGAACTCTAAAAGCATTAGACTTGGCTTGGCCAGGATCTCTGCTTTGGGCCTAAGCCCAGCATGTCATCTCCAAATCAATTCTAAGATCCCTTTCCAGCCCAAGCTACTATTGATTATTTCTCTTTCCTTTTAACAAAAAGTCATCTCTACGGTGATCACATTATATATCTTGGTCAGTAAATCAGTGAAGGCAATTTCAGACCGAGGGAAGCTGCTGCCTGAGGAAGCAGTGTGGCTTATCTCTGGCAGCAGTGCAGCAGCTGGTGTGTGTGCCTGGGCTGGCCACTGCCCTCCCAGCACGGCCACCTCTCGGGCCCACAAGGCTGCAGCTGCTCAGGAGTTGTGTGAAAAGGAGTATGTATACAAATTTTAGGCACCCGCCCTTCCCATCTCGAGTCTTGGAGGCAGTTTTACCTTTTGACACGTTTTGGAAACGGAGTATGATCCCGGAGAGAGGGAGGTGCAGTTTGGTGGGGTTTGCTTCTGATGGGCTGGTGGCTATCAGAGGTGTTGGGGGTGTGTGTTGTGTCACCTCTGTGGTGACAGGCTGCAAGACATGGCAGAAGTTCTCACTCGTGACCCAGCTGAGCTGTATTTTGACAGAAGATTGGGAATACAGAATGGTACTATGATAAGATTGTAAGAGTGTTTGTGTGGTATGACTTTTTATGGGCTTAATTCAGAGTTTTTAAGCAACAGTTTTGTTGTGGTTTTTTTTCAGGTGAAAATACTCTTTTTTTAGTAGAAGCTGTCATGGGAATCCCACGGCAAATAACTGTAAATAAGGGACTGATGTGTATGTAGTTTGTGCCAAGGCATATGAAATTAGAACAAATCTCTTAAAATAAAGGCCAGGTGGCAATACAAGCCAGAGCAATGATGCCCTGTGTGCCACTAACTTTGTTAGTGCAGTTACCAATAATTACCACATCCCTAAATGACCATATTGTATTCAGTAGTGTCAGTAAGGTCAATTCACAGTCATAGGATGAAAGAGGACACTCCAATAGCTCTTAATGTGCATCAAAATGAGAAGATTGATATTGACAACGTGACCTCAGCTCCGAAGGGGCAGTTTATTTTGAATGGCTGTAGTTTTCTTTTGCTTATGATTGACAATCTCCATGGTATGACTATTTTCTTTCTTTCTGTGTTTTTTTAATTTTGTCTTGAACTAGCACACCAGTTCATGCTAGCTATTTCATATAACACAGCTAGAGCGCAAGTAAGTAAAGATCAGTAAGATTTTCCGCAGAAAGTTGCTGTACCCCAGTGCCCAATGTCCCCCAAGTGCCCTTTGATCGTTCTCTGGATGACCCCGGCTCTGCGTTAATGTCTGGCATTCAGTTCCGCAATTAAAATGTGTGGCCTGACATCAGTTCCGAATTTGTCTTTCCTTCAATTTTTCATGTCCACCCAATTCATTCTTTTGTCCTCTTAACCTTCTCTGTGTCAGATAACTGCGTGTTTTATCCCCCAGTTGCCATCAGCGGAAAGTTTGCTCTAACTTACTTTACAATTTCTCGTATTTTTCTCTTTTTACACTAAGTTGTGTACTGAAAAGGAATTTAATGATCTGTAAAATTTGGAACCATCAACACTCTCTTCTCTTTACTCCATAACATTTTTTTCCCAAATAAAGTGATTAAAAAGTTATGCTGTACAATTTTGGGAGGAAGAACTGCATATTCTTCTTCTTTGCCTGCAGAACACCTGGGTACATGCAAATTTGTAAACTTAGTGAAATGTAGGCCTTGAAGACTGTTCTCTGATTATGTTGGGCAATTAGAAGTTCAGGCTTAGTTGCTATCAGCAGAGTGAGAAAGCATTTTCAGTAAACACGGTGAATATCTCCAGGATCTGACAGTTTGGCAGTATTGGCTATGGAGGGAGGTTATGCTGTTAATGCTAGAGTGATCAATGCAACTGTTCTGAGACATGTGGAAGAGAAAAAGGGGTTATGAAGAGTAGCAAACTCGTGAGAAAACACAACTTTCAGTAGAGGGCTCTTTAACCTCAGCTTCCTTGGAGGTTAAGAATACTTGATATTGCATTTCTTCCTGCAGTATATGGTGCTGCACTGAATAAAATAAATTGTACAAACAGAAGGATACATGCCCCCACCTCTCCAAGCCTCTTGGTTTGGTATAATACAGTGTAAGATATTTGTAAAACAGACAAAAAAGAAATACTCATCCTTGACATTTACAATATATGATGCAGCTCTGAAGCAATTTCTGGTGCAGGATTTGCTGCATTTGCCTTAGGTAAATGGATGGCAAAGGGATGCTTGTTAGGAGGAAAATCTAGAATAATGGGGCCAGGAGCAGTAACTGTTCTCAAAGATGTGAAATGTGAAGAGGTGACTTGGCAGTCCTGCAGATGTGAGGGCACACAGACAGACCTCGACTATCTGGGGCTTTCTGCTGTCTCCTTTATCTGGATGAGGTTCCTTTTCCCCCACCGAAACTCTGGTGATGCCTGAGCAGCAGCATGGGGTGGCTGTTGATCCTTGCCTGAGTGTTGAGGCAGGAAAGATGCCTGATGTGGTATGTAAAGTATAAGGGAAAAGCCATGGCTTATTTTTGTTCTTCCATCAGTACCCATGTTGCAATTTCAGCTGTGTGTCCAAGGCCATGAGTATTTGGAGTGAATATTGTTACTAATAAATAGCAGGCAAATGTAATTCTTTTGTCTTGTAACAAAACAGTAATAATACTGTTAATTTTTTTTTCAGTATCCAGAGAAGTCTCGGCTTTTAAGACAGGAAGAAGGAGGTACTTTTTAAACTAACTTTTACTGTCTTCTCTGACTTCCTGTTAGTCAAATAATGGGGGCAAAAAAAGGAAGCAAAACTTAGCAAAGAAAAAGCCGTGATACTTTGACTAACTTTTAAAAATAAGTTCATAAACTGTGCAATTTTAATAAGTTTACATTGATTGTTTTTCCTTGGATATTAAGATTCATTCTCCCTAGAGTGCAATAAATCCGAGGTGGAAACAGGCCAGCGTGCGCTCGTTTGTCGCCTCTTGGGAAACGGCGTTTGCAGAGCGATGGCTGGCCTGGAGACTCAGCTCCTGAACGGGTTAGGAAGTGAGAGAGCAGAGCCAAGGCAGGGACTCCAGAGTGAGCCAGCTGCCCAGGAGAGTGGAAGAGAGGTGTTTTAGTCAAATACTTGGAGAAACAGCTCTGACTTCAGTGACTGGTTTTGGCTGAGTAGGTTGACATTGCTGAGCCCAGTCATGCTATATGCTATCTCTGTTTAAGGAATTATTTGTATTTAGATGGGCAGTAAAGGTTTGGTAAAATATTTTTTTAAACAGGTGACTGTTATAAACCATTTTTTTTTTTTACCTCAGCACCCTTCGTTGTCTCTGTTGCAGCTTTTTTTTCCCCCATGCAGCTGCATGGGAGCAATTTGCTTCCATGTTTTCCCACATTCAGCGACCTCCTGTTCTGTTCTCTGGCTTTTCAGCAAAGCTCTGGTTAAACATCTGTACTTGCCCGTGGAGTCTTTTTCTGTGTAATAGACTGAAAGCCTCAACTGGTTTTACACATTGCCTAGAAAAATCTTGAGAGCTGGATTACAGCTGGTTTATTAGGGATTGTTACTTTGCTAGATTTTTGTGCAAACTGTTTTAAATCCTCTCTTTATCTCTCTCTCTTCCTAAATTATCTCCATTACAAGTTAGCACAAATACACATGATAGAGCTAAAATCCATGGCTTGCTACAGGACACAATAGTGGGCTTTTTTTTAAAATGATATTCAGTCATGCTGGTGATAGCGGATAATTTCTGTTAAAAGGTGTTTACCCTTAGCAGTGTTTCATTAATGGAAAAAAATGAAGGTGTCAGACCTCCTCTTCTGTTAGGAAGCCTTCTGTTGGAAGTGCAAGAACAGGGCCCCTAGAGGCAAAAGGCCTGTATTTTTCAGAGCAGTATTTCAGTAATTGCTAAGGTCTTACTGTAATTTCTTGATCTGAGGACAGAGAGGAGGAGTGCTATGACAAGGCACGTGTGCCTTTTCTCCCTTCTGTGTTAAGAAAGGGGGGGAAACTTTGTTGATACATTTCAAATTTTTTTTTTTTTGGTGTCTTTAATTGGCAGCTGAAGATCCAAGTTTTTCCCCTGCAACTGGGAGCAGTAACTGTCCGGTTACTAGATGTATATACAGTAAGTAAGCAGCATTGGTTTGCTTATTACTGCACTGAACCTCTAACTTCCTGTCAGGATGCTGCTGACAGCAACAAGGACCCTTTAGAGGTGACTTACAAACACTGGTTTAAGGTCCTACACAGAAAAAATTTAAACTAATTACCCTTGCGTTGAACAAACTGCTCTTTGCCAAGTAACATAATAAAGCAGTGCCTTATTGAAGGGAGGAAAGGACAGGACATCAGGAAGGAAATTGGGTTTGTACACACTTAAGCAGGCTATTTCTTCCCCCAGATACTGCTGTTATGGGAACTTTCATTCTCTGGTGTCCAAGGAGGCATCGTCCGGTTGCTGCCCATCCTGCAGCAGGAGCCACTGGCAGCCCAGCGTGCCCAGAGGCTCCTCAGCTGCTGCTGTACCTGAGGTGCTGCCTAGAGAGGTTAACTCCTGCTGCTCAGTGCTCAGCATGCCTGCAGCTCTTGTATAAAACAGACAGCCTGTTATGGGTCTTTCTGCGGCTGTTGTTTCCTTGTCCTGTGATCCAGCCTTCCTCAAAGGAACGAGAGAAGTTAGGCTGGCTTCTTTCTGTGGGAAGTGTCTTGTTACCTGCTAGGTGCTGGCAAGCAGATCTGGAAATACTCTTTGCAGAAGTTCTACACTAGTAATTCATATTTTGACTAATATTTGAGCAGGCACTTGAGCCAGGTGTTTTTATTCTGTGATGTATAACTGAGTATTTGTTTCATGCTTCACAAGTAAGCAAATCAAAGAGCAGCAATAATAACCTCAGAACACTTACCTGCCGAAGTGTGTCCCTGGTCAGTGGGATTAAAGTGCAAAAGGGGCCAACTGAGGTAAACTTTTTATTCTGTGCTCTGGGAAGGAATCTCATGGTATGAAATGACCTATGGTAGGTGTGAAGAATGGTCAGAGGCAGGAAGGGCAGCTAAGCTTGGTTTACGCCACAGGCAGACCCTTTGGTATGGGGTGTCCTGGCTGTGCTTGGCTTCCACCTGGTGATGTTTGCTCTCACTGCCTTCCATCACTGTACCAGGATGCTGTGTTTCACTGATTGTGGTTTATTTTACCATGTTACTGGAGAAGTGGCAGAGGTTTACATAATTCTTGCAAATGCTACTGGAGTAACATGGGATTGGAGAATTTCCATTGTCTAAAACCCGCTCAAGGTAGTAGAAAGCACACGTGATCTGTCAGTTCTAGAACTTTCTTAATGTTTTTATTTTCATATTGGGATAGGGGTTTAACCTTTCTGGCTTGTTAGAAAAGACAAGACTGTTTTCTTTCAACAAAGTGCATGCAAATATAGGCAGGCATAATAGGAAAAGTACAAAACATTTTACATTCATTCCCACAAAATAATAATTGAAATATTTCAGTCTTTAGAAACTCCATTATAATGCTACTTGATTGCAGAAATAAAATGTATCTCTTCTAAACATACTCTTTCTTCTCACGGTATTTCAATAATTTTGTATGGAGTATGGTTGTGTGTTGGTGATAAATACTACAAAAGGAATGAAAAAAAGATGTGCTTATAATGGCAACCAAATATGAGATTTCTACAAATTCATAGTTTGAGAACATTATAAGTATAATTGTTCCTGAATGGTATAAAAAAATCCAGCTTTTAATTTAGCTAAGCAATCCAATTTTACTGGGCTGGAGCTGGAAAGCCTTTTACGGCGGTATTCTCCTCGTGCAGCTTGGTTTAAGGTAATGTTTTGTAGATGTTGAAGCTGATGATGTGTTTCTAGAGAAGAGGGCTTTGGACCACGAGGTTTCTGCCTTTGATCCTGGGGTGCACAGAGCCAGCCTGTTGTGAGTGTGTGTGCTGTCACAGTGCTGAGACACTCGGGTTTGGGTTGTGCTTGCCAAGTCAATCATGTCTGAGGCCATGCCTGCCTGCTGAGGATGAGCTGTACGGCTCCATCACCCCACAGCAGGATGTTTCACCCTTTTCTGCACAGCAAAGAGAGCTGAAAAATGCTGTGTGGGCTTTTTGTTTCACATTTTTGTTTTCACTGTGGCAAACTGGACACTGCACTAAACACCTGTTAATGCAGCTGGAGGTCAGCTGCACCAGGGGATGCTGCCTTCGGGGTAGATTTTCCGATGAAGAATTTATACTGTAACAGTCTTTTGGGTTATTGAGTTCTATAGCCACACAAATTTATGTAGAAAGGGGAAAGAAAGCACAAACATATGTAATTTTTTAATTTGCAGCAAATTAGATTAATATATCCTAATACTCAGGGGTAGATTTCTGAAGAATATTAGATACAATAATTTTGTTGTTTTTAAGTATAGGTAGACAATAAAAACTACAGTCATTGTCTAAAGTTCATAGCTCGGATATTTTCCTTCCATTTTCAAAGGACACCTGAGATTTCGCTTCTGAGCTTATGTTTCAAAACTGATAAAACTCAGAGGGCTTTTCCTTGCTGCAGTATTAATTTCATTTATGAAGAAAGCCAAGAGATCAAATATTGACCCGACCCAGGGAAAATATTGACAGTATAACTAGAAACTTTATTGGTTAAGGTGCAGATTGAGAACAGAAATCTCATACCCAGGGTGCACTGAAAGTTTGGAGGCAGCTTGAAGCTAATGTGAAGAGACAGGCTGTCTGGGTTAATACCAAATGGGGAAAGGCTCTGCAAGACCAGAAGGGAAGAGGATGCATAATGCCATTCTAAATTGTATTAGGCTTTGGGATATAGTCTTTGTTTTATAATAAATAGCAAAGTGATTTATAGTCTTGTAATAAAAGTGTGTTTAGAGGATTAATAATCCTCCCACCCTTCCAAACTTTAAGCCATCCATGTTGCTTTGAGAAGCCAAGATATGACCCGTTGTACAATTTGTTGTATTTCACTGGTTTCCTTAAATATGCTTGACATTGTGACCAGCAAAGTCTTAGACAATTCTGTAGCTTTAATGGGTTTGTGTGTTAAAGTGCTTGATGATTTCTAGGTTGGTTTTTTTGTTTATTTTTAAAATGTGACTCTTCCAGTTTTTTCTGCAGTACTGATGACTCTTTTCAAAAGGACCAAGTCAGATGGGGTGGGAGTTGCTGCTGGGATGTTGCTCCTTTCTTGGCCAGTAGGTCTAGGACAATCATAATTCTTGGATGTCTTTCTCACTTGCTGTCTGCTCATTCAGTCTTTGCTCTACACTGTGCACGTATGTGGCATTCTGCAAACTAGGTCCTGCGTTTGGTCTTCTCTTTTGACTTTATCTCGTCAGAAGGGCTGAGACATCTTCTGTCTCGTTTGCTACTAAACTGAAAGCAACATAAAATGGCTAACAGCATTGTATTAGTATTGCATTGCATGATTTTTTGGCTACCAATTACTTGTAGTGCAGTAATTATTAAGTAAAACTGATCTGCCTGAGGTCACAAAGCCAGGAATAGAGCACATATCTCCTGACTCCTGATCCAGGGACGCAGCTGTTAATTCACACCATTTCTACTTCAGTTCATTAAAAACCTTCTCCCTCAGCTCTGCCTCCCTCAGCAGCCAAAATTTCTCCTTTTAATAGAAGAAAGGAGCTTCCTTTGGGACTGTAATTCCCCCCACAGTGAAAAACTTATCCAGCTGAGAGTACGCGCAATCTTTTGAAGTACTGTTAGCCCTTTCTGACCTGAGAAACAAGGGGGGGACTAAACTCTTATATCTAAGCTTGGAAAGCACATCTAATACAGTCAGGGCATGTGTGCTAGACAGTTTTCATGTCTGAATGCTGTAGATAATGCGCTTTAAAAGTTCTCTGAGGTGAAAACTCAAATTATTATAACAAAGCTGGTGTTCACGCCCCCCCACCAAAGCCAGCTCTTCCGTAGCACTACAGAATGGGAACACAAGTCAGGTGTGGGGAGTGTTTGTGGTTTTTTATCGTGATATTTATTTTTTATTGTGATATTTTTATTTGTGTGTATCTTGTTTTTCTGGGGTGGTGGTTTTGTTGTGGGACTTTCTGTTGTTTATTTTTAATTTTGAGGAGTAGATTTTGAGGACAGCATGGACCATTATGGTCTAGTCTGCTGTAGAAGTCACTGTTACAGAACTTCATCCTGTAATTTCTTCCTTGAGCATATCCTATGCGGCTGAATGAATTTTTTTTTAGGTAGATAGCCATTCTTGATCTACTTAAATTAGTGCCATATGAGGACTAACCTTTTCACATTCCAAGTTGTTCCAACTCTTCAATACTAATTTTAGTCCTAATGGCTAAGAAAGGGAGGTGTATGTACTCTCAGAAAAGAGCAAACAGCTCACTACAGTAAGGATGCTCAGAACATGGGCTAGATGCCATTTGGTAACAAGCTAGATTATGGTTATGTCTCTCTTCAGATAATGCACTAGTTTAGAACTATTTGAATTGGAGTTTCATTATATTAATTTCCCTCCATGCTTCCAGTGCTTCAAAAGATAATTCTGGGGGGAATTGAGAAGTTGTTTGAGCATACATTGTTATTCATAAAAGATGAATCCTGTATGTTTCTGGATGAAGTCCTACCTATGTTTTTAAAACAGTATTTTTAAAGCTTGAAAAGAAATCTTTTTCCAGTGTAACGTATTAGTAATGAAAATATAGAAAAGACTCTGTCTCAGTCTTCTCAATTACATATAACAAAACTTTCAATGAAAGTTGGTGTTAGATATATTCAATTTGACTCTGGATCATCTTAAAACTCTTGGGACTTTGATTTTATATTCTGTAGCCTTCTCCAAAACTTTAATTTCAACACTGAAAACTAGTCACATATAAAAAAATATTACGTGGATGTTTTTCCTTACTCCTTGGGATCAAAAAATGTTTTATTTTTTTCCTAAGTGTTCTCAGTATAATGCTTTGAAAAGCCGCTACAGAAGCTTAGTGTTATGAGCTAAATAATAAAATTAAAGTGGGACTCTGGGCTGTGAGATTTAAGCCAGTATTGTGGTATGGAGTCCACAAGGCATTGCAAGAGTTTGTAGTTGTAAGTGTCCAAGAAGCTGGGAGAAAGGAGAGAGGGAAGAAGAGTAAATCCTCTCATTTCTGCAGATGTTTGAGCTGTTGGATGCGGTAGTACTTTAACAGACAGTTCTTCCCCTCTGTTCCAGGAGCAATGCCAGTGCTTGCAGGAACAGGAAACTTGGCAGTCTCAGCTGTCTCTTTATTAGCGCACTGTGCCTCTTAACCTTTGTCTCGCCTACCTCAGAGGGCACCAGAATGGGGGAGTTCATCAGAAATTCAGGAGTCTGGGTGCCCTAGAAACAGGATTGAGTCAGGGCGATGTGCGCATGTGTTTTTTGCTGCTGCCTCTCCTTAAGGCATCCCATGTTATACAGTGTAAAATGTCAATGGTTAGTGATGTAGAAGACTAAAGGTAACTATCAAAACCTTAATCCCTGTCTTTTTCAGGTGCCTTTACCTTAGAGACTGTGAAATGCATAGAAAATGGTATACAATTGCCAGTGACACTCAAGTCTTTAATGTGTATGCATGGCTCCCTGTGCTCTTGCTAGTGACATGTGTGGGGTTTTCAATTTTTAAAAAAATTTTAAAAAAATTCTACCTAAAAATCTCAAACCAAATTTTTAAGGAGGTGAAAGAGTTCACAGTATGTGATGCGCTGTGCACAGAACCTGTAGAAGTCCAGTCCAAATCAGGATCAAGCAAAATTCTTATTTCCCTGTGATGATTAAACTGCCTAGATGAAGGACACAAACCCACGTTTAACTTCAACCACAGAATTTAAATTAAGCACATGCTTTGGTGTATATGCTGAGCAGCAATCATACAAGAGTGGTGGCAGAGTACTTTCTGTGGAGCACATGCATGTATGAATGTATATACACTACAAAACCCTCAGTTCATTGATGGTTGCAATATAGCATGAAGATTGTGTGCCATCTTCCTGGAACAGTGTTACTCAAAGGAATCACTAAGGGAAAGGACATGCATGTAGATCATTTAAAATATTGTTGTACTGACTATAACTTCTGATGATGCACAGATTTTCTTCCTTGTGCATCTTATTCATCTTATTGGTACTTTTACCAACTTATTTGAAGACAGCAATGATTAAATTTAACATCAGTATTACCTAGTGAGGGGGAAATCCTGCTCTGGACTCTGAAGCAGACATTTTTTTTCTCTATATGTCTATACATTCTCTGTGTGGGAGTATATGTGTGTGTGTATATCAGAACTTTTACATATATATATTTTTATTTCTGTATTAGCTCAATACTGCTTCACTACTTTTCCTTTACAATTTGTCTTATGAAGCAGAATGGTATTTTGATTTTACAAAAGTCATCTTCATGTAGTCTGCCAAGCACCGGTGCCATGTTTTGCTGGAATGTGAGTTTTATATACCTATACAGATACCTATAGCTATATATATAGCTATATAAAATCAAACAACACCTACATAATTGCTCACAGAGAGAGAATGAGGTTTATATAGCAATTTATCACAGATTTTGTCAGTGAAAAGGAGAAAGAGATGATCCTGCCTCCAGCCATGGCTCTAATCTTTTCACGAAGGGAACTGTCAGATGCTCTTTGATTCTTCCTATCTAATTGTGTCAAAGAGTTTGTATCCCGTTTCTGACAGAAAGAATGAAAACTTAGTTTTTCTATAAATATATATGCATGAAAAAAGAAACAGCCTGACTTATGAGGATTATTTTCTGCTTTTCTTCCTATTCTTCCTTGAAATGTTCAGAGATCCCTATCAGTGTTCTGAGATGTTAAATACTGAACATCAGCAAGTACAGAACAGTAAGCCTCAAAATTGCTCAAAAATAATAATAATAAAAAATGGACGCAGTAACTATTCTCATTTTACAGATCAGAAAGGTCTGTCTTAAGGATTATGGATTTTACCTAAGGCTGTAGGGAATCCTGGCTGAGCCTGCAATTAAATGCAGTGTGTCTTGTGTGTCTTGTTCTAATATCTTATCTATGAAATGATGCTCACTTTTAACTCACAGTTCACCTACGGATACAGTGCATTGCGGTTTGAATAAGATGATTCTTGCATGTGGATATGGTTTTTAACACTCTGGTAGCAGGTTGGAAAGGGACATCAGAAAATGTGTGTGTAGGGGGGAGGAAGAGAGACACATCTGTCCGTTGCAATGATACAGCACCTACGATGATGTGCATTATTTGGAAAAAGAACCCATTAAGAACAGCAAGCTTGAAAGCCAAAACAAATGACAGGATATGTGAGGGATTAGTTGGATGGAGCATCTGTTATTAATACTGAACAGTACTTTTTGAAAACAAATGTGAAGCTTTAGCACAGTGGTGAAAATTAATTTCAATGCCCTTCCATGCAACAAAGTATGAATTAGAGTCATGCTTTTCTTTATTTAGAAGTAATATTTTCAGTTCTTGCTTTATGTGAAGGCTAAACGCAAATTGAATCCTAAGTGGTGAAGCGATGCCTGGAACGCTGGCTCTTTCTGATCCTCTGGAGGATAGCGTGTCTGGTATGGCACAGCAGATCCCTTCTTTTAGGGGCGGTTAATGACATGCTTGATCAAGGAAAGGCAGCCTGGCTAACGCTCCTCTGTTGAGTAGTAAGTAATGAAAAATTAGCAAGAAACTGTGTACGTTTGGAGAGATTTATTGATCCGATTTCCCTGCAGAACTGATTTCTCCATGAAAGCAAGCTACCTGTTCTCAGGACCCAAAAAACTGTGCACTCAAAGTATGAGTGAGTCTGGCAATCGTGATAAATAGAGATTTTTCTCAGGAGTCGTTCTTAGATGGCTCCAAAGCATGAGCACACCATATTGTGATTACTGCGTGTCCGTAGCAGACTGGAGTTTAAAGGGTTTCTAGAGCACTTTTCTTCAAAATCTGCTGTAATGATCCATTCCTTCTCAGAATTTATGTGTCGGTCGACAGTGGCAGTTCTGAACGTCACTGTTTATAACTGTCGTGAACGTTAAAGGTTGAGTGCATTTCATACTGAGGTCTGTGCAGTTTTCCCTTGACTACAAACACAAGTTTACCAACTTGTAATCATGTAACTTCATCAGCTTGAGATCCTGCACAGAAAAGTTCAAGCTCAGCTATACAAGTGAGATGTTCATTGCTACAGCCTGTACTCAGGTGACTCTTTATTTAACTTTGTAGCAGCAGTGTTCATGGAAGGATTGTAGACCACAATGAATAAGCATATTTTACAGGTATACTTGAGTATATTTATTATTTATAAATACAAGCTGTACTATATATTGAATACACTGCAGTATGTCTAGCCCTTTTATCTGCTTTGGGCACACAGTGAGGGTGAAAGAATACATCTCAGCAGGAACACCAGAGACTGGCTTTCATTTTTTATTGTGCCAAGAAGCTTGGTCTCCTCCCTTCCTCAGCTCTGTTTAGACTGAAATCTGGCACTAAGGAGGAAAGGTTCCTTTCTGTGTGCTAATAGTGAGGAAGGATGGACAGGGATTTATGTCGTTTACAGCATAAGACTTCTCCGAAAAGAAAAAAGGACTAAAAAACCTATCTCTGCTTGACTTTATGCCTTGCGTCATTGAAATGCATTTGTAGATCGCATATTTGCTCAAGTCTCTGGCTGTCCCGTGAAGTGAGCAGCAATTCTAACTTGTTAACTTGCAAGTGGAAAGGTCACTTCTCTGTTTCTGATTAGATGGCAGGTAAATGGGAAAGATGGATTGTTGGTGTGTGACAGGAAAGACCAAGTAGCATTTCTGAGCTGCTCGTAGGCAGGCAGATGTATATGCAGAGCCACTGACTGTATTGCCTGGGCTTAGGGCATAGTGCTTGTTATTCTTACAACACGGCAAACTCCTAGTTGCATTGAAGTCCCTGGCTAGATGAACCCAAATGGATTTGAGATTTTACTTAACAAAATTAATTCAAATAGTTTCAAGTCATATTAGTATGAACAACTACATAGGAAATATAATGTTCTTTTCTTCGTGATCTAAAACTTCTTATCTGAAGACAGAAAATGTCTGAAGGACTAAAGCATCATAAACACCTTCTGAGGTTCTATCTTTCCAATTACTACCTTGCAATGGTTTCCAAAATTTAATCATCGTTCATACAGATATTTTCACTTCCTGAAAGAGCAAGAATGGAAGAGCTGTGGGCTTTGTACTTTTGAATTGGTTAATTTGTATGGCTTGATATAGGATGAAAACTTGCTTACTCGTGCTGTCATTTTGTGTTGATACCAAACTACTATCAGACTATGTGACACAGCACTAGCTGGCCGGAGTACAGGAACAAGCAACATTTTCTAATAAACTAAAGCTGAAATGGGATGAGCTGCAGATTCTTCTCTTCTGTTAATTGCAGAGCTTTAATAGCAGCCATGCGAGAAAGTACTACACCGCCTGCCCCCCAAAGAAATAAATGTCTTTTCTTCAATTATAGAATAGCAGATGAATATCTGCAATCATTTTTGGTCTTAAAGCTTCAGAATCCTCATCCATGAGGTAAGAGGGACTGAGCTTTCCTCTCTGGGGTACGGAGGGTGAAGAGTTGAGTGGCAGGAATGTGTCCTAGTTACGAGCTGCCTTGTGAGGAGGTGCAGTGCTCGGGTTACCCTTGTGCCCAAGGTCCTGAGTTAGGCTTTTGGTGAAGGACAAGAATGTTTTACATGGCCTTGTAGTCCTTGCAAGTCCTAACGTGGCTAGGCTGATTGGATGGTGAGGAAAGTTTGCCCATTAATTGTGTCTTACGTGAGTAATCTGGGTGTACTGCTTGCCAGACTCCACGTGAAGGTATGTCTGGGTGCTCTGTTAGCTAACACCTATCAGCTCAAGCCTAGAAATGCATACTGCACCTAGGAATAGATTTTCTTAAGAAAAAGCACTACTGTTTTCTGCTGTTCTCTAGACCAGAGGAACAGGCAGTAGATGAAAATTAGTCTGTTTTCTAGCACAATTCTGTTACACTTGAACCTTTTTGAAGGTAAGACTGTAGAACTAATTTTTTCAAGTGAAAGTCATCACTGGTATTTCCCATTTGTGTGTGTATGTGTGTTCACTTGGGTGTTTTGTTTTGTTTTTTTACCCTGTTTATAGGGTTTGTTCCCGTAAATCTTTGTGTTTCCGCTGACTTCACTACGGCGCTTTGTATGGGAACTTTGCAGAACTGTACCCTTTCTATCTTTTGAATTATAAATGAAGCAAATTCAAAATAGCATTCTTGCTTTTAAGCATTTCTCACATACTAATTTCTCCCTTTGGCTACTTCTTGTGGTTAATTCTGCCACCAATTAAGAAATAAATGCGGGCAGCTACTGTCACTTATACAAAGAGGGATGTAAAAGCTGATTATTTCAGGAGACATTTTAAAAATCAGCTAGTGTACTGGTGTTGTTTTATATTGTCATGACTAGAACAAGGTTATTGTAAAGTTATGTAAAGGAAAGACTAATTTCCTGTCTCAAAAATTTCTGTGTGAGAGGGGTGTCTACTACTTTCCTAACTTCTCCATGTTGCTCTGTTGTGCACTGTTTATCATCTTGAAACCCTAAGACATGTTTCCCTGTGAATTTCCCTCTTTGTGAATATGCTTGAACAAACTTGGTTTATCTGCATCTCAGGTTTTGATATGTGGGCTTTACAGCCCACACAGCCCTGACAAGACTTTTTTTTTTCCACTGCGTCAGTTGTGACTGAATGTTGAAGGAGTAAGGATTTTTTTACTTGCTAGGTGACTAAGTATATTGAATCAGCACGACAAAGTACATTTTTAATTAATTTTTAATTAATTTCCTATTCCCTAACATAACCTTTCAAGCAAAATCCTAAAAGCTGCTTTTTAAGTAACACATGGAGAGAGCAGTTAAGTGTGCCTATGAAAGATTTTTGTGAGGCAAAACCACTACTTTCCCAGCTGGGATCTGCTTTCAAAATATAAATATATCAGAGAAACACAAAAAAAGCATTTCTTGTATGACAGTAGTAGCAAGCAGGGGGTCTCAGACCATTTGCTGGTGAACAAGATTACATATCATAAAGCTGTCATGAGTTGGCACTAATTTGACAGTTTGTTGGCTCAAGAGACTCCAGCTCTGTGAATGCAGGGGATAGAAATGTCTCTGTGATGCCATGAGGTTCACGTGGAGGGCATTGATGAATGGCAGACAAATTGGATTCTTAAGTAAAGTTGTCTTGTGCTGGGGGTGGAGGGAGCATGTTAAACCTGACAAATTTTGGTTGCAAAATGTGTAACGGAAGACAATGGGAGAATGAAGATGTCTTAGGAGTCGAAATATCTGGATTTTTGTTATTCTGTATCTCTTTGGTGGGCCAATTTTAGATATTTTAGCCTTGAATTAGTCTGCATACTTTGCCACTTTAGAGAACTTGAAGTCTTTTATACCAGTCAAAACTTATTAGCTGTAACTGATTAGTTTGGGCAATATGCAAGCTATTCTTTGTGTCTCAGAACAAATGGAGGGAGAGAGAGTGTGAGTGTGCCTGGGAAAGAAAGTACATGAACAGATATCAAGGGGACTCTTCTGGGGAAAAAGTGATGGGTAGCCAACAAGGGGGATAAATGAGGGGAAGAAAGAAATGTTCATGGACAAACCTTTGAAAAACAAAGCTTCATCTGTCAGGACTGTGTTTTCAAGGAACATCAGTAGAATATTTAAAAAGCCATTTTACCATGCTTTCCTGACCATTAGTGAAATAATCACTGAAAAATTTGCTAATGTATTCGTTGCACTTTCCCGCAAAGTGCCTCATTCATGTTACTCTTGGGCTTATTCTCAGCCTTGCTTACTAATCCATATGGAATACTGGGAGCATTCAATGTGAATTTTTCAATTTTTTTAAGGTGCACACAGAACTGGAGCTTATTTTTGGAGACAAAAAACCCAAACAAGCTCAAAAAAGATTCTATAGCTTTTGCACACCTTAACTCAGGTAATTCAGATCATATTTTCACAGTTAATATTTTCTTTGAGATCCACACACTTGAACTTGTATGTAATGTAAGCTTAGCACGGCTGCAGACATTTTTAGCAAGCACTGGAGATAGTGTTTGTTCACAGTTTGGTCATTTTTCTTTGATGCATTGATTTTTTAATTTTTTTGGTTAGCTGTTCAATCAGACAAGCAAGAAATGAAACCATCTGTTTTTAAAGAGATGCTATTTGTATATTTTTTTCACTGTCTTCATGCTGTGCTATTTTGTACATAATTTGCCCACAACCACTGGGCAAATAATCAGTCTGCCCTGTATTGTTGTCTGCTCTAAATTAAATATTGACTGGATGTGCTGGTTTAACAGCATAAACTTGCACTTAGAACAAGACAATCTAATTTGTGCACTGAAACTCACTCTCACATAGTTTCAGGCACCTGCATAGAGTGTAATAACATATATGGACTCATTTTAGGCACAAAAATTCCACAGACACCCTAAACGGGTTTGTCAGGCAACATAATTCTAAGCCAAGACATAGGCTTAGGCATGTGGGTTGTTATAGTGACCATATCTTGGTAGAATATTTATTTTCACCTCTTAGAGAACTAGCTAGAATTATTGCTGAGCTATTTTGAGGTCAGTGATTGTGCTCACTTTCAAACACAGTCAGTGTGAGCAACTGAATTTCTATAGTAAATCCATATGTTATTTCAAGAGTGGTTACATAACTGAAGCAAATGGAAAAATTACTGAGTGACTGGAGAGGTCTAATGCAGATACAAGCAAAGTTCATCTCTGCTGAATCTGCTGAATCTGCTTTCCTAGCAGCCTGAAATTGCGTAAAAATCCAGACTGAGGTTTTTAACCCAGAAAAAAGATGAAGATAATAAAATCTATTTAACCAGGTTTAGGAGAAGAGTATTTTGCCAGTATATTTATCTGTCCATAGGTATACCTAATAAAATGGAGACTACCTAGACTAGTCTCAGAAAAGCAAGCCTGGGGCACTGGAAGCTGTCTAGTCTTGGTCTCTGGTAGGAAGATGGCATTTCAAAGTGTTGGGGAGTTACAGATCTCCTCATAGGTGAGGGTCTCAGCCTGACACTTGGATCAGAAGGAAACCTCCAGCCCAGGCACGTGTGTGTGGATTGTCTATGCTCTGCAGGAAAGTTATATGCGGTTGTTATTGATTCTCTATTGCTTTCAGTGTCTGATGTGCTGAGGTGAGGAACACGGAAAGGGCAATTGTTTGTGCCTGTTCAGTGCCTAAGAAAATCCATGTCTAAGGTGCATTGAGTTGCTACCAAGACCAAGAAATAATGGAAGTTAAAAATCAATATTTTGCTTAATTTATATTCCCCCAGCTTCTTCCGAATCACTGAAGTGAATGAAAGGACTGTTCTCCCATCAGGAGTGGTTGCTCACTTTAACTTTTCTCACCAGTCTGTATTGCTGTTTGGTTTTGATAACCATGAGGTGAAGTTAGCAGTTACAATATAACTATTTAGTAATGCCATAGGCTTTAATTTTTGACTGGATAATTATTAGAAAAAGGCTAAAACGCATTCTGTATTTCAAGGCACTTAGACTCCTTCTGGAGTAAAGAAACAGCAAAGAATAAGAACTGACTCTGTATCTCTTCTCACAGAACAGGTCTCGCAGACAGAGGTACCTAGTCTTAAACACAATCTTGGCTCAAGCGTCTCTACGTTTAAACTTGAACAACAAAGCCTCAAGCCTGTAATAATAAAACAGTTCAGGACTATGGGTTCCAAGAGAAAAGACAAAAGAAGTTATATAATGCTTTCCAAGAGAGTCCTGAAAAAAATAGTTTGATTTTTAGTCGCACTGCAGGATGTCTTGGGCCAAAATTATTTCACTAACAAAAATCACCACTTATGGGAAGTGAAACAATAGGTGTAAACTACTGAAGGCAGGCTGCTGCTTATTTGCCCACATGGTTACATCTCATTGTTTGTCTGTGTTGCAATAAAGTTGAGCTTCAAATGGCAAAGCACTGTAGTTTCTAGGCAACGGCTTAAGTAAACAGGGCTACATGCTGACAACTGGTCACTTGGTAGTAATAAGATATGAATGACACCCTGTGGAAAATGCCCTGTTATTAGTTAGCTAAATGTTGTGAGCCATGAAAAAGAGGCAGAACAATCTCTTGTAGACAATGCATGGAAAGTGACCTTCCTTTGAAAACAATTAGAGATAAAAATCCTTTTTATTCCTGAAAGGTACAGAGCTGGGATCAGGGGTGTTTGCCACCTTCAGAAGCCTGTGTTTGGGCTCTACCTTCTGCAATATTGCAGATCTGCAACCAGATGCAGAAACTGCTTCCAAGTGGAGGCAGGTGTTTTAACACCATTTCTTTGCTCGAGTATCTGGATGAGGAGCTGAAGTAAAACTGCAACAGCTGGGTACGGTGAACTGATTCTCAATCTGGTAAGAGACTCTTGCTTGGGATACACTTACCTGGGACAAAATGTATGAGAACCTACCAGGGAAGGAGTACAACAACTGTACTCTGAGGAAATGCCTGAAAATCAGTACACAAGCTTGAATATCCAGTTTTGAAAAATGTCCCTGTCTTAGATGTGGGCATGTGGGTCCAGTCTCAGTGCCTTTGTGAGAGGAGATAAACAAGTTACTGAGAACAAATAATAGACAAGAATCAAACAATACATTGTTTCGGCCCTTCTTTTCCTACCAGGAAAATTGAGTGTCCAAACTTTCCATGCAAAATTCCAGAATAGATCTTGGTTTCTCAGCAAGACACAAAATTCAACAGATGGAGATGATTGCCTACTGAGCTACCCTATGAAGGGAGTTAGTAAGCCAAATGAGCTGCACACCTACACACTAAACTTATTTCTATCCCAGAAGATGTCCAAAACGTAGATTTTTTTTTTTAACTGGCAATCTTGCAGTGATTTAAATAATAATAATGAAAAACCAACCAACTAAAAAAAACCGCAAACGAAACAACCAACCACCCTGCAAAGCACAACCAAACAACCACCCAAGAAACCCTAACAAAACCCCCACAGCACTATAGTAAAAACACTAAGTTATTTAACAGTTTTCTTTTGTGAAACAGGATTCACTAGTGATGTGCACAATATGCAGGTTGCTAGCGTTGTCCTCCTTGCCTCTATCTTGGCGAGGGCTCTGCCCTCATCCTCACTGGAGATGTGCTGTGTGTGACTGGAGGCTGTTTTGTGTGGAGGTATTATCAGTCTCTCCTGCTGAAGTTGGTCTGTTCTCTGAGGATTAAAAAGGGACTCTCAGGATTCAAATAGAGTAAATGGAAAATAAATGGGGGGCATTTCATGAGCTGTAGGAGGAAATCCATTCTTGTAACGATGAGTCTTACAAAATCACTTCTGAATATATTCAGAACGAGAGCTTTTTCCTTTTTTGGGTAAATGTTCTCATTGCTAGGATATCCTAAAAATGAATGAGTGGGTCAGTGTCACTGGGGTTGAAGTTCATAGATAAACCTTACTTATATTATGGAGTTACTTATTCAATGTACTGTGGGAATGTCTGCTAGGCCAGGCCCTCATTTAAAATATCTGGAAGTACTGTGCCTTATTTTAACAAGATAGAGATGCAAAGTTCTGGATCCTTCGGTCTTCCTCACCTACCTGACATGCATGTGCAGAAGCCAAGCCCTAGACAGATGGGCGATTTGAAATGTTGAAAACCAGCTTATTGGAGGAGTTTAGGCAGTAAGTGAACATGAGCCTACGATCATAATTTGGGCTTGGGTTCCTACATTGCAGTAACTCCAACTTTCAAAACAAAAATCCCTCTTGGATCTCAGACTTGGTTTGTTTTATACCTCAGTTTTCTGTGCATGAAGAGGACATGAACGATGCAGATTTCATTGTGGTCAAAGTCATGCAAGAAGGAAGCTGTGATAAATATGAGCATTTTGGCTCCTAGAAGCCATAATGAATTTTAAATGATGGAAAGGAATGGATTTTAAATATTATCTATAATGACAAATCTTTGCAAGGCCTTGGATCCAATAGGGAAATGTTGATTCTGTTGTGCTCACCCACCCCAAACCAAAAATGAAGTCATAGAACAACAGCAGTAGCAGCACATCATTAAAATAAACTTTGGGCCAACTAGTGGCTTGCACCACAACTTTAAATTATATTTGTTATCTGGTTCCTTTATGAATGAGTAAAATCTTCACTGGCTTTGAGATGCAGTTAGTGCTTAGAAGGAGCAGGTAATTATGCCATTATTAGACAAAAATGCATGGGTGGGGTATCAGGAAGAAGCGATTTTGCTTAATTTACCGCTGATATTCTCATTCTGTTCTCAGTAAGCAACCATGCAGATCACCACCAACCCTCCTCACTGTTCTTAGTCAGCTCTGCTTACATCTGTGCTTGGTGTTAAGCATCTATTCTGGCTGTTATCTCCTCTTAGGCTGCACAAGATCAAACCTTGAAAGTTCAAGGCATTCCATCTGCCTTCTGTTAATTACCACTTTTATTCCTTATGATTCTGCTTCTTTCTAGGGGAGGTTTTTTAATATTGCTTGTAAAGGACAATTTTCTCTAGCAAGATATGTAAGCACAAGGCATGTATTGATCTTTTCATGACCTTTTCTAGTAATAACATGTGAGATGTACTGCTACCTTCAAAGAACAGAGTGCATTTTCTCAATATCATGGAAGATTAAATATTGCAGTGTGAGATGTATAGTTCATTTAAAGGCATGTAAATACTTTTTATGGCACTTAAGAACCTTAGACAAAGATGTGGGGGTGGAAAGCAAACGAAGCATCCTAAATTTGAAAAATACCCCAGCCATGATTGGCCAACAAAATAATCCAACCAAAAATTCAACCTCCCCATCATTTACAACACAATTCTGTGTGTTTACTCGTAAAATCCAACAGTAATGCTAATAAGTTTAGTAGGATTACAAATACTGTACTGCCAAAAAATACATGCGCATTTTTACTTATTATCCACGTATTTCTTGTAAGAAAACCAGTCACTGGCAAGAGAAGTGGCAGGCTAATATCACTCATGAAATCTGCTCAGGGTGCTCTGTAAAGGCAGCACGAGCCTCTCTCCACATCTAACTGCTTTATTTCCGTTACTGCTGACTTCCTTGTGCAGATGATCAGCAGCGAATGCTAGGTGACAAGGCAACTGTGGGCTTACTACAGACTTGGAAACCTCTCTGTGGGAAGCTGAGGGACATGCCCGCACTTAGGCTTTGTTGGTGTGCTTTGTCGTATATTGTTGATGCTCCAGAACTAGATTAAAACTGCTGGGCTGTTGCAGGAGCACTGCATTCATCCTAGAAACCTGGTCTGAATAGCTGAGCGCTTTGCCCTGCGACTATCATCTGAATTTCCCGGCTTTAGCAGTGATGTAGCTTGTCTTTCTGCTTGGATTTGTTAGCTCCAGTCTCACAAGTGTTGTAGCTGCAGCTAGGCATGGGTGAAGAATAGACTTAAGTATTGTAATTCTCCTACATGTCTGTTCTTCCTTGCTTTTTCTCTTTACTCCTGGTTTTCGTCTTTTCATCCGCCAACCAAATGGATGAATTCAAAACTCGGAGCAATGAGCCTGCAGGGAGGTATATTTCCTCAGAGACAGGTCTGGAAAACTTTATCTGAGAGTTTTCTGTGAAAACTCATTACCTCCATGTATGCAGGAAAAGAGGGAGGACAGTGCCTTCAGTAAAGAAATCTCTAGAAACAACTTGTCTTCTACTACACTACTTCTAATCACACCCTACAATGTGTTAAGACCCCAGAAAGCCAAGTATCGTCTTACGCTGATTTGCATCTGGTTTCTCTTCAGGCAATTGGCCAGAAAAAATGCTGAAAAATATTCAGCTGACGAAATACATATTTCTCAGCCTCAGCGCTTAGAGCTTCCTCTGAAAACAAACTAGGGAGAGCTGTCTTGGTGAGCAGACCCACTGCACAATAGTCTCTGCTAAAGATATAGATCTAATTAGGATGTAGTCCTAATTAGAATGCATTGAAAAAGTTGACCATATGGTGATAAAGATGGATAAATTGTGAAACCTTCTTGCCTCGTGTAGAAAAAACACTTTTTTTTTTTTTAAACAATCTTTAGGGATTCATGGCTGCCAAAGACCTTTTTTGATTAGAAACATAAGAAAGTACCACATTTAAAAGCTGAGGACAAGTAGTACTTGAGAACACAGTGGCTGATGCCTGACCTGAAGTAGATGTGCTCTGTTACAAAGCAAAGTTGAGGAAATTGTAGAAACTTTTGCTTTTGTTTGGTTTCTAAGAGTTGCTGTACCTGTCCAGACTTAACACAGAACCTAGAACCAGTTCAGGCAGAATCATTGTGAAGCCACTCCCACCTTTCCCATGCACATGTAAGCATTTTAAACAAAAATATTTTAAAGGTACCACCATTTTGGAATTCTTATTTTTCAATTACTTTGCACTTGCCACTCCCATTCATCTTCTAATATGAATCATCTGCTTTGGAAAGTCACAGCTTGTGTGTGAGTATATTCATGTTCACTATGCTTTGCTTTTCTTAAACCAGAAATAGCAGTGCAATATGAAACCTTGAGTAATGTCAAGATTAATGCCCAGGGTTTCCTAAAAATTGTTATTTCTTTTGCCTGGTTTCTGTTACCTGATGAGCCCTATTTTTCTTGGGACACAGCTATAACTAGTCCAATAAAAAATAATAGCCAGAAATATACAGAGAGGAATTATAGTATTTCACATTTGCCACTAGAGAGCTGGAAGAAGCTTCAGGCAGACCAATTTTGTCCTTGCAGCTGCCTGCTGGTTGTTAGCTTTGAAAATACCAAAAATGTGGGTAACTGTCCTGAGACCGAGTTCATTTACCGCACTCTTGAAACTGCAGCAGAAAATGCGCTGTAGAGGCTGTTAGAGGAGAAACCTTCACCCAGAGGGGCTGTGTCAGACCTTCTGGTTGGTTGTCCTGATCTCAAAGGATGGGAAGGAGCAATGAAGTAAAACCCAGTGTTTGGGTTTTGTACCATTCTTACTTGTCTTTGAAACAGAGACATAATTTTTCTGGTTGTCTAGATGTCGCTACATCAGATCAAGCTTTAGATGGTTAAGTTGGTCTCATAGACTGTGTGCGAAATAATGGTATTTTAATCAGAATAATTTTCTTGACAAGTAAAACAAAGGGCTGAAGTTACTTGGTGTGCCCCATCAGCATGCCCAGGATCCCCACAGAATGATTGTGATAGAAATAAAATTGATTGCTAAAGAGTTGCAAGTAAGTACCCAGGCACTTGCAGGTGTCTGGTATAATTTGCTTGTGTTCTCCCTGCCACCCTCTTCTTTCAGTACATTGACTTTTATTAGATATTTGATGCAACTACCAAAAGCAATCATTTCCAATGATTAGTTATAGGTTTGGGGATATTTTATACAAATATCCAATATTTGTGAAGATAAATATAACAGTAAACTTTATGAAATTGTTTTAGCTATCCTTCTGCCTTAGTAATAACATTTTTTAAAAAGTGAAATATTAATTAACTGATTTGCGCTTTCTCTAGACTTGCTGGACTAGAGAATAGAATTGTCCTTTTCCTTTGCTTTGATTCTCCTGGGCTAGTACATCTATCTGGCTTTTCATTCCCCTTAATGACACACTTAATGAAAATGAAAATACAGCCTAAGAATTTGTATTTTGAAAAATCATTCTCCTTGTTTATTTTCTACTAAAACAATCTTAAACATGACTGAACTATGTGAGTTTCCTTCTGTAATAAAGGAAGAAAAAGAAATATCTGGCAAAGACTGACCCCAGTTCATCTTTTCATAGCTCATTCACTTCACTGAGCTTATTTCAGGGATGACAATGATGTCCCTAGAAATCTACATGACAGTTAGGTTATGGAATTTTTGATAATATGTTCTCTATGGACCTGTATTTGTTTTAAGTATAGACTAGCACTTAAACTATCTATTTAACCACTTGATTATTCACTTTAATGCCAGACAAGTTTCTAAAAATTCTTCTAATGTTATGGCATAAACTCTAGCCAAGAACAGACAGTTTCAATCTTTTGACTAATGTCCGTGTGAGTCCTTGAAATGTTTCTTTTCTCTTGCCAGAAAGAGTGAGGAAAATACATGATGACAACAATGCAACAACTTCTGTGGTCTAGATAGCTTAGGCAAACATCTAATTTGTAATGCAGACAGGAGAGCTGATGCACAGTTAACGTTGTTTGTGGAGCTGCTGCTTGAGTTTTGGCTTTCTCCAGGTACTTATACACTTCCCTTTCTGTACTCTGAATTATGTTCTTGCCTTCCAGCAGTCTTCACTTTATACTCAAGGACTTTTTCTTATTTAATATATCTATGAATAAATGGCGGATATGAGTAAGAGAATGTGAGTCTCTGAAGAAGAGATGTGTACCATGGATATGGATGTACATACTGTGAGAGCAGGTTGTCTGTAACATGTGGGTATGGATAACTTCCAGACATATCTAGCTGAGCGCGGACTCAGGCCCTGACACTAGCAGTCTGCTTTGAAAGCTGAAGTTAGTAGGTACTTGATACAACTGTGTTGTACATTAGATTGCTTTGAAGGCTTTCCATTTTCCTGCACGTCCTCAGTTAAGTTTAAAGGACTTCTAGTAAGGAGTAAATTCAGTTTCATGATTCACATTCATTTTCCATTTGAGAACTTCACATATTCCTATCTCAGAAAGCAAGCAGGTATGTAATGATTAGAGGACCTGTTATTACTCCCTTTGACAGGTACACAACCCAGAGGTAAATTCTTCTGCCAAGGAAATGATTTTTATAGGCATATAGGTCCTGTGTTCAGGAGTTTTATTTAGATTAATTTAAAATTTGTTGTCAACCACATCTGGCTTGACGGGTTCAAGTGCTTTATGCCGTTCTTTTTCTTGTACCTTTCTCAGCTCTTTTCCAGGTCACCCCTGTTAAAACGTACACACACACAAACAAACAAAAGGAAAAAAGAAAAAAAAAACCAAAGGGATTCCTTTTGTCCCAATTCACTTCTTCTACCTTACTGAAGATGCAAGAAAGTTTGCTTTTTGTAGTCTTGTTTTGTTTTTTTTTTTTTTTAATATGCTGCAGAAACTGCTTTTAATGTGAGGAAACTGAGCTCTAAAAGAATTGGAGGCTGCTGCTTCATAATGGAGTTGTAGGTTGTGGAGAGGAGTTGGTTAATGGAAATGATCTGTCTCAGCTCACTCAGCCTTTCCATTATGAAACTTTTCATTAATGCTTGTAATGTTGATTGATAGTAAATATTGGGTCTCTGCTCGCCGATTCGATGCACGGCATGGCACTGGACTTCTCTTGCAGCAGGCAATTAACACAAAAACTCGAGCTCCTTTTCAATTATTTTAACCTGTCAGTCTCTGATTCACCACACCGCACTTCAAATTACCTTGCCTCTGAAATTTTAATGGAGATAAACAAGCTCCTGTCTGAAAAATGTCAATAGAGCTCTTAAATATTATACTCCCTTTCGGTATCACTGATTTTCCTTTTACCCCTGGGGACAAAAACAAGCGATGGTGCCATGATTTCAGCAAGAGAGGTTCCCGGTACCACTTGAAATTCAATGGTCCTATAAATGCCTTCAGGAAGATGACAGAGCTGATATCAGATTCCAAACAGCCCTGCAGTTGAAGAAAAAGAGTGGGTGCTAAGGAAAACAATGTGGGGAACACTGAACTTTAAAAGATCCCTCGAAGATTTTAGCCTTTTCCTTGAGAAGCAGAGAAATCTGAGCAAGATCTGTGCTTTTAAATCACGGCTGGTGCACAGATAATGCAGAGCACACTGTGGGGTGAGAGAAGTTTTTTCATGGATTTTTGAGATGCTAGCGTGCTAATCAACACATTCTGTAATTTTCCTACGTACATTCAACCCAAGGAGAATTATATGTAATTCATATTGAAATTCTAGTTATTCTACTTACTACTTACCTGTATGTAGAGGAGTAATGATTGTCAAGTCTTGTCTGATTGCAGATTTGCCGGATGACTGTTAGTTACTCATTTGCTGACTGAAAATAAAAGAATAAAGCCTTTTTGGGGGAGGAATGGGAACAGTTAGACCTGAAATTTCACAGAAAAAGAAGATGGTTTCGAACAACACATTTTTAAAACACTTCTCATAGCTGAAATGTTATTCCTGTAGTCATTTAATTTTAAAAGTGTCTAGTTTCATATTAATAAAGTATATTCATATACTCAGTGGTACATTGAACTATTTAAAAAACATAAGATTGATATATTTAAATTGATTGAGTCAAAATTATCCAGGGCAATTTTAAGTTATTTTTTACATTTTTGTTTTCAGTTTCTCAAAATTTAACTCTAGAGTTTTGACCATAGGCACATTTGCTCGCCTTCCCATCCCCTTTTCAGTTTTCTTGAGACAGGAATAATAACTTTCAGCCAACACAATTTATAATTTAGTTCTTTGACAAGGTTGGTGTCAGTTAGCTGATCCACAAAAAAATATATCATAACTATGCATATATTGTAAATATGCTTATAAGTATGTACACATGTGCATAAATTACCAGAGAGCTGATCATGCAATGAAAGAGATTAATATTAATAACTAAATTTATGGAAACTATTCATAAATATTTTAGAGTGTTATCCAATAACCCACAGAGGTGGCTAAAAAATCAAATTTCTTCTCAGAAGTAACTTATTTGACAACAACGCAGGTGTATAGATCAACTCTGTTATTGATGGATATTAAGAATTAGCGCTGAATTAATATGTTAAAGAGCTCAAGGCAACTCCTTGCTTTCCAAAGGTCCCCTTTATTGACTATTGCCCTACTAACGTGTTCCATGGCAGGAAAAATGAGTGATCATTTGCAGTAAAATATGGTGAAAATACCTGCAATCCTCCTATTCAATTTCACTTGGCCTTCTCGGTAAGACTGTGCTTTCATGCTACATTAATTCTAAACGTAATTGAGTGCTGTCATCTGTGTGTGCCATTTCACTGCAGGGACTGAGCCTGGAAAAAGGGAAAAGCTTTATTGATGGAGTAGGGGAATGTATTGGCAATTACTTCTCGAAATGAAGGAATGTGCTTCTATAATAAGTATACCCACATGCTACCTGATCAGACTAATTGTGAAAGTTGAAGTAAAAGCAACTAAAATTATCTTATATTGTTAATGGCACAGCTGAATTAAGTTTTCAAAGTATTAACATAAATGTAATGTAGAAAGCATTTGTAAGGCAGGTGTCTCTGAATTTCCAGACTCTGTTCTCTCTCTTTTCATATACTGATTGTATACGTGAGCATTTTGGTGCCCGAGTTGTGGATTTTGCTTAGGTTTTGGTTTTGTTTCTTGTGGTTTGTAATTTTCTTTCTTGATCCTGAGAATATTTAAACTGAATGCATGTGTGTGCGTAATCTTTCTGAGTGTTGAAGAGGCTGCAGGGTAACTTTAGGCAATGGTTCCTGATAATGCTTTGCTTGAGAGCTGCTGTGGAGCTTGCTGCAGAAATGGTGTTTGTCATACCTGGTATGCTCGCTCAGTCACTCAGGGGAGCTCTCTGTTCGTTCACATGATGTGATTTGTGAACTCCTGTTTGGGAAATAGGAAGCGTTTTATTATCTTAGCTAGCAGGTATATGTAAGCCTGTGAAATGTGGCAGACTGTTGCTTCTGTGCTACTGTGAACTGTAAAGGTTTTATTTCAGTCACACATAAGTCATGGTGAAACTCGTCTTGTATAGTGCAGGTATCACCTTGCCCTCCTAGAAAAAGTGTTACAAGGATGAACATTTCAAAAAACAAGGCTTTTTTGCTCTCATCTGATTTAAAAAAAGAAAAAAAGGGGGACTTGTGGCAATGAGCTCACACTTGCTAGGCCTAGATTGCTGTCTGTGTTAAAAGGGCATAGTAATTTTCTTTTATTGCAAAATTTATTAGATTCGTTTCTAGCCATGGCTAGTTAACAAGTTGGCAAATTGAACCCCCAATACAGATAAGCAAGCTACTGTCATTATTTTGTTTTTCTAGAACAGTCTGAAATTTAACAATTTGTTATTGTTTGTAACTACTCAAAAAGCTGCACATTTTAATTAATCACTAATGCTAGCAAGCCTTTGTAAAGATATCTTTTGTTTAAGTAAAATTGTCCAGTGATAATCTTCCTGTTGTTTAATTCAATATAATTTTATAGGATGGATCTCCTGATCATGGTTTAAATGTAAATCTCACATGAAGACCTATAGAATTTTTTCACTGAAACACCTATGTTTAATGCACTTACTATAGTGTATGAAACTGGATATTCTGAAAAAGTTCTGTTCTGAACAAGAACAAAATATGCCTCCTGATAACATAGATGCGTTTTCATAGGGAGAATAAGCTTTATGTATACTTTTTAACCCTGGAATTAGTGGCTCATCGCAATTCCTCTAGTTGCAACCATGTTTTATTCTTTATAAACATGAACTCTGAAGCCATTTGACAATAACCTGTTCTGATTTGCAATCCTTTATTAAGCACTTTTTTCACAGGTTCTTGTGGTTTAACCCCACCCAGCGACTAAGTGCCACACAGCTGCTCAGTCCCTTCTTCTTCCCTCCAACAGTGGAGGGAGGAGTGGGGAGGAGAATCAGGAAAGACAAGAAAATAGAACTCGGGTGTTGAGATAAGAATAGTTTAATAATTGAACCAAAGCAAAAGATAATAATTGTAACCAAAAAAAAGAGGGAGAGAGAGAGAGAGAACCCAAAAAACACAAGTGATGCACAAGACAATTTGTCACCATTTGCTGGCTACTGTCAAACCCATCCCAGAGCCATGACTGGCTCCCTCTTCCAGGTAACTCCCTTCAGTTTATGTACTGGGCATGATGCTCTGTAGTATGGAATGTTTCTTTGGCAAGCTCAGGTCACTGTGCTGCCTCCCACTTTCTTGTGCACCTCCTCAGTGGAAAGCAGGGGAAAGTGATATGTCCTTGATTTGGGTCAGCACCACTTACATTGATGTTTTACTTATTGCTGTTATCAATGTTATTCTTATATTGAATCCAAAACAAAGCACTGTGCCAGCTACTGGGAAGAAAATTAAACCTATCCCAGCCAAAACCAGCACAAATTTTGAGTGGTAATTATGGTTTTCCTTGATCTAATGAGAAAAGATTTAGTGATTACTCAAGCACAGTACTGTGGGTCAGAACACTTAGTTTGGTTCCCTTCTGTATTAATTTAGTTATTTCTAAGCTCCTTCCCTTTACTTGGAATAAAACTGCCCTGGATGTTACTTCTCATCTGCCTTCTATGAAGACAGACCATAAATCCAAAGGCTTGCAAGGTTCCACCTTTGCTAAAACAGAGTCCAGCCTGAAATCAATCTCAGTGACAAAAGCAGAGTTTCTGCAGCTGAGTTTCACTTTCTAGTGAGCAAAAATTACACAGAGAGTGGCTGAAAATTCATCATTGTAGAGCAGAGTTTGGTTCCAGAAAGAGCAGAATTATTTCTCCATTTCAATTCCAGCTGGAATTTTCAGCAGAGAAGTAACTGTCCCCCTTGGTTACATGAACACTATCTCCCAGAATAGATTCTGCCAGCTCTTTTTAAGGATTGGGAGTCTTATAGGCTTGGAATAGGTAATTTTTCCTTTCATTTGTACCCAACGGAGCAGAAAATGCTGTAAAGCCATTGAATTAATAGGTTATATAACAGCCTTTGTATGCTTCTTAAACTCTGTTCTCATCCCATGGTCATTGAGCACTGCCCACTTTCTGATTTCTATACTCCCGTGGGACATACACTTCAATCCAAGAGCTTGTGACAGAGAATCCTTTACCAGTAAAATTCATGATACACTTCAAGAAAACAAAATAACTCCCCCCATCCTTTTTTTGATGAGGAGTGCCACTAAAGATAAATCTGGTTTTGAGGGCATTTTTTCTTCGTGGTAGGAGTGCCCAGGGAGGCAATTTTGTGGTTTAAAAATTATAAGGTAAAAAACTCTCACAAACCGGCACACTTTTAACTTTTTGATGCAGAAATGCACCAGGAAACTGAGGTTAGTAAAAATGTTTTAATACGTTTTTGTTAAGTTTGTTGTTTTTTTTTACTGTGAAGAGAGACAGAAATGAGGTTTTGCAAATTCTGGTACCTGGTTCTAAAACCTCTGTGCTCATCTCCCTTGCTATGAAGAGTGCAAACTGATACGAACTGTGTGTATTTCTTGGTTTCCTTGACTTGTCTTCAGTTTCCAGATTCTCATCTTTTGTGATTATGGCTGTTGTGGGATTACAAGCAGTGAGATGAGAATGGGGGAATACAAGTGTACAGAACAACATTACTGGTTAAAAACACAAGCTGCAGTCTCCTTTATGCTGCCTTAAGACAAGACCAACTGGCTGCACAGTTAACAAGCAAAGAATATCCACCACAGCCTGGGGCAATCGGTGTGTTGCGCAGATTATCTAAAGGACAAATGGGTAGATGGGTGACAGAGCACATTCAGAGAAATGTGCCACGTGAGATTATTTTCATAGCAGTATCAGTGGAAACAATACTTTTCCAGTAGGAGGATGGACTTCCATAATACGCTCAAATGAGAATGACTTTTGGAATTAGCAAATGTAAAATAATTGAGATTCTCTTCAGATTCTCGTGCTTAAATCAGCTTTACTCTTCAAATGTCTTATTAATACCCAGCATATGGGTTGTAACCCTTGTACACCTGTGCTGCCTTGAAACCTCTCACATAGGTTGTCCATATGCCAGCATCTCTTCTGAGGAATTAAATGGTGGTAGTCCACCCTATGTTTTAGAGATCAGATTTTAGCTAGGTTTCTACTTGACTACCGGGACAGTATAGCAATGCACAATGTTCTGTCAAGACCTGGTTATTTTAAAAGTCCTCTGTGATGTGAATTGCACAGTTGCAGTATACACTTCTATTTTTCACAGAGTGTTACACACACGCTGAAAGTAGTTATGTTCCTAGAAACCTCTTCTCACACTGATGCCTTCTTGCTCTTTTCCCTTAGTCTTTGGTCCTTCTGAATGATAGGAATTAAGTAAGTTTTATAGGTATTTGTTGTTTGAAAACCTTCATTTCTGATAGCTCAACTTGCTATGTGCCTTCCCAGTGCAGAAAAAAAAGCTGTCTTTTATATATCTGGACTTGATTGTTTTACTTAAACAGAAGGATTAGTCACAGAAAAGAAACTTAAATGCAAGATATGAGTTTAATGTCGAAATAATACCTATTCCCTTTGCATGTGTCTTTCCTGTAGAAAGATATGAGTATTGTATAAAGGCGTTTATAATGTTGCCTTTATAACACAATCTAACGACTAATACTATTGTTGGGATTGTTCTGGGTTATTGGATTCTGTTCAAGTGTCACTTTAAGACATGGAGAGCTTCCTTGGAGAGGTATTAGGTCTATTGTTCTCAGTGTTAAAATTTCGCTTATCAGTTCTCCCCACACAGATCATTAAACAATCCTGGGGGAAGAGGAAGAAAAAAAGTCAATAAAATGTTGAAAAAGCAAACTCCAAACCCTGTCTCTTGCAGAGTCTTTTGTGCATGGAATTGCTAGTAACTGTTGAAATCTACTGGAAGATTAATCATTTCTAGTCTCTGTAGCAAAGGGGATCAGGTACTGTGGGACGACCGTCATTGCCAGATTCTTGTAAATAACATAAAAAAGGGACAATGTAGTGATGTAGGGGTTACTGCCTCCAAAGTATTTGTGTTATAGGTATTTTATTCCATTTTCTGTAACTTTCTATAAGGAGTGTGAAATAAAAAGCGTCCAACTGCTTTCCTTCTTATAAATATCTTTGAGTCTTCTCATAGCAAAATGAGATAGAAAGAGATGAAACTTATTTAGTTGGGGGGAAAGGCTGCAGAATCATGCTTGACTAGGCATCACTGATAAATCAGCTTTTGGGCACTGTGGGTGAGAGGGGGACTCAGTCACTATGTGGATAATTTTATCCTAATGGGCTGAAAGTCAGATGTTATATATGGCAGTAATTAAAATATTATGTTACAATTCTGAGAATGGCAATCTGTTTTTCTAATCAATAAACGGTGTCAAACAGCTGAAGAGCTGCAAGTTACAATTCCCCAGTCACATGTATGGGGTTATTACGTTGCAACTGCATAGTTAATCAATTGACTAACATCTGTGAAATGTCTCTTCTATTAGATGCTGGGATTTTTCCTGTTGGATAAATTCCCGACTAAGACTGAATGCTGGTAAGCTTCAGCAAGGCTCTGAAAAGTGCTAATACAGTTTCTGGCTTTTACCAGTTGGAAACTAAAAGTCAAGCAAGTGTCTGAATTGGTGTGGTTTTTTGAGGACAGCATTGCATGGGGTGGGATCTGGACTTTTCTGGAGGTGACATGCACCAGTCTAGGAAAAGAGGAGAGGAAGATTACAGTATTCAATTACTTCATGGTTTTTTTCATCAAGGGTATGGCCAAGCAATTGTATCATTTGCATCACTGCATATTGCTTGGGAAGACAACATTGTGACTCCGTAACCAATGTTTTTAAAACACATTGCCAAAGAGATTGACTTTCCAATGCCGCCCTTAAAGTGAAGGAAAATCCTCCATCGATTCACTAATTAAGATATTTACATGGTAGCTGCTGAATTGTTCAAAGAGACGTTTATATTGTCTGGTTGAATTACCTAAAGTGAATTGAGCTACTTCATGGTAAAATGTCTGCTCTTGTGTTATGGCTGCTGGCTGGTAGAAAGCCAATTAGAGTCAAAGAGCGTGAAAATTGGAAAGAGAGATACGTTAAGGATGTTAGTAGCTCTGCTTCCTACAAAAAGCAGAATACACAATGGATCTAAAATAGATGCAGGAAAAGATCATGGTCAAAGTGTGGGAAGTCAGCAAAGAATTGCATTAGGAGATTAAAAATAATAAAATTGGTATTTACAGAAAGATGAGGTGTACCTTATTGCCCGTGAATATTATAAGGGCAGATGAACTAAAATGCCTTAGGGGGGTGGGTGCTGCCGTGATAAAGTAGGCATTTTAGGAGCATGAAGAATGCTGGAAAACAAATGGCATCCTGTGACAGCTCGATCACAAACTGCCTTAAGTGAAAGGTGCTTTCCACGAGGCCATTAAGATGCTGTTTAGAAATGGAAATCGCTGTTCAGTTGGCTGTGTTCTAGGCTGTAAGAAAGTGAGTTTATTCGCAGAGTCGTCGTGCCGATTTTCAGACTGGGAGAAGGTGGTGGAGGAGACTGCGCGACAGAGAATGGTGGGTGTTAGGTAGGAAGGAAAACTTACAGTGCGGCACCTCCCGTGTGCTTATCCCATAACCCAGCCAAACGGAGCGATCGGGAAAGCTGGAAGCGGCGGGAAACACCTTGGCCCATTGCAGCGATCGCCTCCTCGAGCGTTTCCCGCCACAGCCAGCGTGAGGGGAGGCTGCTCCCGGCTCTGCTCTGGGCAGGACTCCGGGCCTCTGCTGACGCTTTTACAGCTGAGCTGCGGTGCCTGGTGCTGGGAGATTGGTATGGAAGCGCTGGCGGAGAGGTGACAATGTAGAGCGTGGGATGGGCCCTGTCGTGGCAGGCTCACTGTTGGGCTTCCGGCCCTCATGGTACCAGGGCGCCGTCAAGGAGAGCGGCCGGGAAGGATGGATGTGTCAGCACAGCTGTGCCATGAGGGCGGGAGGGGGCAGGTGTGGGAGCTCTCCGAGGAGCAACGCACCGGTGGAGCCGTGGAAACTACTGCAGGGGGGGTGCAGGGCCTGTGCTGCCACATCCATTGTTTTGTGGAGGGTTGTGTTCAATCTTATGGCTTAATTTGCTGTTTAACTACTGGAATCAGCAGTTTTTGTAAATGTTTGTGGTAGACGGCTGCTCTCTGCTGCTTGGAGGCAAAATATGCACTGGGGTTTGGCCCATTGGCAGCAGCGGGGCGTAACCCCCTCCAGAGCAAACCCGCAGTGCGAAGACAGAGAGAGAGCCTGACCCAGACTGAGCAGGCTCTCCCACCGCTCCTCAATACTTGATCTGGCAACACCAGTAATTGCTTTTAGTGAATATTGGCTTTACACAGAGGATATATCTCAGCAGAAAATATCACCTGACTGAAAGAAGCTTGGGAAATAGATTATATCACTAAATTAGGATAAAGGGCTTTTTAGATCTATTTGCAATTAGCTCAGCAGGATATTGTCCTTGTACTCTAGTGTTTGTGATTTCATATAGTCTCCTGAGAACATCTTGCATTGAAGTTTTAATTAAATTAACTAATATATTATTTTGAAATGGACTCAACAGCTGCAAGGTATCTGTGAACATTTTGGGCAGAAGGTAAGCATGGTACAGTATCACTATGACTGCAGAGGAGATTGTCTCTTGGTTGGCATTAAAAGCCCTTTCTTATAATCTGGCTGTACCAGAGGAGTTTGCAATACATAATCCAATTCAGATAACTGACTGTGACATACATAAACCTGGAAAGCCAAACCATGAAGACAGCATGGTATCCGAGGCCATATTTGTGTTTAAAAAGTGGATGCACCTTCAAAGTTGGTGGCTCTTTTTTTTTTTTTTTAACCTACCTTTTATAGATAGTCTGAACAGTATTTATCCTGCCCTGTACACTAGGACAGAGTCAAATGAATTTTGCAGTTGACAGTTCCACCAAAGCTGTTTTCCCAATTTTTTTTGTTGGGAAGAAGTGCACATGGCCTCATCATCTTCTGGCAGCTGCAGCACTTCAAAACATGAAGGCAAAATTAACCAAGAAACTAAGGGGTGATTGTGCAGGCTGGCACAGAAGATAGAGGTGGAAGTTCATTCCCTCAAACTTTCTTTGCCACTTTGGATAATCATTTAGGCCTGATTCTCGAAAGAACAAAAAGCTTGAACCTCCATGACTTTAGTAATCAATAATCCTTATGCTCCTAGATACTTTCAGGTTTGGACTTTAGTCTCTCCTTGTGTTTGTTCCTCGCCTTATCTTCCCGGGTTGTGAAATGCTCAAAGGACCCTGAGGCACTATGACAATCAGGGAAAAGATGCTAATGCTACAGA
This sequence comes from Cnemophilus loriae, assembly GCA_013397755.1. Taxonomy (NCBI): domain Eukaryota; kingdom Metazoa; phylum Chordata; class Aves; order Passeriformes; family Corvidae; genus Cnemophilus; species Cnemophilus loriae. The sequence goes on along the minus strand of VZTF01001565.1, from coordinate 204,128 downwards.
AAAGCTAACCTCACCATCTGCTGTCCCATATCTCACACAGAAAGACTATTTGTTTATTTTCTGGGAATCGTCAGTCCATATAGCATGTGCTGTATACATATGCGCTTCTCAGAATTCTTTTATATTTTTGGAGAGTGGGGCACTGCATACCTTCAGGATGCAGGTTCTTAGGATAACTGGACTTCCATCAAATTATGTTTATATTATAAATAACTTATAAATACTTGAAACCTGATCCAGTACGTTTCTGCAGGCATTCACAAAGGAAAAAAACCCTGACACTGGTACTTTAAGATTCAATTAGATGTGCCTCAGAATGAATGAAATCTTGCCTTTAGTGCATCTCCAGTACTCCTTAGGTGATTACAGTAAAGGATATTACTAAGAAGGCAAAATTGCTGGAAACTGATTTAATATACTGAAATCTTGTTTTAATGTTTTTTAATGTGATTTTTTTTTTCTTTTTCCCCTGAAATACCGTGTATTTGAGTTAAAGCAATGTTGCAAGTTCCTGATTCTTTGTCTTTGGCATAAAGAGTGTGTACTGGTTAATCAAGGTCAGCTTCAAGAAACAAAGTGAAATCTGTCAGAGGCAATATTTATGAACTGACTTTCACTCTGTTGTAATTGAAATTAATGTTGAGTCATTCTTTCCAGTAACTTCATGGGCAGACAAATGTGAGTTGACAGAGGGATAAGAAGCTCTCCAAGAGATAGCTCAAAAAATGGCCAGGGTTATATATCACTTCCTGAAATGATAATACAAATGCTAATTGATCTAGAGACTCTCCTGGAAGCCATGTAACAAAAGCATACTTTCATTTTTATCAGGAAATGCTGTTTGCTGAGAGTGAGTAAAAGAGAGCAGGTGGACAAGTTTAAGATACTTATTTCAAGGTTAAATTGTACTTCCAGTTAAAGTACACAGTAGCTGTATAATCTTCATATAAAAGGTTAAAGCTGGGCTTGGATATTATCTGCGATAGGTCTTACAATGTGCTATCTGCATTTTCTTTTCCATTGAGTTACTTATTATGGTATATAGTCTTATTTCGTGAGAACTCTTTGCAGTAGATCTCAGTAAAACATCTGCACTCTGCTGGGACAAAAAAGAATCACAAAGGATTAGGGAACACGTAGGAATGGAACATATAACATTTTGGCTGTAGGAATTATTCAAAGAGGAAGATTTGGAATGCATTTTAATCCCTTTGAATTCTACACGGAGCCTGTGTAAAACAAGGAAAGGAGAAAATGAGATTAAATTTGCAGCATTTATGTTCCTTTGGGTTTTTTGTTTGTTTGGGTTTTTTTGGTTGGTTTTGGGTTTTTGTTTGTTTGTTTTGGTTTCTTTCGAGCCAGTAGAATTTCCAGACATCTTGGTTTGTTGAAACCTCGTAAGCTTATATTTTTAATTGGAGCTAATTTTAAGTGATTGAAAAACTAATTTCCATTAAGAAACAACAATAATGCTCTAGAACTATTTTTTCCTTGTGTCTGAGGCATGAAGTACACTGAAAATTTGTATTCATGAAGGCTTTGGTAGGGAGTATACTGTTAAATAGACACTCCTCAAATAAAAGTATTAATTCTAAAAGATTTTGAATTTCAACTTTCCTTTCAATTCCTTTCAATTTTTTGGTCAGCTGGTGTTTTTAATCAGTGGGGTCTCTGGATTTATTTGGAGCTTTCAGAGAAATATTTCTTGTTGGGTTTTCAATTTTATTGAATGTTTTTTTGTTCCTGAACAAATGCTATGAAATGCATAGACTAATATTTGCTGTTACTTTGACTAAGGCGTGCCAGAAATCTGTTGAAGCAACATGAGGACTTAGCATTAGGAGACAGCAACAACAATAATAATAATTTTCCATTCTCCCAAACTTGATATTCTAGTCTTATTTTCTTATTTGTAATATTGCTTTCTTTACTTCTTGATTATCTCTGCATACAGAAGAAAGGTTTTTGCTGAGCTATCAGTGTGTGTTACGTCACTTCTTCTGGAAGTTGAAGCAGAAACCAGGAAGGTACCTGGAACTGGAAAAGAGCTGGTATCCTCTCAGCTCTGGCAGCTGGGCATATGCCAATGGTACATTTCGCCTGCTGTTTTCTTAGGAGGTTCTTGCTAGTCCTTCTGAGCTCCTCGAGGCTGTTGTGATTTAAACAGTGTCCTCTGCTTGCTTCTGAGGTTCATAGTCAAAAATCAACCACCGTTGCTTGCATGAGATTTAACCGCGTATTTCCTCTTTGTTTTTCAGCCACTGGTAACTGTACACCGCCAGTTATCCTGTAGCTCCCCTGTTATCTCTAGAATGCCTTTTGAGGAATTATCCTCTAACTCTACCCATTATTTGGGTGCCTACCTAACATTCTTGGAAGAGCACTGTTTCTTTTAGGGCCATACATGTCTTTGTGCCTTATGACCTTACTTGGTGATGTCTTCCCTTAATGGACGAGGATCCACCTGGATTTTTCCAGGCTGCAAACGAGCGTCTATTTCTCTATTTCTTACATCTTATCTGCAGCTTCTTTGAAATTTGGCATAGGCGGGTACAAAATATGACTGTGCCAAGACCATTTATGCCTGTGTTAGGAGATGGCATAAGTAATCTTAATAGCACTGTTAGCATGTTTTATAGCTCTGTTAAAGAGCCTGTCATCAGATGCTATGCAGTGTGCACAGGCAGAATCAAAGAGTCTTGTCCTACAAGAGAAGCCTTTCTATCACTGTATTTTTTCCCTCTTTTTTCCCTTGCCTCTAAGTTAAATTGAATCGAAACGTGTAATTTCGAGTATGGGGGTTTTTTTTCAGTTTTGTCTTTTACCTATAGAAATGTGAGTTCTTAAACAAATAGACGGAAAATGATGAGGCAAAATATTATATCATCATGTATCTGCTAACTATTTATACATATGATTGTTCCAAAAGCATACCTCTTCCTGTAAATTCCTCAAAGGGAATATTTGGTTACAACCAGCACTGTGTAGATTTTAGGCTTGCAGTAATTTTTTCCCCTAAGTGTAAAATATCCAGAAAAGAAGATACAAATAGTGTATTTTTCTTTTCCTGTGCCTTGTGTTATCGAATACCTCACAAATTACATTTTTTAGATGAAGTAGGAAGCATGCTTTCAAGCATTAGTAAGAGTCGTGTCAACCAAAGGGATAAAGCCCTTGCTTATTAGCTGTGGAATGGAAATGGCACAAAGACTAATTTTTAAAGATCTAAATATTTGCATGTGCACTTATTTCCTGTCAGTGCTGGATTTACTAGTTCATTTCTGATTTATTGTAGTGTTGTTTTCATTAGCACATAAGTGTCCTCTTAGGATTTTAGAGAGTTCTTCAATCTGCTGAAACAGAAGATTTTGGGCCTGTAAATGTCACAGGCTTAAAACTTTTTGGTTCAAGACAGGACCATAAATGAATGATCATTTTTCACCTGCAATGAGTAAAATAGACTACAAACAGCCTGTGTGGAGATTTGGAAGTAATTTTTCTTAATGAGGGATTTTAGAAGTGTGACAATTTAGATACTAATATTTTCAAAGCTCACTGTAAATATGCATTTGTAGTGACAAGACAGAAGTTTTGATCTGCTCGATGTGGATAGAATATGCATAAATTAGTGTTTTGAGTAGCAAGATTATGACATGCCACCTCAAAAGCTGAGTATAAATATAAATCTGCAATGAGTGATATATTTGAACATACATTTACTAGTTAAGCAAAAGGGGTTATACATTTACCTGTGTTGTCATTGTCTGTGGCTATGTCCATGCGTGTGTCACATGAGCTACTTGACAGCCCCTGCTTTGGCTGCATCATGACGCGATGTTTGTGAAGCGTTTGGTTGTGTGCGATGGAATCGTTATCCACGATTCTCCCTTGGGACCCAGACTACCAAAGCAAAGCCAAAAGCACTCCAGACGCAGAAGATGTGAGAGTCTTAGTTGAGACTGTGATTAGAAACCTTTTTATCTGGTGGGAAGCGTTCTGACAAATAATAGTAAACTTGAAATATAAACCTGATTGTGCAGCTCTGTACTTGACTTCAGCATTTTCTGAATCCCGGATCAAGACTGACATCACAACACATGATTTTGAACAAAAATAAATATGAGAACACCATTTTTCCACTTTACTTTTATGTGAATGCAGCTCAATTCTAGGAATAAGCCATCAACAGTAATTTTCCAGAAAGAAAAAAAAAAGGTAATATTCTAGACTGATATAGATTTTGATGAAAAAAATCTATGCTTTAGGGGACTAATGTTTGATCCCCTGGTTTGTTGTAATTACCTATTTTCTACGTAATCATGAATGGGAAGTCTTGTTACCTTAGCTCATAATTTGAAAAATGGTGATTTTCTGTCTCTAGCTGCAGAAATTGCTGTACTGAATGCAGTTTTACTGCATTGTGAGGATGTGTGTAAAATGACATATATGATTCGTAAAATAGATAATATGGGCCTTAGGTTTTTGTTGTAGTAGAAAATATTAGGAGAAAAGTTTGTGTAATGAGTCTTTATTGCCTTTTCATGGGATTATGGTCATTAAGAGTAGATTTTATGGATTGTGTATGAATTTTAATTGCATATCAAAAAATCTTTTTGATATTAAGTAATTTGGATTGACAAGAGTTGTTTTACCCATTTTCATGGAGTTCATCATCATGCCTCTCTGAGTTTCTTTAATCTTGTATGTTTACCAGCTATTATATGAGTTTGCACTGCTCCATTGCCTTAGGCTCTGTGCGTTTCCATTCACCTGGGAAGTGCAAAGTAGGTGTAGAACATTGTTACTTAGAGCTGAAGGACCTATAGTTCACTTTGGTTGGTTTTGGGTTGCTACCGAATGTACGGAATTTTGAACCAATGTTCAAAAGCTGTGTTTGAACTGGTCCAGTAGCCAGTGGTGACACCAAGCCACAGGTTTCTTTCCACGGAAAAGGGTCAGTTCTTTCAATGGGGTGTCGCTGTTTCTGGTGGTGTAGGACAGCGAGTTGCTTCAGCTTTAACTACAGAAACGAAGGCAAGAAAACCCCATTTCAAGGCACTGCATTGGTTCAAGGTCTTCATTTAAATCTGCTACTCTCGTAGAGCCAAACTGCACGACAATCAATAGCAAATGACAAGGAAATTCATTGCCATACTGTCTATCACTATGGACTTTGCCAGAAGTATTTGTCTCCTAACTGTCTAATAATTTATAAAGGGCAATAAAGCTGTGTTGGAGAACTCTGCGTTATAGTTCCAGGCTAGAGATGATTTATTCCACTTGTTGTCCTGGAGAGCTGCTATGATATAGTACCCAGGTTGCTGCTAAACATCCGTAAGCGCCTACGTAATGTAGGGTGGTATAATTACAATATGTAACTTCTGGAAGCATCTGTGCAATTATAGATTGAAATAAGCTCCAGTCTTCAACCCCAACTTTTACTGAATTCATTAGCTGGCCCTGCAAGAGTTGAAAATTGGAATCTTGTCTATCCAGGGATTCTATAAGAAACAAACTTTGTGCTCAGGTCCTGTGCCCTTCAGCCTGCTGGCTATAACATGTCATGGGGGATTTCAGCTTTGCTAGAAGTTGTCCAGTGACATTATGTGTTTGTGCATGTTGATGAACAAGCATTTCTTTTTGACTGAGCTAGCTAGCAATAAGGCTCCCCAGGTGGTCATCTTTGTCTTCAGCCTGCAGAGACAACAAGGAGTTGCATATGACTTTCTTGAATGAAAAGAAAATAAGAGCCTCAAGTTATAAATAAACTAAGTCCAAAGCACTGATCAAACTATGAAATAGAAAAATATCAGTATTGGCCTCAGGTCAAAACAAAGAAAAAAAGATGATAATTCATTTGGTGAGATCTTCCAAAGTGTGTGATGCTGTTTTTGTTTGCTGCCTAGCAACAAGGCCAACTTTAGGAGTAGGAAAGTATGTGCCTGCCTAATCTATCAAGAGTAACTTCATACAGAGAAAAGAAATAATTACAATCCTTAGTAATAAATTATTAAGGGATATTAATTATTGTAGTAAGTTGCTTGCTGCTAATATTGGCAAATTGACAAATGCTGAACCCTCTACAGAAAGAGTAGCAAAAAGTTTATCTAATTTTATGGTGAAGACACTAAAAATTGCCTGGAAGCATTCGGTTCCCATACTGAATAGGATTAATGTACTGCAATAAGACACATGAGAAAGATGTGACCCTACCCCTGAACGTGGAAGGTATTCTTTTTATAATTAGTTTACATCAGAGGTTATGTGAATGAATGGAAATGCATCATCTAGTCTAGTACTACAGTACTCCTTCCACAAATGTGCAGGGTTATAGTTGCCGTAGAAAAACTCAGATGTCTCTGGATATTCAGGTTAGATGATCAAAAATTACAATGTTGCTTGGTCCTACAGATGCACTTGCTGCTCATCATTCTGTATTTTATTTCATGTCATTAGAGGTAGAAGAAGGTTTTTACTTTAATGTATTAGTAATTCCCTGTGTGCAGTTCCATATTGCATTTCCTGGAATTTATTCTCTCACAACAGGAATGCTCCCATTTCTGAGTTTTCAAGCTGCAGCTACATACATCAAACAGCCAAACACTTGTATTTGTGTTAATGTCTGTGGTATCTTCTAAAATTTTCCCTGTGAGTCAGTTCTACACAAGTTTTATAGCAGGCTCATAATTTAGTCAGCTGAGCACAGATAAGGGTGGCTGACTATAGATGCTCACATTTCACTGTGTCGGGGATGCTCAAGAGCACGGTCTGTTTTAAGCATATGTGTTTGGTAGGCTGTGCTGACAGAAGAGAGATGCCATCTATGCCAATCCAAGTGCTTCATTTTCCTTTTTAATTGTGTAAATACAATTGTAGAGAAACCTGCAAACAGCACTTCTTATTTCCACGCATTTTTTCAGTGGTAAATGTAGCACTGCAGTATTGCTGCAAGTAGACAGAAGGCTTTTCCTGATAACAGATGGGGAGGATCTTGACCTATCCTTTGTCAAATATCACATGAGTCAGGCTACCTGATTGCCATCAGGCTGCGTGCCTGGGTGGGCGCCAGGGTGGTCAGGTAGGGTATAACAATAGCCATTCATCACGCCCAGCCTGTCTCTCCCCTCTGTCAGTAAGATAAAATGATCTAATATAATCAACTCTACAGGAGACACAAGGCTTGCTGGTGTTTTGTTCTTGGTGGAGAACCTTGTAAAAACAAGCACACACATCTACAAACAGGCCAGGAAAACTCCCACAGCATTTCCAGTGTGGTAACTGATAGCAGTCGTATTCATGGACTAAATTGCTTTGGGGCTCCTCTGGGGTATTTTGCTTTCCCCTGTAGTGGTGGTGTCAGAAAAAAAAAGTAGGGATGTTTGTTTGTTTGCTTATTGCCGTATTTGTGCTGCAACAGATAATGATGTGGCAATGACAATGGTGCCACATGGCTTCTGCCCTTGATGGTGACAGAAAGGAACAGAATAAAGGCAGGTAACAGTGAAATTATGTAAGATAGTAAGAGCTTGGACTAATCCTGGGAAAGATTACTGTTTGGATTAAACAGGCTTTGAATACTTTTCTCTGTGATGTTTCTGGTAAATTTTTGATTAGGTGTTAGCTGTTATGTTGACTTTGCACATGCTTGGCTTTGCTTCCTAAAATTTTTTGTCAAAGAACTGTGTTCAGCTCATGGGACTTGCAGCACTCATGTCCTGTCAGTCTGACAGGAGCCCACATTTATTATTTGAAATGAGGAAGATTAATGTAACCACACCTTATCTTAGGAGTTGCAGTTTGATACCCAGAAGCCCTGGATGGTCCTGCAGGCCTTACCCTATTATGTGAGCAGATTTTGTCATAGAGGGAGACTCTGAAAGAAAACCTGCCATGAAGGATTTATAATTCATGCAGACAATCAAAGGAAAGAAATTATCTTCCATGTTTTCCATACTGTGAACACAGAACTGTCAGGTTTAGTGAGTTCAGCGGCAGTAGCTGAAAACGTTTCCGCCACATGGGTGAATACCCGACAGTGGGCTGGATGGCAAAACAGGATTTTTTACTTTGAGTGGTGAAACACACAAATAATTTGTCTGAGGACTCATTATTAGCTATTTAAAGAAGTTAGAGTACTTAAAGTGCTTTGTCCCGTATTTTTATTTGTGGGACATGTATGAACTCTGCTCTAATTTCTTTTAAAATTCAGTTACTCATTTGTATTTTTTATATCACATTTCTCCTTCATACTGACAAATAAAACAGGCTAAACTTAGTTCATTTAAGATATATTACAGAACACATTACCTTGTACTGTACCATTTTATTAAAATGGAAAACATTAAAAAAGCAGTATATAGCATTATACATATAAAATACACTTATATATATATGTATGCATTATACAATTATATCTTTCATATAGCATTGCCATATGAAAAGTGTATGTGCTGGCTGTGTTTGTGAATGTGGTTTCTTCAGCTTCTGTGAACCTTTGGCCATTTATGCCATCTAAGAAGTGTGTGTTTTCTGTGTCTAAATTTAATTTCCAAGACTTAGACTGCTCTTCTTATCTCTTGGTAATGTTTTAATAAATGCAAGTGTTTTAAGGCCAGTAGGTACCCCTGTGATAATCTTATAGTTTTCCACATAACAGCTGCTAGATAATTTTATCTCCATGAAGTCCATAATTTCTAATTTTGTTCAGCTCTAGGCTTGTTCCTGTTGAAATTAAAGAAAAAAAATTGCCCTTGATTTGAGAACATCATCTGGATGAGAGCTGATAGACCTGGGCCTTGCTGTCATTCTGCAGAGCAGTGAAATTACTGAGTGCATTTGAGAGTGCTCTACGCTTCCTCTGGTTCTGTTAGTCAGTTTTGTTATGCTTTGCTACCCAGATTCTACTTGGATTAACACCTAAAATTAAGTGTGTTGTATATTTTTGGTGGTGTGTACGAGAAATCACCTGAGTACAAGGAAGTTAGAGGGAGAAAGGATAAAGAAAAATCATTGGTAAAATATGCAACAAATAAACCCTCCTTATATTCAGAAAATAGTCATTTGGGAGCTTCCCTCCCTGCCAGTGAAATGCTCTATTACATTGACATGAAAGGACTTAAAATGTAATGAAATCAATAGGAGATTTATTTCAAATAATTAATCAAAACCAGAATATTTTACATTAATTTTCAGCTGTTAAAACTGAAGTAAATTTGGCCTTGAAACAATGTGTTGGGTTTTTACTTTGAAAATATTGCAGCAAAACTTTGACATCTCCTTTTTTCTCCCCTTTTTGAATAAAAGAATTCGCCAGAGTGGTTGCAAATTTGAAAGATGCTGATCAAAAATGGGTTTTTTTTCTTCTGAGGAAAAATTACTCTGCATTTACTTGAATACCTGAATTTCTTAAACAAACCTTTCAATGATATGACTTTACAGCCTACAATGAACATTATAATGTGTATTTGAGGTACTAGTATTTGAAGACCATAACTCTAAATATGATTAAATGTAGCTTATAATTTTAATTCTGGAGTTGTTTTTAGCTTTTTTTTTTTTTTTAATTTTATGGCTTTCAGAATTTTAAGGCTTTAGGTGAGGCATGTTGTTCTTTTAACACAGAGAACAGAATTTGTGTGCTTTTTACTGGCTGCAGATGGATTTCTTCTCTGGGGTGTCAATAATATGAGTGTGCTTTGACCCATTTTTCTTGAGCTGGGCATGATTGACTCAGAGAGCATGAAGGCATTGATTTGGCTACATTTTTTTCAGGTGCAAAAGGAAAAATCCCACCCTCCTGCTTCTCAGCCAATTTTCCTGCCAACAGTCAGCAGTTTGCTGCTTTCTTAGCTGTTTGCCTTGAAAGAGGTTTATTTTCTTAGCTTTGCAGCCCAGAAACACTGTGTCGGGAAGCCCCACGGAGGGCATTGGAGCTGGCACGGGAGCAGCGGTGGGGCCAAGGGGAGCCCCACAGCCTGCCAGGGGAGAGCTTCTCCCTCAGTGCCTCACACAAAGTGGATTAAAGCCACGGTAGCCACATTTTGCTGCAGGAAATGCAGACAGCCTCGTGTTTCCCAGTGAGGTGTTGTGCAGATGCCGGTCAATAATACAGTTGGTAATTGTATTAATGAGTGCTGCAGTACAGATGTTGAGCAGTTGAGTTTGTTTTCAGCAAGCCATGTTGCAGGGGTTAGCTCAGTTCAGTGGGAGCATATGGAAAGCTGTAACTTCTTTCTTTCTGCTGGAAAAAAAATACAGGAATTCCTGCTGTACAAAATCCTCACTTAGGTTATGTCGATGTTTTCACACACTTAGTACTTCCCTCACTGTCAAATACCAGACCTACGAAATACTGTCACAAATACAAAAGTTGAGTTAAGTACTGGAATATTATTTTCCATGATAAACATTATTTATTCGAAGATTTTACATTTGATGCTTCTAGATTTTAGTTCTCTTTCTGTGGTGCTAAACCAGCATTCGAATGTTACATTGTAGAAGACGAAGCAATATTGACAAAACTTTTCTGTTGGATAATCTGTTTATACAGGGCTTGTTATCCTAAGTGGCTTTAATGGCACGCTGCCGACCATGTGGAGATTCAGGGAGATTGCTCCCACTGTGGGAAATGTGATGTTTCTCGGTGTCTCCTCAGTAGGATGGTTCTGTCTGGCTGCAACGGGCAGACGGCACCATCAGTTTTTTTGCCAGTGAGAGCCTGTGGAGCTAAATTCAGTCCTCAAGGAAACAGGCGTAACTTCTTCACTGAAGGAGTCAGTTGATTTTTGCCTGGTAACATCTGGTCTGAATCTGGCCTCTTGTGATATAATGAAATTTGAGGTAGAAATAGGAAAGGCGGTCCAGAGACAATGTCAGAGCTGACCCTCTAACCTGAAAAAGAATGATAAATAAATATAGATTTTATTAAATAATTTTTGAAATTGAGGTTTTTAATAAAATGTTTTCTCAAAGGTTTGGAAATATTTGGTCTAATTTTTAGCATACTTCTGCCAATTTATATAATAGGCTCTTTGTTCTAGAGTTGATATTAGAAAAAAATTGCTTATGGGTTACTTAGGAGGGAGTCCAATTTTATAGTTTAAATCTTATTAAAAGTGTCAATACAGACAAGTGGTTCAGATGCAGAGGCTGATATATGCTTGAACTTCTGGGCATGTGCCAGATAAATTCTTCTTACTCCTGCAAGGTTAATATATTCAAATATCTATAACCAGGTTGGGTGCTGACAGTGAGGACGGTCTATGAAAGAAAATGTAAAGAGGCAGAAGAGTATCTGATCCACGAGATGTTTCACAGCTGCATTGCTGCAGGATGCATTAAACCGTGCAGGTGGTGTGGACAGCCTGGCTGTGTGGCATTATCCCAGCTCAGTGACAGGGCTGGATCTACCCAGTGGGAGGGTGCAGGGGAAATGGAGCCACATGAGGGACAACAGACATAATGGCCATGAGGGAAAATCCTGTGAGATATCAAGGAAAAAAAGTAGCCAGGCAACAACCCGGGGTCTAGAGAGGTCGTAGAGCCTCCATCCACAGAGACACTCAGAACTCCACCAGACAGGAGCTTTCTCCAACCTGAATTGTTCTCTAACCCTGCATTTCAAAGGGCCGACTTCCATGACATCAGTTTTTCTCTTCTCATGGTGCTAGCATGGTCATACAGGAAACCTTTTGTACCTCATTGCTTGCATTTGGTGGGCATCACAAGTAAATTCAAGCAAAACAGAAAAGGCTGTACATTTATATATATATATATATATATATGTATATATAATTATATATACTTAGATAGTGGGTATTTAAATTGGGACCTTATTTTCACAAAATTAATGCTAAAGACAAGACAAAAGAATCCCAAGTACTCAGGTTGATCAGGGCGATTAGCCTTTTGTTTTGGGTAAGCCTTGTGTGTCTCTCACACTGTTCAGCTGCTGGTGTGCATGCCTGCTAATGCAAAAATACGTTATATTCAGGATAAGATTTACTGCATTTGCTCATTTGGAGCAACTTTGGGTATGCCAAGCTTCTGGTTTGTGATAAATCATGTTTCATGAAAGTACTGCTTGGAAAGAAAAGGAGGAAGAGGTAACGAGAACAACAGGATTTGTGTGTTTGGGTGATTTCTAAAATGATGCAGCCTGACTTTAATTCATAACGTCCATTCTCACCGTTTCAGAAGAAGAATGGATCACAGTTTTGATCTGGTTTAAAATGAGCTTCAGTTGATCAGGTTAATATAATGATATAAAACTGAAATAAAGGAAGTGATAACATTCATCAAGAGAAGAAGGAATGAGTTTCCAGGGGATGCAGTCTGCCCTCTAGCTCAAGCACTCCATCTTGAAGGGAATTTTTTTAATGTGATGTGATTGCTAATATGAGTCGCAGCAGCATCCATTAGCTTTGTTTTGGAACTCTAAAAGATGCATGAAATTCAAATCCAGATGCAGGATGGTCAAGAATTATGATTCGTTCTTCTATTTAAGGAACATAAAAAATATCACTCATAAACCTTAGATGTTGGATCAGGTTTTATCTCAGAAAATCTGGTGTGTTTATGTTGATCCAACTTCAGCACAAACGAGTAGGCTGCGTATATTTTGCGGATGCACTGAGTGTAAACCTATAGTTTTGTGTGTTTTTAAATGAAGCTCATTCAGTAAAAGCACAATCTAGAAGTTAAGGGCATGCCACCTCCCATTATGAACTACTCGTGTTTCCTGCTTAATGTGTGATGTCTGTGAAGGGGTTAACACACACAGAGTTACAGCTTTCCTGGGCAGAAGGTGTCCTTGGGACAGAGATGGTTCGGGAGGAGTGATGATTTGCCAGTGTGAGCTTTTGGTGATGTAGTGCTTTTAACATAACATTGTTTTGGAGGGTTTTGGCAGAGGATTCTCTTGTGGCATCTGACAGTGCAGGAGTTGTCTTCCTCCTGCTGCCAAGTGCTGTTTCACTTACACTTAGTCAAATTAATGTCTTCCATTTAATACAGTGAACTGGTTTTCTAATTTCTCTCTTGAAGTCTTTAACACTAGTACTGTAAACAATAGACAAACCCTAGAATTTGTTCCAAGGATTGATTTGGAAACCAAAATGGAGACAAATGAAGGTGAAAACAACCTTTGTGACCATCGAAGCTTTCTTCCTTTACCAGTGGTAACTCTCTTCTTGTGGGACATTGCATTGTCTTGCCCTTTCGGCGCAGTGCAGTGCTGTGACCAGCTTCAGCGGAACTGCAACGACCTTTGAGTGCAGTGTTTGCTTGTGCATGCATCGTGGAGGCCCTCACTGACACTGATGTGCTGTGCACATTTGAGATGAAACATCGGTATTGTCTTCTTCCATGGCACAAATGCAACAGTTTCCAGTTACTGCTTACAAATACCAAAGCACAGCAGAGGCTGCAATTTACTTTAGGAATCATTTCCATTATCAATGAATCATCTTTTTTTTTAATCAGATGAGAAAAGCAGGCATGCCAAATCCCAGTGCACTAGCATATTAGAGAAAACTTATAATAAAGATGTGTACTTTTCCACTGAAGTACCCGGTGCATCTCTTTGCAGAACAGCTGAGCAAATTACTGAAAATATTATAGCCAATGAATTCCTACTTTCTCATGATATATTGAGTGATTACTGTAGGACTTATGCTTGTTCCATTCCTTGGCCCTCCAGCAACTGCACTGTTGTTAATTTGCTCTGTTAATTTGTTAATATAGCTCTGTTGTTAAAAATGGTTATATTTTAGTTGAATATAATTGAATAGCATTTCTAATGACAGACATCAAATTCCTCTTCCTTTTGGATAATGTGATCTGAATAAATATGCGGACTAGGAAAATAAACACAATCGCTGTCTTTTACCATGTTGTGTAAACTGTTAAGACTCCTTGCTGGTCTTCCCTAGGGACCAGTGTCATATACTTGTCTATCAGATGTTTAGACTAGGCTTGATTTGTGAAGTGATACTGCCTTTTGCTTTCTGTTTCTGTGAATTGCCAGAGTCTCTCAGTAAAATACACGTCTAAAACTTTCCCATATGTGTTTTGAGTCAAAACAAGTCTCTGGAATATGTAAACAGATATTGCTTTTCTGAAAACTAGTCATTCTTTGCCTGTATCTATTCCCCTGCATCTGGCTAGATATTCCCTCCTTTGTGCTAGAAACAACACCTGCGTGTGGCCACATGTTCATCTGTATTACAAAACCCATCCAGATAAGCTAATTAAAACAAAAGAAGCTAAGAAAAAACCCCCCCAAAAAACAACTTATCTGTGCTGTGGGGCCTAAAGAGGTCTAGCTAAGTGTAAGGCTGAAACTTGGGACTTCCTTTTGGTGCGTTTTATCTCAGATGCTTTACCACAAGTTCAGGATCCTGTAGAGGATGCTGACTGGCCTCACTGAGGAATTTTTTCTTGAAGATGAAATTGTGTACTTAGGAAGAGTTGAAATCACCACAGATGGATTAGGGCAGAAGACATTTGTACATCTAGATCAGTTTTTCTAGCTTATACAACTAACCTCATTTAAAATGACTGAATGATTTAAAGTAAGGAAAGTTTGAATTTCCATTAATAGTCTCCTTTACACTTTACCATAAAATCCCCCAACAATCTCCTCCTCAAATGGTCCAAAGTCTAAGAAATCATTAAATAAAATTACTCTGCAGAGCACAAGACCATCTTTTTCTTCCTTTGGAGGTCACACAGCCAATGTTGCTCTGCTGTACTTCCATGCTTAGTCTCAAAGCCTGGCCGTCATGTGAGCTCTGTCAGCTGACCCTCTTGTGGCTCCACCAGGGCCATGAGCAGCTGTCTGAGCTGAGAGTTCAGGAAAAGTGAGAGTAGAAGAAAGTAGATTTGATCTATTTCTCCTTTTGTGTAGTTCATGCACCCTGCTTCATGTTTATCCACTCACGTCTATCCGCTCTTAGGGATAGAACCTCCTTTCCAGTTTTAAACTGGAGCAGTTGCATGTTCCAGTTGTTCCTGTGGAATTTCAGGAGACAATGATGTGTTTCAAATCAGCGAGATTTTCATCCTGTCTTCCTTCTGCCCCACATTTGCAAATTCCCGATCTGATTCTGAGTTAACAGTCTGACTGGAACAAGGGAAGGAGCTTTCTTCAGCAGCTGCATGTGTTTTAGTGCTGGTTCTTGGACATGTAGTTTCCTGCATATGAGCAGATAATTTCTTATGAGTCTTATTTTCCTAAGTAATCAATGTTGCATGATAATTATCTTAAGGAATTAAAAATATATTTTGAAAAATTAAGGTTTTATTAAGACATAGTGAATAAATTTACTTACAATAAGATTTATCAAGGATAGAGACTAGAAAATTGAACAAGGATGGGAGGTGGTCATTACTCAATTCTCAACTTTAACCTGGGAAAACTGCTTCTGTCTCTCTACAGAAATGCCAGACTTCATCTCTGAAGTGTTTTGAGATGCTTGAAAATTCCTAAGTGAGGATTAGGTATGATTATTTCAATATTTTTAGGTTATACAAAACTTCTCAAATGTGAGCAACACTGGCCTTACCTCTAGAGGGCCTGTGCAGTTTACTATTTCCTCTTCTGTGTATCCATCTTATGGGAAAGGTCCTGTGCGAGAGCAACATGTTATTGTAGTAGCGTATCAGAAATATTTGAGGCTTCATCGCCAGTGACCCCCAGGGGTCTGTGCACTGCTTGTTGCTCAAGCAGTTATAGCAGAATAGCAGCCTGTTACCAACTGCCTGAAAACTTCTGAAACCTTCTGCCTTTGTTATTTTTTTTTTTTTTTTTGTGGCTTAGCATATCAGAAAAGAGGATGTAGGGGGAGAATTTGCAGGCTTTTAGCTGTATGTCTGAGATTCAGTAGTTCCATACTGCGGATGTATTGCATTGCTTCAGCTGATAGGTTTGTGTGTAGACACATGTACATTGGTTACGGTCTGCATTATGTCCTTTTAGCTTGCACCTGATAAATTGTGGAAAGCAAAAGCCCCCTACAAATACTAAATAGGGATAGGTGAAAGCAAGCCATGAATTTGTTCCGTTAATGGGCTCCACGTGTTCTCAGATCTGCCTTCATATTTTGTCTATTTTTTTCCCTGATCAGCAATTTGAGAGTTGTACAGCAAATTAAGAGAAGAGCTTTCAACAACCATAACTAAACATGAAAGAGTTATGATAATGAAGTGCCTTTGGAGCCCCTCAGATTCAGAAAGAATGGGAAAAAAACTAATTTCCTGGAGACTTTTCCCATTCATTCTGCATAACCTCTGCTAAACCTGCTTCCTATTCTCGTAGGATGATTCCCCAGTCAGCACATCTGCAGAGGTGTGTGGTTACTCTGCTGTGTTACAGCCCAGAGCACCTTCAGCTGTGACTTCCACTTCATCTCACCCAATTTAACTCTCTCCAAGTACAGAAGGCTACTAATGAGCAGGTTGCCATAAGTTTTTAAAGAAGCAGCAGGAAACATCTTAATGCAACTGTCAGTCTGTGCACGTACTATGGGCGCTTGCTCTCTCTGATAGCCTGGAGCTTAAAAGCGCTGTTCTCTGCCAAGGGAGAGGCGGCTATCTTCAATCTGGCATCTGAAAATGACAAAGTGATCTATCAAGCAGAATTAGGAGCACAGATCCTTCCTGTTCTGTTTAGCTTTGTAATTCAATCTGAGTCAAACCAGAGGCCTGGCCTGAGGAGAAGTGCTCCTTCAAATCTAATGAAGCAGTCCTCCGATTTACCATCATGAAAACATTAATATGTAAACTTCCTATGTATATAAAAGATAAAAAGGCATATTGTATCTGACAGAAGTTACTTTTCAAGGTATGCTAATTCTGAAGCTCTCCTTCTATTGGATTCTTCACAGTCTCTGTAGACTTTCACAGCTACCTTTCTATTTTTCCATGCCACTCCAGAGTCCCTGGCTGAATTCCTGCCCTATGCCTAGGCATATTCCTGAAAATAGATTCAGAAGTGTCATATAGAGCTTGTGAAAAACTTCTCTGGGCTGCCAGTAACTTGGAAGATTTGAAAAGTCTGCTTATGACTTCACTGATTTTTGTCATGACCATTTTGTTTATATACTTTTGTCTGGGCAATGAACTTTGTGTTTTCTGTACTAGATGGATGTGGTCTGTAATAAGACGATCCAGACATTCTGGTTGGGGGTTTTTTGGTTTGGTTTTTTTTTGTTTGTTTGTCTGTTAGTTTTGTTAAACTTGTTGTGTGCGTTGCCAGCTTGATAAAATACTTTGAAGTTACAATGATAGCGTGTACCTATGTAAGATATGATGGTAAAGATGCAATAGAATGTGTGCATAAAGGAGGAACTTGGAATTCCTCAGCTCTGCATAACTTTTTTACCGTGCCATATTCCTCTTCCTGGAATGCTGTTTCATACCTGCTGTGCAGTGCTGGTATAATTATGAATATATTTATGATACACACTTACTTAAGAGACTAGAGGTACTGTTATTGAAACACAGCGTTTAATATTTTCCCCTAAAATGGCTCATGCAAAAAATCATTGACCAAGGATATTTTCATCTAACTTCAATGGCTTTATTTTTCATTCTGCCTTGCTTCTCCTCTACTCTTGCTTCTCTGTGTCATTCCTGGTGTTTTGATTGTAAGTTTTCTGGTAGAACCTGTCTCTCATCTCATATCTGTCTAGCACATCACAAAAGGACAGTAACTTCAAGGAGTTTTCTGGGTGAAACTGTTAAAAACATAGAAACCTTTCTGAAGAATAGTAAAATGAGTATGTTCCTTTCATTGCTGTTCAGGGTCTGGTAAGAGATCAGCTAAGGAACAGAAGCCTAGACATGTGTGACTTCCTCCTGTGGACACATTTAGAAGGTTAAACTTATTACCAGGGCTCTTGTGTTTGTTTACTGCACGAGAAGGTTTTAAAGATGAAGACGTAAAAAGTTATTACAGATGCTAAAACATTCTTAAATGTTCCACAGCAATGCAGTGGAAATAATGACAATAAAGTGGAAATGCTTTAAAAAGAACACCACTGATGAAAGAAGTTGCGAGTACCTCCTAAAAAGGGATGATTTGGCTGAAATCGTAGGCTGGTAGAATCTTCTTATAGTTGTGCATTTTTAAGAGAAACGCCATTTAATTGTTCATTTTCCACTGAAGTTCAATACTGGTGCACAGCCTTAAACCAAAGTAACTCAACAAATCTCTCTTCGGGCCATTTGAGTTCAACAACCTGACTTGACTGTGGAGATTTTTTTACAACAGCTAAGCTCAGGCTGGATTGCCTGAGGCATGTGTTCCATTCCCTACTTTAACCTCTGCTGCTTTCCCAAATCCTTGGGAAATTTTGAAAACTGAGTTTCCACTTGGAATGAAACTGGATGTAGGAAAACAGCACAAGCAGTAAAGAGTAACATAGTGGTGCACAGATTTAGTGCAAACTTCATGTTTCTTTAGCTCACTTGTGGCAGTCTTCAGCAATTTCCTTTTCTCATCTAGCATAAGAGCTATTAAAAACTGATACGCAAATGAGGTAATGTCAGTTAATTTAATTTCTTTAGCGAAGAACACAGATAGCAATGGAATATTCCTTTTCATCTGTGATGGGGAAGGTTCTGGGATTCTCTCTTTTATCCCCGTGTCATTTTGCCAAGTAATTTTCCAGTAATTCAGGAGCTGGCAGCCATGAAGGGCTGTAGCAGGAGCAGCATGATGCTCTGACAGCTGGATGACTCCAGCATAGGCAGTAGGCCAGTAAAGGCATTGCAAAAGTGTCCTGATTACTCTTCTGAATGTGGACAGCAGGCTGGTCTTTCCTCTGTAGATTTCTGTCAACCTGATGTGATATAGAAAGCACTTGATGTGCCTTTGCATCCCTGGTTTTATCCATGCTGCTCATGCCTGTAAAGGCATGTACTGACTAAGCTGTCCAGAAGTTTGGTGTGTTTGGGGCTGTTGTGGTTTTCTATATAGTTCTTCTGGTCAGGTCTATTTGCTTGACCCTTGGAAACAAAGCAACAGATAGCAACTAAAAAGAAAACTGTTGAACTATTTGTCTTTGCTGGAGTTGTCCTTGAGATAGCTTTTGCGATTTGAAGTCAGTGTTAGAGAGCTGTGGTGTTTGACCCTTAGCATTTCCTATGGGAAGGGCACATGTACAGATCACTTCTTCCTTCCAGGTGTCAAAGGCAGCAGAGCTGCGATTGCACTGGAACTTTTATTCACGCTATCAAAACACTGTAAGGAATCACAACTTTTTCCCTTTTGCTTCCTCGGATGGATTGGATCTTTTAGCTGTTTTGTCCTCTACAGTGTTTATGCCAGGAACTATTTCTTACGTTTCTACATATCCCTGACATGCAAACCCGGCTGACTGAGACCTGCTTGTCATCAGCAGATTCTAAGCATGCACATGTTTGTTATATTAAATCTGGAACATTTTTAGTGTAGCCCTCCTCCGTGTAGGATTGGAAAAACATCTTAAGTTGCTGTTGGCACTTTCATTCCTTATTGTAGTTGAAACCAACAATTGTATAATTGTTCCAGCCTGGAAGAATGTGTTAATTGACCCAAAGCCCAGAAGTGCTCAGGGTGCAAGCAGCAGATAACAGAGAGGCTTTTCTCTGTCAGTAGATAAATTGAAATCACCACTGAAAACGGTGGCACAGCGTTAGTCGTGCCACACTGCTCTCAGTCTCAGGCAATGTGCTCAAGTCTGGTACTACATTAACTTGTTTCTTTTGGACACCAAAGAACAGCCATTCCAGGAGGGAAAACCAAGCCTTTCCCCCTTCTCCATAGCCTTGGGCTAGAACACGTCTTCCTATTAGGAACGAATGATTCATAAAAAAATAGCAACCGTTCACTGGTAATGGGTCTTCAGTGGTTTGGTTTATTTTGGTATTCTTTTTTCTGTTCATATGAAAAATGTGTTCTTTTGTTTGTTGGTGTCTTTTTTCCTCCTTCATTTGCTCATAAATTTGCCATAGTTGGGAGATTTTTCTTACAGGCAAACAAAAAATATGCTCTGTTCTCCCAAAGTTCAAGTTCTTGCAGAATAAGAGATAATGAAAAATTTCAGTAAGGTTCCCAGATTCTTGTAAAACATTAAAAAAACCACTGTGTTTCTTAATAATTTTGGTCCTGAAAGGATTGAACTTTCAACAAGGATTGTTGAAGACAGGCATCAGTATGCAAAATTCATCCCAGGTGGCAAAGGTATAAAAAGACTGAAACCAGGGGTCAGAGAATAGGAAGTATTGAGCAACCTCAATAATAGGTGGTGCTATCAGACTTGCCTATAAATAATCCACATTGTCAGGAAACTAATGGATATTTTGCATTCAGCATTCCTATGAGTCAAGAATAAGTGGTTCACCAGATTTTCATTACTGATGTGTCTGCAGCTTTGTTTAAATATTATGCCTGCATTTGGGACTGGAGAAAGTTATAAGAATCCTTTCACCACTGGTGCTCTGTGACAGCCACCTTGCCTTGCACAAGCAGCTGAAACCCTCTAAGAAGAAGCTGAAACCCTTCAGAAGACGTGTTGCCACCCCTTGGGAAATGGAGGCAATCAATATGTTTTAGAACTTTTTAGGAATGGAGAATCTCCACAAAAGATTGAGAGAACTGATGTTTATTTCAAAAATAAATTTAAAAAGTAGGTGTGGATTTTGCCTTTTTTTTTGGTTTTTTCTTTTTTTTTTCCAATGCAGGGAGAGTTTCTACCACTTGCTGGCAGAGGGGGCTATCTGTCCATGGTTGGCAGAACATCCTCCAGTCAGGAAACACAGCAGGGGAACCAAAGTCACTCTCAAGAGTAGTGTGATACACAGGGCGAAGAAGCAAGGAAAACATGAGTTAAAAATGTGTCGGTGATTTTGACGGATATAACGGACACTCTTCCTTAGAATCTAATGGGATGGGGGGTAGTATTTGACCTCCTAGATCACTAAAGATATTTACTAATATTTTTTCCCAAACAAAATATTTGTAAGTGCAGATACACGGGACAGCCAACAAACTAACAGAAAGCATCAAAGAGTAACATTGCAGCCATTGTGAAAAGGTAAAACAGGAGCCATATACGAGAAATTCTGATGTTAGTTCAGTTTTAAGGCAGTTACCTGTAGATCTTGGTAGACCTTTTTAATTCTTCAAGCCTATTCTTGAATTATCCTGATAAGGCCAATTTGAAAGCAAATAAAACTAGATTCTTAAGTTTCTGCTTCAAGATTCCAAGAAGAATGAAAGATATATCAATGAAACTGGGCTAGAATAGTCAGTAAACAGTCAGAAATTTCGTTAGAGGAATGCTGTAGTAAGTGAAAACATTAATTTGATGTGTGCCTCTGTGTTACTTTGGAAATACAGAGGGAGAAAAAAAAGATTTTTTTAAACAGCAAAAATAAATACCTTCTAAGATGCCTTACTAATGAAAGAAGAGAGGTGAAACTTGCCATAAACAACCCTAATTCAGCAGAAAACCTTCTGTGGCTGGTGAGTATTCTCATTTGAATACAGCACTTTGTTTGGGCTTATCTTTCCACTCATTCACTCTCATGTATAAACTAGTTCAGTCTGAATCTAAGAATGAAAAGAAATACCAACACCTTCTATTAGGAAGTAAAGTAGTCATAGAGAATGCAAACGACTTTCTGAAGACTTAGGTGGGATTTGACCATGCATCCCGGCTATGCTGCAGCACCAGAGTCCTCAGCACGAGCTGGTTGAACTGGTTGCCCACATATTTTCCTTTCAGGTGTTTCTTTCCCTGCTGCTGCTGCGTGATCTACCTAGGCTCAAGTGTTCTTAGGTGTGCGTGCAGCATACTGCAGCCACAGCAGGGGTGGTGCAATTAGGCTGCTCTTGGCTGGCAACCAGAGCACTGCAGTTTGAAAATAAGCACTATTGAATTTATGTAGGGTACACATTTCAGAAGTAAGACACAAGATCTGTACATTTGAATACACAGCCTGTATTTCTTCTGTGTGGGGTGTAAACTCCCCCTTTCCTGCCCCACATGTCTATGTTAACTAAAGGCCACAGGGAAACTCACATAATTAAAAGGCACTGAGGTCATGAGCTGGTTATGAGGCAATTTAGGTTTCTTGTGCAGGCCTGCTGGGTCGATAGAGATACAAGTCTGCTCTCGATAGGAACAATGATCTTCTTTTGTAAAACATGAAGGAGAAAAACATGATTTCGGAAAGTCTAGTGCCTCACTGAGGCTTAATTGCATTTTCAGAGTTACATATAGCATTCTGTTTCACTTCAGGATGCACAGGGCTGGTCCTGTCACCACTGAAGTATTAAATCTGAGATGTATCACAGTTAAAGTAGCATCTCAGTTGAAAATAACATCTGAGTAAACATTTACTCAACTGAGAAACTGAGTGTGGAAAATACTGCTTGAAAAGCTGCTCATTGCTATGAAACAGGACTAGGGGGAAAAAAAGACAATTTCCTGAAATTCCATTTGACTTCACACCTCTGTGGTTCTCAGAAATCCTACAAGGAGTATGTGCTTGGTGAATGTCAGCTGTCTTTGGAGTGTGAGCATGTGTGGGATGGCAGATTTTACTCACTCACCTGAGCTAGGAGCCGTGCTTCTATCCCATCAATACATGTTCTTCATCAATCTCTAGAAGCTCCAAAAAGTACATAGGCAACTTAAACTGCATAACTGCTTGTGATGCTCACTGTTCAATATTTTTATCACTTTTCTGCCCCAGTCTTGCTATAGAGATGTTAAAAAATGTGACAATGCCCTTCGAGATTAATAATTACATCAATTTTTAACATTTAGCAAACACACTGATACTTCCACTGGAGCTTGGTGTTTCATAGTGTTTGTGTATCCATAATCAAATCAGATGCCCAGAGAAGGAAGACTTGTGACTTGCAAAAGAGTCATAACTAATTTACATATAACTTTATTTACACATTTAACAGCTTATTTCGTATTCTTTTAAGATATTTTAAGAGTATTTGGCAACAACATCAGAATCAGTGGAATTTTTTTTTACTTTTTTTGAAATGGAAAGAAAATTCAGATTTTAGGTTGTGCATCTCTTATGAGAAAAATAAGAGTCCTTAATTTGGTCCTTTCTAAATGAAAACAAATAGCTGAAGGAAAGGAAGTGCAGACTATCCGGATGGTGAAATTGCATCCCAGGGTTAATGTTTTTAGTTATCAAGGAACCAAAGAAGATCAGGTCCTCAGTATTTTAAAATGATATCCTTTCTGTTTAAATTTCTTCTATTCAAGATTTATAGTCTTCATTTAAAATATATTACTTTACCTCCATCAACAAAGAGTGAAAGAGTAATACAAAGCCAATAAACTCTGAGTTGTTGAACTGTTTCTTGCAGGCTGAATCTGAAGCCTAATCCAGCCTGCAAATTTCAGCCTAATGGCATGTCACATGGTGCATATGATATGGTTCATTTTCTTTCAGCTTTTTCTGCTCAAGAAGCATTTATCAATCTATAGCTCAACTGCTTATATTAATGCTTTCTTGAGAGTAAAATGGCACCCACCTGTGACAAATTGTGAACCATGGATCATGGTCCATGGTTCTATTTAGTGCAGCCTGGCAAAGGAAAAGCAGCATGCACTTTGACTAGTTGATACTGCTTTAAATAGCGTTCCATGGAATGGTGATGTCCCAACTCTCCCGAATTCTAATACACTTCTCCCTACATCTGTATATGAGGTTAGAGTCCATCGATCTGTTTCTCATTTAACTAACATCTGAATTCTTCTGCAGGTGCAGGATTTGTTTTGATGTACTCCCTTGATCTTGACCCATATCTGAATAATTGAGGATTGGGTAGAATCTTTTATAAGTGAGCTAATCATTATACATTAAAACCTATTAGAGTCAATTTGTTTAATTCCCAGTAGAGCTAGTGAAGTCCTTATCTGTGTCAAAATCTTCACAACAAAAGGACTGGCTGTAGCAGAGAAGATAAGCTTCCCTCCCCTTCCCCCCCGCCTTCTGATGGTACTTTTAAAGAACCTCCCATGCAAAGGTGGCCATGTGGAATTAGCTGTGAGAGCAGGTGTCAGACTTGTCAATAACTAGCTAAATGTCAACAGTTTGGGCATGGTGTTATTTTTAATCCTTTAAATGAAGCATGGCAAACATTGATACAAGGGTGCTAATGGCAAAATAATTGTAAAAGCATTTTTGCCAATGTTTACAACTCTCTGAGCAGTAGTCCAGCAAAATTAGGGTATGTAAAATCTGCCACAGCACTGGAATACTCAGTGCCTATCCATAATCCTGTCTTCAGAAGACATTGGACCCACCATCCACCTGCAGATCAGGCCTACAAAGCCATACTGTCTTTTTAACTCCGTGTGCAGGACACTGTTAGTCCACAGCCCAGCCAACCGTCTGACTTGTTTGGTGGTGTTTAACACACAGATTGGAAATGATGATGCAAGACAGAGTCCAAAAATTATGTCTATTTTTTTAATGGCATTTGTTTAGTTGTTTGAAAAAAGAAATAAAATTGGGGACTAGCATACCTATAATCTTGAACTAACCAGTTGGAAAGTGAAGATTTATGATGTGATAACTTTGTCTGAAAAAGGAGGAATAAAAATCATGTGTTATGGCAAGGGATTTTACAGAGTAAACAGTAGATAAATTGAGAGTTTCATTCTGTTGGGTTGGGGTTTTTTGAGGTGGGATGTGGTTTGGGGTTTTTTTAAGTGTCATTAAAGAACGGGTTATTAATGTATCTTGTTATAAATGCAGAATTAGGAATCGGTAACAGATTTTAATGGAAGAGGATGTTTTCTTCTGCAATATCTAGAACACACATAAATAATATACATAGTTGGTTGGATGCAGATTTTGAGTGCTAATATTTCTGCCAATAACCTCAACCCACATATGAAGGAATGAAATTTCTTGAGTGAGATTGGGGTCACTCAGCCTCTGTGCTAATTTATTTCTTGTCCATTGCCAGGCAGACATTGCCAAGTACAGTGCATCAGATTGCATGGCAAGAACATGATATGTTTTATCAGGATCTGCCTGCCAAAGCTAGTCCACATAATATTTTGAACTGCTTTCAAACTACAATTCCTAAGAGAGTGGAGAGAGTCTGGTGCTCTAATCTTCCTCATTGGTGACTTTTTCTGTTGCATATTTATTAAAAATATTCTTAAAATAAGACCAGAACTTCCCATTATACAGGAATACAACATTAGTCTTTGATAGTATTTAGCCATAGGCAAAGTTGGAATTTTATAACCTCACTTTCACCAAATGAATGAGTGTTACTGGGATGATGTATAGCTGATTGCTATTTGTTTTAATTTGTGAGAGATTATATATTCTACTATTGAAGTGGACAATGAAGTAAATATGAGGAGGGTCACCTGAACTTAAAGACATATGCAAAATGCAGCACGGCTAATTCCTGTAAAATTATTTTTTTCTTTGTCAAGATAGGAAACAAACTAGAGCAAACGCTCACTTTGGTGCTCTCGTTTTCCTGCGTTTATTAAGCTAAAACAGGGCCCTTATATGATGGCTTGAGAGGAAACAGAAGATAGAATTTTGGAGACAAGGACTCTTCAGGATTCTCTACATAATTCCTATTTATTAGCACAGTGCTGCTGTAAAATGTCCTCAAAGACAGTGCCCAGTAAATGCTTGTCAGTGGTGGGGGAGCAGCATTTGCCCCAGCTTTGCTGCAGCCCTGCTGACGGTCCCTCCCTTTGCAGACGAGGAGAGGGCTGTGCTGCACATGCACTGCGACAGAGCTGGGCTCCCTGTGCACAGCCTGCCACACATCACACGGCTGCTCTGATTCGTGTCGGGTTTATGGAGGTCAACCTGACTGAGAATCAGAGCATTTGTCCTGACATTGCACCTTTCCTGTGTTCTCTGCCAGGAGCAGAGCAAAGAAAAATTGCATCTACATTAACTGTAGAAGAATTTTCTGAAGCTGTCCTAGAGGGCACTAAATCAGTTGTGCTATCGATTTTGTAGAAAGGACAGCTGCAGAGCAGATGTAAGGACTGCGATAATCAAAATCATTAGCTTCAAGCTTGAGATAATTCAAACTACTTTGTTGTATACTCAAACAGATGAGCAAACCTGGTGAATTATCTAATGAGTGCACAACTTAAATATCTGGTTTATGTTGCTCTTAAAAGACCTGAACAGGAAGATGAGCATGTGAATATAGCGTGCAATTGGTTGAGTTAGCTGGGTAAAATTTTGGTCCCCCCATTTTGTCCAATCCAGCTGGAGATGTTGAGAGAAGGAATGGCTCAGAATAACCATAACCCAAAGTCTCAGCTCTGTCATATAACTGGTTATAAAAACTGGGTGCACGCAGTGTTGGTAAAGCATGTTTTTAATTCCTTTTCTGAAATCTGTGCTTTATCTAAATGGGGTTTATTTTTTTTAAATTTAAGCTATATTTTCAATAGGTACTTATATTTTTGATAATTCAAGATGAAAGCCCTCTCAATATTATTTGTTGGAAACTCTGCTTCCCTGTGTATCTTGGTATCTAGGCTTAGGGAAATAAATGAGCCAGTTCAATACACTGGATTTTCCCAAATGTCTGACAAAGATCTGTCTTTACTTGCTGGCTAATTATGACTACAACACAGACAATAATGAGGAAATTACTTCACCTTCTATTCACTCTCAAAATGGAGACCTTTTCTCAAAGTAATGCTTTCCATCTGGTCTGAGATTTCACCAAGCTGCTGGATCAGGGGAGCAGAAGCGAGAAGTTTGATGGCTTTGCAGCTTGATGTTCTCATTGTAATGTGAAATGTGGAGAGAGTGTATTGCGCTGGGCTGAGTAAACCAGTTGGATATACAGAACACTTGGCTTGTGGGCTACAGTGGAAAAAGTGTTTCTGGCTTGTGTTCTCCTGTGGGGTATATGGGTTTAGGGAGCAAAAGGGGAGGGCAGGACAACTTTCTAAGCTGTAGATTTTTGCATTAAACTGCTGTGTACTGATCATTCTCTGTACTCTGGTAGAACTTAAGGAAGTAAAGTACATTTTTGAAATCCCTTTGTTCCAAGTGAAGACTTGTGTGGGGGTTTTCTAATGTGTGGAAAGTATTTGGGAACTTTTGGACATTGACAGTATGGTGCAAAATATTTGGTTGGTTTTTGTGGCTTAGAGGATGGCTCTGTACCAGATGACAGGTACGAACGTCCACACTTGTATAAAAAGTTGAGAAATTTTCGAATAACTGTCTTGAAAATGGCCATGAGTTTAAAAAGATGCTATGTAGATAGTAACTTTTTGATGAGTCCTTTTAGGGAGCACACTGTATGGGGAGGATCAGCAGACTGGATGAATCCGCTAGAATTTTCATCTGAAACTCATCTTATATGTAGAAAGCATCCTGAACGTCTGGATAGCCATGGCCTATACTGCATTGTAGATCAAGACTGAAATGCTGGTGTACTTAGAGAACTATCTTTTAGCTACCCACAGCATTTCAGGTTTCTGTGACCTTATTACCATTTCTCTCTTTGTGAAAGCTGGTGATGAAAGTGCACTCAATAGATCTCTTACCATTATCCAGCCTGTTTCCTGTGATCTTCTTAAAAGAGTTAGGGAGAATTCCTAGCTGGGAAATGAATCTTAGGGTTAATGCAGTCTATCTTATCTCAGATCCCACTGGGAGAATAGGCTTTCTGTAATTCAGCTGCAGGTTATCCCTTCTTTGTGCAGACAAGATGGATGGGGAGATAGAGCTGCTTGTTTAAAAAAAATGACCAGAGTAGGTTTTTGGAAGACAAGAAAATATTTGGTTCCAATTGGACACATGAGCAGAAAGGTTTGAGTGTAATAAATGGGACATTTTTAGAAATGATCATGTTTTATTTAAAGTAATAGATTTAGAGAAATAAGGAATCTACATTATTGAAAGTGATAAAACCATGTTGTCAGGGCCTGAATGTAAAACCAGGTTCTGCCTCATCCCCCAGTCATTACATCTGTTAGCTATCTCCTGATTAAATAAAAGCTCTTTTAGATTTAGTAACTTTGCTCTGGATATTGTGGCATCACTGTGCATGTAATGGTTTTAATAAATTTCATTTATAGAACTAAACAGAAAAGCAGTCGCTGGCGGAGAGGGCTCTGGCTGCAATATGTTAACTCTTTGGAAACCCATTGTCAGCCAATACATGTCTGGAACCTCACCTACACTGTTACAGACAACTGCAAATGATTCATGTGGGTTTAGGTGGTGTTTTAGGGTTTTGGTGTGTTTTGGCTTTTTTTGGTTTGTTTTTTTTTCTTTTTTTGTGTTGTCTTTCTTTTTATTTGTTTAATTAGGATATATAAAGTAACTGTATAGTGCCTACAGTTGATAACACATAATTATATTTGTGTTCATTTTACGTTGTGGCAATTTTTAGTAAAGAAAGAATTTCTTAAAGAATATAAGTTTACAGCAAAATATTAACCCAAGTCTTCTTTTCTTCCTGGTGTGTTTTAACCCCAGCCAGCAAATTAACACCACCCATCTGCTCACTCACTCTCCCTTGGTAGGGTGGGGGAGAGAATCAGAAGCGTAAAAGAGTTAGCAGACTCCTGGGTCGAGATAAGAACAGTTTAATAGTTGTGCACCTGCTCACTGGCAGAGCATGGGAAACTGCAAAGTCGTTGACTTCAGGTCAGCACTGCTCGGCAACAGCCAAACATCAGTGTTATCAACATTGTTCTCAAACGTGAAACTAACCACTGCACTGTACCCAGCTGCTAGGAAGAAAATTAACTCTATCCCGGCCAAGCCCAGGATTTTAGATTTCCAAAAATCCCAGAGGACACATCAGAAGTGTAAAATCTTTGGAAGTTAAGAGCAACCTGAAGGAACCATATAACAGTAAGCCTATTCTCTAGGCTTTGGAGCTGCCCTGGATCTGACTGTAAGCCTATCATGTCTGCGATAAAAAAACACGTCTGTGTTTTAATTTATTTTCAGGTATGAAAAAAGGCTCTAGATCAAATAAACACATTTTTGGTAGTAAAAGGTAACTTTTGTGTGATCCCAGTGAATGGTTGCTAAGTCTACTTTGTGTAAATCTACAGAGGCTATGCTAACTTTCAGCTGCTTGGCTCTAAACTCAGGCTGAAACAGGACAGATGTGTAAGTGTGGTGGTTGCCAGTTCAAATTCTTCATGTTGGCCAAAGGTTTAGTGTCATGTGTGTATGTACTGTTATACCTTATTATTCATTGTGTGTGCTGCAGATAGAAGGGAATATATCTACTAGAGCAGAACCATCATTTTAAGAGTAGCTTCATTATTTTGTGACAGCAGGAAATTGCAAGATAGCAGTAACTTGTATTTGTAGGTGTCATTCTCTGTTGTATAGCTATAGCACTGGGAGCAGCCCTGGGCCCAGGCCTGTTCTGCATGTGTTAAAACCTTCTTATCTGATTGTTCCTTCGAGAACTTTGGAGAGGGAAAACTCAGAAATGATTTAGAAATTATTTTTAAGGAATATGAAAAGAGAAAACAAGTGAAGTGTATATAAGAGACTGTGTTCTTTTTTCCTCTCAGATTCCAGAAACAGAATCTGCACAAAGAAAAGATCTTCACTCTTACATGCATATTTCTTCCTCACCTTCCTTTGTGTGTTGCCTTTTCAGGGACAAGGTAATACTTTCTTTAGAGTAAAATCTACCTCACAGATTTGAAAGGGGAATTTTACCTTTGGGTTGTTTATTTTGACGGATAATATTGATTGTTTTTGCTATGACTGCTTACAAGCAAAGTATTACACCTTGCTTCCACTGATGACACCAGGCAGTTGTGTGGCTTGCTTGCATCAAGTTATCAGCACGCACTTTGGAGGTGGTGAGCTTGAAGTGACTCTTCAACAGCAGCCACCTTCTTGGAGCCTTCTCCAGTGTGAGCTGTGCTGATTGAATGCTAATCTCAGGGAATGAGTAATTTTTTTCCCAAATGAAATTGGTTTCAGTGTATTTGAAGGAAGAGAGGACTGTGTTCATCAAAAAGTTACTTCTCTGTTGATATTACTGTTTGTACATGACTTTTGACGAAAGAGATAAAATTGTCTACACAAAATGAACAAACCAAGTGCCTTTCCATTGACATGTATGAGCTTTGGGTTAAAGCTAAGCAGAAAAGAGTGATTCAGTTTTAGGGATTTGGCTTGGGGAGGAAAAGTAAGAGAATTAGAAGTCAGATATACTTTAACCTTTCTGAGGCCAATTTTATAGTCCTTGCACCTGCTATTTTCTCAGGGCTCTCAGATCATTAAAATACTTTACTTGACAGTCTAAGCCGCTTTGTGACTTTTGAAGTAATAGTGTTATCTTTTAAAGAATAGGAAGTTAAAATGCATTTTACTGACTTACACACTAGAAAATATCATTTGTTTTACTCTGGCCAAGGCTGGAGTTGGAGACTATTACCTCTTTTCATTTGGTTGCCTCAAAATTCTTTATTTTTTGGAAATTCAATATGTACAACTAAAGATCTCTAAAATGAATTTTTTCTCAGTTTTTGAAAAAAGATATAGCTTGGAATCTATAATTTTTGTGGCAGAGGAAAAAAAATGGGAAAGCAATGATTGATCAAGAAGAGAAAAAAAATCCCCTCTTTCCCATACTACATGTTATATTGATCAAAGGTTCATTTATCCTTTCAGTGGCTTATGCCTGCTTTTAAGTCAAAGGTAATTTTGCTGCTGCTTCTGTGGCAAAACAGGACCTTTAATGGCAATCTGATTTGAAAGCTCACCACCCTGTAAGACTTGACATAGAAATAAGATTAACTAAAATTTTGTATTAGATACCTTGGCAAATATATGCTGTGTTCACGATTTCCATTGCTCTTCATCTTGCTCTTCTTAGTTCTAAATCAGGCACTCAAGAAAATTTTTATCTTTCAATTCTTTCCTGGAGGCAATGTACTACAAATATGTAATGAGTGCTGTACTACTGGATGGCTCTTGTAGCCTAAGCAGTAGTTGGTTTTGCTCTCCTCCTCTTAGTGGCAAGCAATTGGAAGCAGAAGTAAATAACTGGTGACTGCTCTGACTTTCAGGAACCCAGCAAGAACATCTGAGAGACATTATCTCAGCTGTGAGGGACAGAGTTATTTGAAGGAGAGTTCCTTTGAACAGTGGATCTCCTCTCACTTCCACTTCAGCAAGTGCCAAGCTACTGCTCTAATGTCTGGAAATTACTCCAGTGACTGCGACGGCCATAACAGTCCAGACTGAGAAAACAGGAGTCCAGAGGTAGTACACGGTTCTGTATTTTGTGTCTGGGTAAAAGACCAGTAAAAAGAACCTAATCTCTGAATTTGTACTTGGTTGCTATCTGCAAGGCATGCATAGCTTTATGAAATGCAGGAATGAGATATTTTTAATTAAAAATTTTGTAACTGCATGAATAAGCCAAAGATGCTTTAAGAAAGTGGTGGATGGAGCCATGGGGGAAAGGAATGGCAAAAGAACAAAGTGCATGTGCAGAGATCCTGTAGCGAATCACAGCACTTTGGATGCCTAGATATGAATTGACTTGAATTCAGTCAGAAAGTGGAGAGACAGTTGTTGACCTTTTCAGCTGTTTCGAGCGGAGCTGCACTGTGACAGGGGTGTCCAGAAAAGATTAGCTGTGGCAAAGAGACATGCTTTGCCTATGGGCAGGGTCAATAGGCCAGCAAAGTCAGCCCAAAGATTGTCAAGATGTATTACGTATTAAAAATGGCTCTTGGGTGCAATTTATTGCATGTTTAAAACAGTATTTTATGGTGTGAGTTTCTTGTGCTTGTAATGCAAAGAGTAGCAAGGCTGATTGTGAAGTGCTTTATTCCATGACATTGCTATACTGACAAGGATAATAGAAGCTTTGGTTTGAGGATGCCAATTGTTTTATGGGAGGAAACATCAGGTAAAATCCCACATGTTTTAGTATTCCTTTTTCTGGATCAGCACCAAGTCAAGAAATTATTCATTAGCACTTTAGGTTTTGGGGACTTTTTTTGTGATTCCACCTTTTTTTGTTCTGGTGTCTTCCCCTATCTGTGCTGTGTAGATACTGTAGCACTATCTCGCTCTGTAAATTTTTAACTCATTCAGGAAAGGGTAGAGCTGCCAGGTTCAATTTAACAGAATACAGTGGTTTTCCTTCTGATATTCTGAATAGGTTTGAATCTTACTAAATGGAATGAAGTTACACATTATAAGCTAATGCAGTAAAACTAAGGTAACAGAGATTAAAGTTTGGTCCTGAAAGTTTGAGTCAGTGCATAAATCAGCCATAGTAAATTAGTAATTATTTTTTTAGTATCCTACATTAGAGATCTCCTATAAAATTATCACCACATTGCAAAACTTTCACAGATTTGAAAGATGTTTTAATACTGAGCTGCAGGTGAATAAAAATCTCACTGTCAGCAAAGAGACAAACCCAGCCATATGCTTTTGGTAAGTTGTAGCAGTTTTAGAGGTTGGGTCCCGCTGCCTTCGACTGACACCTTTCCTACTAAAGGCTCCGTCATAGTAAGAAGGTGCTATTCATACTGTACAGTTCCTCTGTGCTTCTCTTTCACATGACAAAAGGCTGTATTTGTTGTGCCACTGTTTATGAAAGAGAGACACTGTCTTTGGAAATGAAAAAGGAGTTAGGCCATACAATATTATGGTCTAGTCTGAGCTGCCAGTACCTCTGTATTAAGTTGTGGCCCATGTAACTTATGAAATTCAGATTCTTCTGGTTAATATGTTTGCAGTAGGCATATTTACTTTGTCAGAATTGCTCTGACAACAAAAAATTGCTAACAGCCATGTTGAATAATTTTTAAAGAACAGATGTAAACAGGCTAACAAACAGTTTCTGCATAAAAGGATTTAGGGTTTTAGTTGATCAGAAATTGAATTTGAGTCAGCAGTTTCATGCTGTCATGAATACTGAACAGGGGTTTATAAACAGATGTAGAATTTGCATGACACATGAAATAGCCTTGCCCCGCTTGGCATTGGTAAGGCATCAATAGGGATCTATCTTCATAGGGCCCACAGTTTCAAGGAAAGATGGCCTGTTGGAAATGCAGAGAAAAGCAGTGCTGTAAATAAGAAATCTTTTGAGAAAGATGGAATTTGAAGTCCCTAGAGTAAAAAGGAACACGAGAGCAACCCTCAGAGTTGTAGAAAGGCTACAACTAATACCTTTTATCCATATTTAGAGAGACAGAAAATAAGGAAAGCTGGTGATGGAGCTCTGGCTCTATCATTATGGATGCTGTCCAAACAGATTAGAGAAACGATAGGAGAGACAGAGGCATGACAAGAGAAACTTCACAGCTTTTCCGAGTAATGACCAGTTCCTGTATTGCCTACAGAAGGGCAGGTGAGTCAGAATATAAGTTTAATTTGTCAAATGTAGCTGATAATTCTTTTTATTATTTGCTGAGTAAACTCAAGAACTTTGAGATGACTTCCCTGCATTTTGTGCATCACTGAGCTGAGTCATGCAGTTATGAGTCACCTTTCAATGGAAGAGAGACTGCTCCTTCAACAGTTATGGCTGCTGCTTGTTCACTGGGATTTATTTACCTTTTAGTTACAATAGTGCTTCTATGCAGTACTCTTTGTTCTTTGGGTTCTCTATTTCTGTTGTCTATTTTACAGAGGAGTTGAAGGTAATGATGACTTTCTGCAATGTGAAATAAACCTGACTATAATACTTCATGCTGCTCATCAGATTCTTCTGGTATTATTGAAGTCTGCAATCACATATGTTTTTAAGACTAGTGTATGTTTTATGTGAGTGAATATTGGGGAGCTACTGTTTTTCCATTTCTTCAAATGCCAGGGTGGCTGTACTGTACCGTGGGCAGCACTGATAGACTGTTATCAGGGGACTCCTTGAAAGGAAGAAAAAGAAAAAGTTTTTGGAGATTTGCATCCCTCCCCTTTTGCCCTGGTTTCCATGTATCTAGGTTGTAAGGGAAGGTAGTTTTATGTAGTTCAGAGATAGGTTTTGAAAACCCCGGAAGCTTCCTAAACCACTTATTTAAGAATTGCCCTCCAACTTACTTCCCAATGAATTGTGTTGCTTGCTGTTTTGGCTTAGTAGGAATGTGATATGCTCCTGCTAGCTTCAGCTCAGGAACTCCGGCTCCTGAGCTTTGTGCTTGGAGGTGTCAATGTGCACTTTGTCAGCAGCTCCATCTGGTTTTAAAATAACATCAAGCTTACTATATTTTCTTAATATCTTGAATCAGTATTAGTTTGCATATGAACAATGGGGGGTTTATATCTAGGCTAATTAACAAGTCGGGTGACAGGAAGATGATAAAGACCAATTAACTTGTGCAAGCAGGTTGCACTCATTTCTCAAGGAATTGCAATGTACATTTACATTAACTTATGCCTGATTGAGGAGTTTACAGAAGATCCCACATTTAAGACAGCAGTGGGTCTATACATATTTCTTTGTGACTGCTTTTGCTGGCTGCTGTGAAGCTTCCAGGAAGCAGATTTTACACGGCTGAAGCGATTGCTTCTACGTTACTTATGGCACTCAGTGCCTATGGGCTCCTTGAGGAAGCTTGTAAAGCTACTGCACTTACTGTCTCTGCCTCATTTCACAGCTGCATCTGCGGGAGAGCAGCTCAGAGGCTCTGGGGGGTGAAAGCTGATATCTGCCCGTGCAGTGAGGAGTTGAAGAAAGATTTAAGGAATTACAGAAGGTCAGGGGAAAAGGCAGTGCACCCAGTAACTTCACAGTAGTATTTTGTATTCTGTTGAGTGTTTATCACTCTCTTGAACTGTCATGAGCTAGAAGTCGGATGTTTTGTGTTAACAGGAGATTTTGTAGTGCACAATCATACCATGTAGAGAGCAGTCTGGATCAAATATTTTATGCCATGACTGGTGTTTATGCTTTCTATCCATCGTGTTTTGCAAATTGGATTTTATTCAAATGAAGGATGGGAAGCCTATTTCTGAAGAAATCATACAATGGAATGCTGCCTGGTTTCTCCATTGCCTTTATACTATGTAATGCTTAAAGGTCTTCATAGTCATGTAATCGAGGGAGGGAAGACACCAAATAATCTGTTCAAGTTTCTAAAGTATAAAACCAGTATGATTTCCTCTTGTTCTATTTAATATCTTTAATAGCAAACTTCAGTGTTTATTTTATAAGCCAAAACAAAAGACTGTATTCTGATGGTTTACTTCAGACTAACAGGTGAGAAAATATGTAACACACTCCTCTCAATCCAGGACTCATTCGCGAACATTTCATTCACGTTCCCTTTAGACTACACTCAGAATATTCCTAACGGTGTTGATTTTTCATTTAGTTATCAACAGTTAGAAAAATAATTGTTCCTGAAAACATTTAGACCAGGATTCAAGTGAAAATGATGAGATGGGAAAAACAGATAATGATGACCCTTATTTCAGTTTTAGAGTTGTAACCTGAAGAGAATGCAAGATTGGTGGGCATGAAATACCCTTAATTGCAAATATAGCTTCAGTTTCTGTGTTCCATATACTCTTGTGGCACCTTGATAACTGTCTAAATTAGGCTAATAGCACTGGCTTTTTGAAAAACACCAGAAATTGTCCAGTCAAGGAGCTGTAAAGCCTTTTTGTACAAAGAACTTTTTTAGCTTCTTAAACACTTACAAAAATATTGTAATAATAAAGCCGACATAATTTTCAACAATTAAAAGAACAAAAGAAATTTAATTAGTTCTGTGATTTATCCATAAGAATGATACAGCATTTTTAAACTTAGCTGTGATTCAGAAAGCCTCTTGCAGTGAATAAGACCAGTCCTGGGATCCCTTCACTACCAGTGCATACAACTTATCAAGGTACTGCTTTCTTTGTGGCCCTTGAAAACTAACTTTCTGAGAAGTCATGAATCATTCCTGACAGAAGATGAGATGCAAATACTTGGGTGCCTTGCAAATACCTCCTTTTCTCCCCTACGCTTCCAAATCTGGTAAAGTTTTAGCATTGATTTGATAGAATATTATTTTTTCTAGAGAGCAAATTTTATTTTCTTTCTATGTGAATGATACTTGTGGTGAATCTAAATAACAGAAAGCAGAATGTGGATCTAATTTCCCAGTGTAATTTTTAAAATAGCTGATTCAAAGTATCAGCATGAATTTTTGCTCCTTAAAAATAAAAGGCAGAGAGAAAGGATTGAGTGTGAATCCAGATGCAAGTTCGGGGCAGGGAGGATCAATGTGTATGGTTTGAAAGGTGCTGTCAGATGCTACTTAATGGGGGACACAATTGTTGGAAACATCAATCTGCAGCTGAATTTATTTGGCTTTCAATAGGGGATAGTATTTCAGATGGAAACACCTAATTGGTAGTATACAGTAAAAGTGGCACAGTAAAAATGTCTGGCCTGTGTGTTAATTGCTCTGTCTGAATTAATATAGCCGTATTATTTATTGGAATACAGTAATCAAACCCGCTGCTGACTGCTACAAAGGGGGGCCATTTCAATTAACAGGCATTGCTCCCAAAGGGGCAGTAAGGGGCAGTAAGCAATAGAAGTGTGCAGGTATTCAAGGCTATAAATGAGAGAATGGCTCATTCTTACAATTCTTGCACCTGATCGAGGTGTGGAAAGACTTCCCCTTTGTGGAGAGTCTGAGTGATCTTGAGGATGGTTTCTTGTATCATTTGCTTTACAATCCACTAAGGTTTCTTGTTGGGAGGTGGTCCATTGGTATTAGCAGCAGATGTCTTTATTTTCTTGTGGGTAGAGGTCAAATGCAGCAAAGCCCAGTCAATCTTGGTTCATCCACGGTTACTGCAATGGGAGCGCAGATCTATTCTCTGACTCTCTAAGGGTCGCAAGGTGAATTTGCATCTCTTGTTGCTTGGCCATGTAATGTTTGGATGGCGTTGCATGCTGCATGTCTTAGGCTTGAGGTTATTCTTATTTATATCCACACTGATATATTGAGTCAGTGGGAGAGAGAGAGAGAGAGGTGGAGTAGTGTACTTCTCTTAGCAGCGCCTTCTCCAAGAGTGGGACACTCATTTGCTTTGTATTTCTTCCATATCCCACTGAAAACTTCCAAAACACAAGAAAATTCTTAATTCACCTAGAATTTGTGTCAATGGATTATTTTTTCGGTCTTCTAAATAAGTGAAAAAAAAAACCTTGTAGTTTTTTGAGACTAGCATGAGGTACCTGTTGTCAATGTAACTGAAGAAATTCTCAATGTAAAAACTGTTACCTCAAAGATGTGATCACTCTAAGTAACATATATGTCTACACTACCAGAGTTTCTTTCTTGCCCTTTGTTTTATGCACATATAATACTCTCTTAGGAATCTGAATTGCCTTAATAGTTAGTGTTCGAGCAGTTTTACGCACTTTTTGTTTAGTTGGTTGGTTTTGGTTTTGAGCTCTCTAATAGATTGATTCAGGATTCTAGGATTTTCAGAACCCCCTTGGTCTGATGAGTGCATCATCCCTGAGCAATGTATTTGTGTGGCCTTGTGTTCTTAGTCTATATAAAATATTATACCCCAAATATTTCATTTGGACGAAATATTGTTTGTTGTCAGTCTGTGTTACATTGGGTTAGGGGCTTTGCACGAGGAAAAGTTATAAGCAAATGCAAACCAAAACAATCCCAATACACACAATTAAGTTTACTAATTTCCCAATCTAAATGAAGACTTTAAAATGTCAGCATATAAAAGTCCAAAATCATTGCATCAAGGGAGTTGTGTTTGGGTTAGATATTTTGACCAAGACATGGATAGCTATGATGAAAAGGAGACCTCCAACCTTTCAACATAGCACATTGCTGAAAGAAAGATGGTGTTAAACATAGATTTCAGAGAAGAGATGATAGATTTCAGAGGGGAGGTGATAGAAGTTTTGGTGGCTGAAGTGGAAATCTGGCGTAATTTATGGGAACTAAGTGTTTTGGAACTGAAGAAAATCTGCAAGAATCAGTTTGCAAAGCTTCTGTTTCCTATGAAGACACCAAATCATAGAATCTAGAATAGTCTGGGTTGGAAGGGATATTAATGATCATCTAGTTCCCACCTCCTTGCTGTGAGCAGGGACCCTTCCACTAGATCAAAGTCCCATCCAGCCTGGCCTTGAACACTTCCAAGGATGGAGCATCCACAGCTTCTCTGGGCAGCCTGTTGAAGTGCCTCACCACCCTCACAGTGCAGAATTCCTTTCTAATACCTAGTCCAAACCTGCGCTCTTTCAGTGTGAATCCATTCCTCCTTGTCCTGTCACTACACACCCTTATAAAAGTCCCTCTCCAGCTTTCTCGTAGCCCCATTAGGTACTGGAAGGTTCTCTA
Organism: Cnemophilus loriae; assembly: GCA_013397755.1. Taxonomy (NCBI): domain Eukaryota; kingdom Metazoa; phylum Chordata; class Aves; order Passeriformes; family Corvidae; genus Cnemophilus; species Cnemophilus loriae. The sequence goes on along the minus strand of VZTF01001565.1, from coordinate 165,753 downwards.
AGGTCTACCAGAGCCTCCTCTTCTCCAGGCTGGATAATCTCTCTCAGACTGTCTTCACAGGAGAGGTGCTGCAGCTTCTGAGCATCTTGGTGTCCTCCTCTGGACTCCCTCCAACAGGTCCATGTCCTTATGTTGGGAACCCCAGAGCCGAAGCAGTGCTGCAGGTGGGATCTCACAAGAGTGGAGCAGAGAGGCAGAATCCCCTCCCTCGCCCTGCGGGCCACGCTGCTTTGGATGCAGCCCTTTGGATGCAAGTGCTCATGTGGAGTGTTCATGTTGAGTTTCTCATCCACCAACATCCCCAAGCCCTTCTCCTCAGAGTTGCTCTTCATATTTACGGTTTAAAATCATGTGAAGGCACTAATGGAAATATACAAAAATTTCTGCATCTCCAGTCAACATCTTGGCTCTTCTTGCAATATTTTAAACATACATACTCTTATTTTGTTGATATAAATTATGTTGCAGTACTATACTAGGTTCTATCTGTTCCTTCTCCAATGGAAAGCTGGCCCAAAGCCAAGGTTTCTTGAGATTATAGTGTTACAATCAAATTCTTGATGTAAAGAAGCAATACTAGAGTGTGAGTTTGTCTATATGTGTGTATGTTATCAGTGTAAAAAGTCCCTGTATGGGTCAGAATGCCTAATGGGGAGGAAGCTGGGACAACATTAATTTGCAGGATGCTTCTTGTTGCCCTAAAGGAGGGTACCAGTGGTGGGAGTGTAGGTGGAGGTTGATTTGGGTTGGTTTTTGCCATTTTTCCCCATTAAAGGCTTTGCCTTGCTTCAAGAGATTAAGTGTCAATCCATTTGACTGTTATAAATAATTAAAATCATTAGTAAAATAAGCTTTTCCAAGGAACCGTGATTTTTTTTATAGCTACTAAAATATAAGTAAAATTTCGACATACATGGAAGTGTTGGTTTGAAAGAATATAAACTTTGTCAATATTTTTTTTATTCCTATGTTTTTTCTCGAGTGCTTAATCTGATAGAATTCACAAATGTTTGCAGTTCTTTCTAAAGAGAAGCTAAGCTTTAATTATGAGTCAGTAAAAAGCAGAATTCTTTGGTGATACAGACTTGTTCTAAGTGAGTTCAAATATCAAATGTAGTTTGGAACAGCATGCAGTAGGCTTAAGAGCATCTTTATTGTTATGAAATTTGATTTGAACTGTTCCTTATCAGGCTTTACACATAATAGTTTTCCTGTAATTTCTTCAAACCTTGCAATCAATCAAATCAGTGGCTTAAAAGACTCAACAAAGTAGTATTTGACTCATCAAAATATTATCACATATTTGGAATAGAAGAAGTGTTTAGAAACTTTGGACTGGATGTGTATGAAATCTAGTTTTTCTGAAGTATTCATTGGTTGGAAAAAATTATATTGTTTTATGTAAGGCCCCAAATTAGCAAAATAATTTAAAACTTGCCTTGAGTTCAAGTGGGTGTGGTATCAGGAAAGTTTGATTTACCTGTCTGTTGCAGAGCTGGGGAAAAGTCGATACTTTATTCTAAGAAAAAGTTTCTTCTTTAAAAAGGAATGAAGAAAATCAACATCCCCCTGCCCCCCCCCAAAAAAAAAAAAAATTTATAGCACACAGCCCAACATTTCACTGTGTTATATTTTTAGTACTTTGAGCAAGTGACAGTGTCAAAGAGTTTCATCATATTAATACTTGGTGCAAGTCAAAATTTCTCCTTAAAGTAAGTATTGCTAATGGATTCAGCATATAAAACTATGTGACAGTCCAGTGGTTTTGTTATATCAGCCTTCCCAAAGCCTAATATCAATTTATCAATCTAGAAATAACAAGAATAAAAATGAAACCCAAAATAGAGGTGTTTTTTTTACGTTAGGCTTTTCAGTTAAAGGATTAGAGTTACATTTAGAGTTTTCTGAACAGACAGGAAGATTAAAAATAGTCTTTTTGAGAAAAAGGTTCTATTCTTGCAAGAGTTCTTTTAACATGACTTCAGAATCTAAGACTTTAAAGGACTTTCAGTGCTAGGTGGAAGCTTGCAAGGGGCTTGTATTATAAATATTTTTTGGGGTAGGAAAAAGATTTCTGATTTATCATCCCCAATGCTATATTCTTTAAAGATAAAGTCTTGGTTTTATGTTGTTATCATTGGGTTCTGCTCAGCTCGTAATCTGTGAAATCAGTGACAAAACTCTACATATCTACCATCTATTTCTGTTTCTCAAAAATGTGTGGCAAACTTCTCAGGGTTTCCAAATAATCATACAAATTGATCTTGCTGTGTATGGAACTAAATAGGTGATTAGCAGAGGAAGAGCAAAGAAAACATTAAAATGTTTCATGGCTTGCAGCACCTTGAAAACTTCACTTTTATGACACTTTTATGTCCTTTCTACCTATTTTCTCTTTACAAATTACCAGTATTCTGTTTGCATGAAGGTGCTACAGTAGTTACCTTAGTAATTTAGAAGGTCATCTGTAGAAAAAGCCTTATATTTTTAACATACGTTTGTATGTTTTAGAGAGTAGGTGTCTTTTTATGATTCCTCTTAGGTTAATTATTCTGATTAGCTTCTGCAATTAGCTGAAGAATAATGGCTTTTTCTTAATGGATATTTTCTTCTTACTTCAGTTTAACCCTTTTCTTTCGAACGTACTTCTTCATCACAATGGGATGTATGATAAAAGAGCAGCTCAAGGTATATGCTAGGGCATTTTGGAAATCTATCAGCACACGAATGAGTTACTATTATTATATATTCAGAATTTTGTTCACTCAGAAAGCAAAAAAAAAGAAAAAATCAACCTGTTCTAGTTTGCAATAAAGCAGCAATAGGTTTTATAACTGTATTTTAATGGTAAAAATATAGACTCTGAAGATTTTTGGTTGGAAAGAATGATTGGTGCACTTAGGAGCTAGGAGAAGGTGAATTGGCTGCACAATTTCTTTCGCAATTCACTTGCTGCCACAAGAAAAATGCTTTCTTTAATATTGTAACAGTATTTAAATAGGTTTGGGCCAGATTTCCATTGGAGAAGGAACAGATAGAACCTAGTATAGTACTGCAACATAATTTATATCAACAAAATAAGAGTACGTATGTTTAAAAGTAATATTGTAATAAGGGCCAAGATGCTGACTCAAGATGAAGAAATTTTTGTATATTTCCATTAGTGCCTTCACATGATTTTAAACCAAAAATGTGAAGAGCAACTCTGAGGAGAAGGACTTGGGGGTGTTGGTGGAGGAAAAACTCAACATGAACACTTAAGATGAGCACTCACATCCTGGGCTGCATCCAAAGGCGTGCGTAGTGATTCCTTCTGTATTGGCTGTCAAGTGTTGTGATACTTTGGCTATCCCACGGTAGTCACTGCGTGCTGGCCCTGTTCCTTTTCTGCTTTCTACTTGTGCTGAGCCTCGCTCCTGGAGTCTCCTGGCCCATTTCCCTGTTTCTTGACTTATACTGCATGCACCATATTCTCTTTAAAATCTATTACCTGTGCAAGATCCTCTCTTGTCTTCTGTGGCTTCAAGGCATTCCTCTAGTCTCCAGGTGCATGAGCCTGGATGTACTTGTTCTCCTGAGCTCTAGCACGTTTTGTGGAAATGACAAATTAATTTTCCCCATCACAAAGGCAAAATGGGGCAAGCATCTTCTGCCTGTTCAACTGCCTCATGGAAAGAAATGGAAAAATGGCAGAGGAATATTATGGGAAAAGGTATTCTTGTTGCCAGTACCACGCATGTGGCCATAGCACAGTGGTAAGTGCCTAGAAATTCTATCAGTTTTATTTGGTGTTGCACATGTTTAGAATTATGATATTGTATTTTTCATATGTTGAGCCTCTCCAGAACGATCTCGGTTCTTTGCTCTCTCTCCATCAGTCCTACCCAACAGTAATTAAGCTACAGTGGGCCTTTCCAAAGGCAGGAGAGTTTAAATATCAGTAATTTGATCTGCCCTGTTTACTGATCTCTGCTGTTAGCTGAGTTGAAAGCGAAATGTTTTAATTAAAACGATTGGCAATAAGTTGGTATAATGCCATAATTTGCACTGGGCCTCTTCTAGAAAATGACTTAACCTCTGCCTCTGTTGCTAAGGCAACTAATGGACATAATTGTAACTGGGTGCATAGTGGAGGGTCTAAAGCTTTTTTAAATTGCTGGGGTATCACGATGCTGAAAGATCAAAATGTGATGTTAGTGAAATATATCCAGAAGTGTCTCTTCCATACTTTAATTTTCACGTTTTATTTTTTGGTACTGTTTCACGCTTCTAAGCCTTCCAGTTTGGATTCTAAAACCTCATGATGTCATACTTAAGTTCATTAATGCAGCAGTGTACGTATAATAATTTGCGATATAATCTGGAAATGGCAATGGCTATTCTACTGGGATTTAGAATAATGTGTTTGATGGAATCTTATCACCAATCTATATTGAATCAGCAAAGAGTTAAGAATTAGATCATACATTATAAAGTATCCTGAATTACGTTTTTAGACAAAAACCACAAACCCCCACTTTTTTCCTCCTTCACTTGCTGGACCTTAAGGTTCTCAATGAACCTGGACCCTATGATAAAAAGGGAGAATTTTTCTGAAATAGCTGTAGGAGTTCTGAATAGAGCTTAATAGATGCCCTCGACATGATGCTTATCACTGCTGACCATGTGAAGTTTGACAGGGTCTTTTAAATAATGTTCAGACTGTACTTTCTTATTTGCACTGTTTTCCCCAAATGAAAAAACCTAAAAGTTAGAACATTTAATATGTTATTTCTCTGCTGGAAAACAGTCAAAACTAGAGACCAAGGAAATTGCAGTTCTTACTGAGAAGAAAGAAAGGGTGTACTTTGTGTTCTTTCCTCCTAACCTGATCCATATCTAATATTTAGGCTCTTAAAAATAAAATTAAAGAGAATGTGACCATACAACATGACAGTTCAAAATGTACATCTCAGAAGCATAGATTTAAGCTTGTGCAATCACCAATCAGAACAAAGGATTTAGTTACTTGAGGTCTTTCTCCTGCAGCATCTTGTTTACTTTTCCCATCTTTTCTACACATGTACAGTGTACCCTGAAGGCCAAGGCTGGGGGAATAAGGAAGTGGCAGAATGAGCAGTACTCAGGTGTAGGAAAAGAGAGGTGCCTGAAATATCACGGAGCTCAATTGAACAGCTTATTTGCTTTTTCTTCATTCCTCTATTGGTACATGTAATTGGGTGAATTAATTTGAAAATTTATGCAATTTATGACTTCATAGCATCACACAGAATGAAACAAATGACAAATATTGTTTGGTTTTGTTTTTAAAAATATTGCTGGAAAGAAATTTTATTCCAGAATTACCGAATTCTTCAACCAAATATATCTTGAAAATTTAGAGCCTGAGCCATTAAAAATTAAATTGCTTTCCTATCTCAAACTGTGCCTCTGTTTTCCATGACACAAGATTAGAATTTGCAGAAAAATGAATTAATTCAGTAGTTTTACTGAAAGCTTTCTAGTGCTATAAGACCACTAATTACTTAAGTATTAACAAGCTGCATATGAAGTAATTGACAAGGGTTTTTACAGCTTGGTAAACATTTTAAAAGAGAAGAAACTAATACAATGATTGTACAAATGGCTTTACTAAAACATTTAAGTTTGGGCCCTAAGACTAGAACTCTGAAAGCGTTTGAAATTATTGAACTTCATGGTAGATGGCTGTTGGACCAAAGCAGTCTAACTTGCTTGTCTTCTGAAAGGCCACTTCATCAGAAATTGATGAGATTGCCTTCTCAGATTTTAATGAATTCTGCACCGTTGTGGGCTTTTTCCTTCTTTGCTTTCCTAGCTTCCATATATACGTCTATGGAAAACACTTCTGAGGAAAACTCATTTATGCTAACATTTAGGAAACTAAAGCAATCTAGGCTAACTAAACCCTATTAGGGACATGGAAAATAAAAATAGCACTCTCAAAATATAAATTTTGGAATGCAGTTTCCACTTCTCCATGTTCTACTGCAACCCAGCACCTGTTTAGAAGGTGGAAAGGGAAGTTGAAAACAAAAAAAAGGAGAAGATGATCACCCTAAATCAAGAGCAAGGGAATGCAAGGAAGAACTTCATATCATGAGCAACAGTCTCTCAAGATCAGTCAGTTCCAAAATGCCTCATTATCTACATAAGCATGGAACAAAGAGTTGGGAAGGGACTTAAAGGCAAATGTCATGTGCACGTGCACTCACGGAAGCAGACGAAAGGCAGCCATGTTTGGGTAAGATGTGGGAGGAATGAAGGCTGAACTTACTCTTACTTCTCATATGCTTTTGCGGTGAACTTGCTGGGCAGACAGTTGTGCTGGTCAGCAGAGCTTACAAAAGCACCAGGACCAGGGCAGTCACGTTTGCTCCCCCACAGAGCCCAGGGAAGCTGCACTGCAGCTGAACAAAGGATGGTGGTGTGAGGTGTCTCTGGCTGTGCTTGCACTCAGCTGCAGTTATTTGTGGTGAGTTCAGAGCGTGGCCCTGCAGGAAACTGTGCTGGCATAACTGAGGTGTAGGAGAAACTGCTTGTCCTGGATTCCCCCAGCCTGCAGCTCAGACTTGTCAAAAACCTCTAGAGAAGGATGGCTGAGTCCAACTCCAGCCGGGCTCCTGGCACTGGCTGGGGTGTTCAGCCCCTTCTCCTACATGTGCTGCTCTCTACTGTTTTGCCTCGCTGTGGAAGTATGTGCCATCTTCTTTATATGTCTCTACTTCACAATATGCATTTGTAATCACTTTTCTACTGATGATAGGCTCCTCTGATATTTATTGTTTTATAAAAAAAAAAACTTATTTCTCTTCAAATTGACTTCTGTTAGTAGAAGCCTCCAAATGCTCGAAAAATACTTTCTAATTACAATATAAAAATCACACTTCTATACATAAATGTTAGGTTATGAAGTTAACAACTGGTACAAATGTTTATTCTTATGTTTCTCGTGCATGTAGCAACATGTCTCTTGTGATTAGAGAAGGACAATCTGAGACCAAATTCTCTCAAACGGGCTTCTAAACGAAAATGTTAAATGGTTTTGAAAAAGAAACACAGTGTATATATATATAATTTGTTCATTCAAGATCACAGGTTGATTTCGAAAGGGAGGAAAATCTGAAAAATTAAAATGGGGAAAGAAAAGTGCAAAAAATTAGAATGCAGCTGGTAGAACTACAGAACAATTAGACAATTATCTGCAATAGTAGAACTACAAGAACAATTTCAGTTGAAATCAATAAAACTGTGTGTCATCTGTACTAAAAGTAGGATTTTATCACTGGCTATTGAAAATTGCAACACACCTATTGAAATGAAATTGTGTTCTTATATACCATTATTGTTACAATGAATGTTATTTACCATTTCCAGTGAAATGATAGCAATATATCTGAAACATATTAGCTTTGAACAGCTAGAGATATAATTCTCATCACTTACAAACCAGGTTGTGATAGCCAATGTCAAGCAATCCTACTCAGCACGTGAGGATCACTCTGAAACCGTATGCTGTGAGAATGGCTGACATGAAATTCATCCAGGTGTCAAGAGCATTTAGTTGCAATTACATACTTTAATATTACATTTTAAATGGTACATCTGGGTGTGACAGTGCCTATAAAACCAGGTTTAGGTGGTGGCCACATAAAAATCTGTAAAAGTGAAGCATGATTCGCCCTGTAGAAACCTTCTCATTTTCTGTTAAACTATGCTGAGTTAAAGAAAATGTAGGCATCTATTCCTGTATAAATTTTTCCGTGCTGTGCATGTAATGAATAGTGGCTCTGCAAGATATGTATTTTGGCAAAGCAAAGCAGAATACTAGTATTTGGCAGCTTTGATTGACCCACCGTTGTCCTTTCTTCACCTTAGTAAGAGAGCAGATTAAACCATCAGTGCGGTACTTTTTCCCCTTTGAGTGTAGAACTCTGCATTTAGAAAAATCCCATTCTTTGGTGTGTAAGTTGTAATGGCATGGTTTGATTTCATGATTGTCCAAAAGAAGGAAGCCAAGTTTCTGTCTGAAGGTGTTGAGGAACACCAGTGATCGGAACAATTTGGAGACTTCAGAAGCTCTATCTTGAAAGTTTATGTGGTGCTCTTGTATACGTTGCCAGTACCACATTTTTTCCTTTGTAAGGGAGAAATAGACAGAAAGGCTTGAGGAGAAGGGTGTGGTATTTCCTACAACAACTTGTTTAAGGCCAGCTCCGTGTCTCTCAGCAGCCCAAATGAGAGGGAGAGAGACTCCCCTGCTTTCTAATCTTCTCTCTTGCAAGATTTAATCTACCTTTGCACAAGAAACTCATCAGACTTTGAATATTCAAACTTGGGCTTCTTATTAAGTCCCACAAAAATCGTTGCAGCCTAGACCTGTCTTTCTCCACAGTTGTTTCTTCTTCTAACAATTAAGACAATATTTGAGTAGCTTATATATCATCACATTCATACTATTCATAGTTTGAAAATTTCCTCTTCAGTAATATTCAAAATAGATTAATAGATGACTTATAATTTTAATGGCCAGGGCATGGCCCTGAAGATTTTAAACATATTGCATTGCTCTGGGGTCTCTCTGGGCACAAATGAGTTACAACAAACGAGTTATAGGTGTCAATATAATGTCAAACTGTTCAGCAGAATGCTACAGTGCACTGTATTATGTGTACTGCAGGGGGAGAAAACATTTGAAGAAATTACTAGCTGAAACTAGTGTATACTGCATTGTTCATTACCCTAATTCAAAGCTTTCAGGGAACCGTGTAGGAAAAAATTATAGTTTATAAATACCAAAAGTTTCATGGTTTGAGCTTGTTATTCTGGGGATTTTTCTGGTTAAAAGCAAAGGTCTGAGAAATTGACTTTTCTCTCTAAGAAAGTGCAAAGCTTATGTTTTTGTATCTTAAGATATGATGCCTGACTAACCTGTTGGGTGACAAAACAATGCCGCTCCTACATGACTGAAATTCATGTATTCGAGGTCTTAGGGAGTATCTGTAAGGAAACCACTTTTCAGAGTAGATTGAAGAAATACAGTTTTGGGACTAAGTGATTATTTTTAAAAGTTTGCAGCTCTCTAAAGTTGCTTAAGGGTATAAAATAGTTAAGAGTCCTATGGGAAACACTTCAGAGGGCAGAAAGCAGGCAGAGTAGACAAAAGAGAATGGAAAGCACATTAATTACATAGCTTTCACCATATCACATGATTATCACCATGATGTGCCATCACAGAAATAAAAGCTGTGAGAATTGTGTTTAATCTGTGTACTTGCTTTATGGATTCACTTTAAGTGATTCAATCAGTCAATCACGGTTTTTTGCTTAATTACAGAAAATACCTACTAATAGGGTCACAAACTGAGCATAAGAAGGTTGATTCAAGGGCTCATGGAAAACCAAACCAAAATGACTCCATAGCTCTAAAATGGGGAAGGTAACTTGGCTGAATTGTAAGCTCTTGTCACCTTCCAGTTGATGACTGTATCAAAATAGTTTATTTTAAGCTACATAACTTTGCAGATTTAAAAAGCGCTGTGCTGAAGGCTGTAATAGTACTCAAGAAGGTGAATCCTTCAAACCAGGTGCATTCCTGACCTGCCAACTCCTGGGAGTAGTTGCACAGTCTCATGGTTGGTCAGGAGACTTTGCTGTACTCGGGAAGTCCATTTCTGACCTCCTGGAGAATCAACCGTGTGGAGGGTGAATATGAAATGATCACAGAACGGCAAAGTTGGAAGGGACACCTGGAGGTCATCTACTACAACCTGAGTCCCCAAGAGCACAGTAGTCAGGACTGTGCCTGGGCAACTTTTATAGATGTCCAATGAGGGAGACTCCACAACATCTCCTGGTCAATCTGTTCCAGTGCTCAATGCTCAACCTGTTCCATAGAGCAGAGCTCTTCCACACATTCAGGTGGAACTTCTGTGCATCAGTTTTTGCCTGCTGCCTCTTGTCTATGTCTTGGCACCAGTGAGCAGAGCCTGGTCCATCCTTTTGGCAACCTCCCTTTTAGATATTCATAGACACTGATAAGGTCCTCTCTTGGTTATCTCTTCTTGAGGGTGAACACGCCCAGCTCCCTCAGCCTTTCCTTTCAAGAGAGATGCTTCAATCCTTCATCATCCTCATTGTCCTCCACTGGATGTGCTCCGGGAGCTCCATGTCTCTCTCATACTGAGAAGCCCAGAACTGGACACAGCACTCCAGGTGAGGCCCCACATGGCTGAGGAGAGGGGCAGGATCAGCTCTCTTTGACCTCCTGGCAGTGCTCTTCCTAAAGCACCCCAGAAAGGGTGATAACCTGCAGGTTGTTGCGGACAGGGCAGAAGTATTTAGGTGCCACTGATAATTATTTTGGATGAACACATTTTTCCTGGCAGGCTCTTTGAATTTGTAGCTGTTGCTGTTTTGCTATTTAGTTTGAAGAACAAATCTATATCCATTATGCTACACGGCTAGAAGAGATTATCTTTACTAAAAGTTGTTCGGAAAGGTCTTCACAAAATGAGCTATTGACCCAAAGTAGTAGAATTTGTAGTTCAAAAAGATAACTGGCACTAATTTCTAATAATTGCTAAAATTATATGGAGGTGTTTGAAGTCCACAGCTGCTTCTACAAGAATTCTTTTACTACATCTTGGGTGACAGGCAGTAATAATAACATTAAACCCTTCTTATCTAACTAAATATGCAGCTTGAAAATACAATTACCAGATGACTCCTGATAAAATCAAAGGCAAGTCTGGAAAACCTGGCAAAAATTACAGGAAACTTATGGTTATGGAAGGACTGTTGAATGACTTCTTCCAGATGCAGTATCTGCTGCTTAACAGTTACAGAACATTAATAAGCCAGGCTTTTGGGAATACTAGCCATGAATTTTAGTTGGATGGTCATCCTCCCGCAGATCCGCAAGACAATATGCTGGAACAATTTTCTAGTAGGATGTTCATACAGAGAAGATGGAAGATTGGTATAGCAGAATCCCTTTTAGAGTTCAAAATAATGGTCAGCCAGGACTTCTTTAATGTTTTCTTTCTACATTTGGATTATTTTCTAAGTGCATATTAAGGCTGTGATGCTCTGGACGGTCAGAGATCCCAGGTGATATTCAGCCACAAATGATTTTGCCCCACCAGGAGGATTTAAAGGGCATTCTCCTAAGCCTGGTTCTTGAGTTAGTGCTCCACTTCATCAGGTACCTTCTCCACCATTAGTGTGAATGCGATGCTCCCTTCACATGTGCACAAAAGGCATATCCATGACAGCACAGGAATATGAGCAGGAAGAAGGAAAATGTGGAAGAAAGGATCTTGGAAGGGAAGGAATCAAGCTCTGGAGCAAATAGTAAATAGTTTGTGGCCCAGTTATATTGGTATAGGAGGAGCTGCAAAGAATACATTAACTGAAGACAGCAATAGGAAAAAGCTCTCTAACAGGCTAAAATGACAGGCTCAGTGAGAAGGTGACTTAAATTGCATCGGGATTTGTTGGCAAATTGTAAAGAGTTCTGCGTGGTTGTTGTCCTGGAAGAGAAGACAGTGAAATTGTTCCTTTCCCATCCTGCCCCAGTGTGTCTGGAATGGGGAGCTTTTTACTTTGGTCTGTTGAGGAGAAGGCAATCAACAACCCTAGGTGCTCATGCTTGGAGCAGTGAGGTGCAGGAAACAAAGTCATGGAGCCCTTTTTGACTATGTGATCTGCAGTTTATGGCAACTAGCTTTAGTTGCTGCTGCAAGAAAGTGAAAATCTAAGAGCCAGTAAGCTGAGTGTAAGGGATATGAAGTAAACTGCCAGTGATTTCATGTCGCTTCTCTTAGGACAAGGTGTATGCACAGAATTTACGCATGTTTTCCCAGAATGGCATTGCACCAATGGGAACAGCGAGGTGTTAATGGTGTTGTTCATAATCTGTGTTTGATAATGCACACAGAGAATTCCCCAAGCGATTTGCAAAGTTCAGGTCAGGATATTTCCTTTGCTCGATTTGTGTTTTATGTCCATTTAGGCTGACTGCCCCTGCTTGGGACTACTTAGATCTAGGTGGAGAGGCCACCTATACCCAGGAATAAGTGATAATACCTCTGTCCACTGAGGACACAGAAATTAGGATTGGTTCTCATTTACCTTGAAAAGACAGTTCAGTAGTAACACCAGGACAAGTTTTACCAAGAACTAGCTTGATGAAATGAATCCTTTCATTTCCTTTTTCTCTCTAGCTCATGCTTGTTTGGAATATGGTTTTGATAGGCAGGTATCAAATGCTCTACAGAGATGCAAAACAGTCTTCCTGGGTCACCTCTGTTAGCAGGTGATTCCTGGAAGTTAAAACCTGATTATGCAGAACATTCTGTTGTACTCTGGGAGGGTTTGGGGGAAAGGATTGATTAGTGCTCTACAAGAAAGTGCTGGAAATGTTCAGTTAAAATAGAAGCCTAGGCTTTATTAAGATACATATCGAGGAGTGAAGGTATAAGTTTTTCTGTCAACCTAGGCGATAGTCTTGTGAGATGATTTTGTCTTAGATTGTATGGTCTAAATACTTCAGCTTTTCCCATTTTGTTTTCCCAAATAAAAGCACTGATTAAATCACTCAAAATGCTGAATCTGGCAAAAGGACAGTATTTTTCTCTTGCAGTTCCTCTGTTGTTGCTCCCAAAGCCTTGTAGCTGTAAACACTGATATTGCTGTTATGCCAGATTCTCACACTGATATGCAAGTCACCCATTTGTAGCCCTTTTTCTACCCCTTGATTGTAGCTTCTGTTTTGCAGCAGGGGATCCAATAATTTGCATCTACAGAGTTTACTGACAATCAGCCACGTGGCAGCTCCTCCTCATCAAAAGTGCTCCAGACTTTCTCTCCCCCCTCTCTCCCTCCCTCTTTTCCCCTAAAAGTAATTTTCTGTTTTAGACTCGATATATGCCATTAGCAATGGACCCTCTAATAAACTGCTGTGAATGTGAGCCTGTTTTCAGCACCCTTTGTGCAGCACCCTGGAGCTGATGTGTGTTAACCCCTGTTACAGAAATAACCTTTTACATACATCCTTTCAATGCATCCAGAGGCTAAAGCTCTCTGAGGGATATTTTAGCATGTCACACTTCTGTTAAACAATTCTTCTAATTTGATAAGCCTAAAAACCCTCCAATTATAGATGGAGTTTGTAGCTGTAGTTTCTCGGATGCTGTTGACATTCGAGATCAGAGTTTGAGTTATGGGGTTATAAATATATGAGAATAATCTATGAAATATAGTTTTTAAAATTAAGTGTCATCATAGTGTCATTGTTGTTAAACTGGAAAGTATATTCAGTATGGCTAGGTACTATCCTGTCACCTAAATGTTTGACAATCAAAAAAATAGTTAAGATTTCTTCAAGTGGCAGCCTAAACAGAATTTACAAGTTCTATGGTGGCAGGATACTTATAACTGAGGCTGCTTTTCACATTAATCAATATTATATTTCACGGCAGAGCATTTCTCTTCTCTCTCAGTTACAGAAAAATAGTGTTTTTTTTCAACAACTCTGTGAATTAATTAATGCCATTTATTCTTCTGATTCTAACCAAAGGTTGTCAGGTTCCCTTAGCCTGTGTATTGATCTGTAATATAACCTTCCATTTCCTGCGTCTGCTATTAAATGGAATAAAATTCATAATGGTTGCACTCCTGAGAAGCTGTTCACCTACCCAGTATTGTCAGGTCACCAGGGAAAGTTGATAATACTTGAGGAGAACTTCACTGGTATATTGATGTCTTTTGCTGTTCAATTAACATTTCTAATGTGGAAGAAAAGAAGATAGTATTTAATATGTTAGCCAGCCTTAAGACGACTCTGTTTCCATTTTCTAAAGCCAAAACCTAATACAATGTTTATGTCCATTAGAGTTAAAATACTTTCCTTATTAGCTGCCTAAGTGCATTTTTTCAACAATAATAATGAAGGGCACTCAGTAAACTAAAACTAATTAATCTCCTCAGTCTCTCTTTTGTATTTATCTGATGCCAAAAGCAATATACTTTTTTCTCTAAAGCAGATTAAAACTAAACTGTGGATGGTACCTCCTTCCTGAACAAAACCTGCAAAATTATCAATTTCCGTGATTATTGTTATCTCTCCTTTCAGAATGCTGCTTATTACTAACTGGGTTTTTGTTTCTGCTGCTCTCTGACAACAAAGGTTGGACATATTGCTGCTAGAATGGAGGAAAGCTGCAGAGATCCAGAGCCCAGGACCTGCCATTCATGCATTCCTGTGTAATGTTAGAGACACTCCAGTATCAGACTTTGCTGCAGCCCAACGATTAAGGCGGTTTGGAGGCACTTATACCCTCCTAGAAGGCTGAATCTCCCTGAGCCCAGGTTGAAGAAAAGTAATAACATTTTCTTAATGGATCAAAACTTATTTGGAAATAGTGGATTGGAGGAAAGAAGCCAGAGCAAGCACACGGTGGTGTATCATAAAAGACATTTCCCTGGTCATCTATGACTGACTTGTGCTTCCTTGAGCTGATTCAGAGTTTTAAGAATTGAATGGGGCTCACTGACATAGGACAACAGGCTCTTGCCTCAGGGCAGTGTCAGGATATTTCAGAAGAAATGGATATTTTTCCCCATACAGGATGCAGTAGATTGTATAGGGACCTACTAGGCACACTGAGTGTGAAGTTATGCTGAATTATAACTACTTTTTTGATCACTGATGAAAGGATGAAAAATATCATTGGCTTGACTGTCTAGACACTAACTTCTGCTATTATTGTGTTGAATTATTATTAATGCACTGTTACTTTTTATATTAACTATGTATTAGTTAACATGGAATTCAGAAATTGTATGTGTTAATGATGTACCTATTAACCAAATACAGGTCTTTTCAGCCTTCCTTCTGTCATCCTTCAGCCAATGATTCCTTAATCATTCCACTGTTCTCTTTCAGAATGAATTTGGAGTGCAAAATTAGTAATTCACAGAAAAACTTCAATGTTCATATTCACTTGTTTTGTTAAGAGAATATCCTTATTTTAAGTTTTAGACTATAGAACTTTTCTATCAGTTGGCAACCTTAGCTTCGACATAAAACACTAACTTGCAGTGCTCTTTTGAGGCTTTTTGTTGTGGGGTTTTTTGGTTGTTTGTTTGTGGGATTTTTTTGTTTGTTTGTTTTTTTGTTTTGTTTCATTTTGGTTTTTTTTTCATAAAAGTTGATATTTTTATTTTTGGTCTTATTCCATGAATGTATGACACAAAAATGTCCATTTAATTCAGTATCCGTTATATACTGAAGACAAAGCCACACATCTTGGGAAGAATGGAGGATCAGGGGAACAACTTTGATTTTGATTGATTTTTTAAAATGCTTAGGACTTTCTCTGAGGTTAAAGGGATGGCCTTTTCCTGTTTTACTTTAAAAAGTAGACTTATATCCATTTTTCAAGTAAGTCAGAATGAATGTTGTAATCAAGCCAAGTCTTGAATACACCTTCTTAGGAAGGAAGATGATTAAAAAGTTCTGACAAAGTCTGTAAGGTGGCAGTAAAAGAGTAAAAAGGAAAAAAAAAAGTTTTTCTTAGGCTATCTTACAGAATAAGATACTATGAAAATATCATGAGGTAAAAAAGTATAACTGGATGTGATGACTCTTAATTTTTTGTCTTTAAGGATAGTCATGAGGCAAACTATCTAATTTTCTTTAGGGACTTCCTACGGATCAGCCTGCTCCGGGAAGCTTAACTCTAGCAAATATTCCACAGGGTTTCTCCAGGTGTCCTGGAGGATTTTAGTCTTCTCTACACAACTTTGAACTCTTCTTAAGAGCCTGAGTGTGTTCTGATTTTCCATCCACGAGGAGTACAGACGATTTCCACTGTTTATACTCTTTCTTCAAGACAACCTTTTTCTGTAAGGAAATTCACTCCTGCTGATCCTGTAGTACATATCATTTTGGAGCTCTGCCTGGTGAATAGGGTGGGATGGTACTGAGTACTTTCATGCACAAACATAACTTAATCTCTGTGGTGGCTGGGTAATTTTTTCTCTCCTCTCCTTGTTCCTTCCTTACCCCTAGCTAACTAAAATTGTACTGGGATCACTTCAGAACTCAACCAGCTCTTGTCATCAAAAGATATTCTGAATATCTTTTTGCTTCATTCTCTAGGCTTGCATTTCCACCCTTACAGTGCACAAGTTACACTGGGAAGATGGACTTAGCCCAAGAATCGTGTTTGTGTCTGGGTGCTCTCTATCATGGTGAACACTGATTTATTTATTTAGTTACTTATTGAAACTTGGGGAGAAAAGTTTCATACTCGGTTTTGATTCCTTTCCATGTTGTTTCTGAGTGTCATAATCTTCATTAAGTGTGATGGTATGAGTTACTGAGCCTTCCAGCATGTGATGTAGAATGGTAAAATATAGCTTCCATATTCCTTCCTTTTTTTCCAAAGCACTTTAAGCAAATTGGCAATCTAATTATTGATTTATAAAGGGAAAGGAATTAATACAGCCTCCCATACCCCTTGGCGGTAAGAGTATTTAAAAGTGAACTATGCTTAAATTTCATAAAAGCCTCCTCAGCAAATCAGTAGAAGAATATTGATCTTGAAATAAGTATGTGAATTCTAATTGTGTTTTGTCTTTCCACTGGAGGACCATTACTTTATTTAGCTGGAGTTCATTCTTTACTTTTATAGTCTTGGTGTGTTGTCTATGAAAACTGCCTTTACGTTTGAGCGAGGCTTGTAACCACCCAGTTTTGCTGATCTTTTCTTTTCAAAAGAATGTATTGACATGTGAGAGCTAAAGAGAGGCTTTTAAGATCAAGTTACCATCACCAAAAGTCTTAGCAACACATAACTACGGTTCCTGGTATAGAGCTGTCTGTTAAGTGAGTAAGTCAGATGCCAAGTACAATAATTGCTTCTTGCTGTACTTCAGACTCGCAAATCAATTTATTCTGATTATAAACCACCGTCTTAATAACATACAGTGTAATTACATATATATTTTAATCTTGGAAAACCACATACATCTGTAGGTTAATCCTGCTACTTTCACAAGTGGATTTCGACTGGTAAAAGGGAACAGTCTCAGCTACTTTGTAAGTTTTGAAATATCTGATCTGGCTCTTCTTTCATTTAGAAGATTTTAGGAGAGAGAGAGAGAGAGAGAAAAGAGCCTGTAATGATCACACAACTCTACTGCATTCAAAGGCAAGGGAAAAGAAGGAAAAGACACGAAATCTGAATGTTTCACAATGTTTTTAAAATCAGTAGCTTTGACAATAAAATTTTTAAATGTATCTCTTTTTTTAAATTAAAAATTCATACCAAAGGTTAGTTTAAACAATTTCTTCGAAAAGTCAAATATCTTTTGACAGAAATCTCTGTTTCTATCTGACCAAATCGAAGCAGCTTTAGAGAACGTAACACAGGAAGGCTTCAGCTTTGGAGTGATAGTTGAATATAGAGATGTACATTCCTTTATCTTCCCATCATTGTATGTTAAATTCAAGTGGAAGTTTCTTACTGTTTCTGACACTTATAGTTAATATAGCATTATGCTTTGTTTTAACTGAGCTGTAGAGCCTTTTAAAACCAGCTTTGCAGTACAGACATTAGTAATTTTTTAGCGATCTGTAGTCTAGCACTGAGTGGGCATGAGGTGCTCTCAAGGAGAACTCAAGCAAGTTTTAGTGGGGAGAAATAGTATTCTTCGGTTTTGGTTTCTTTTAATCTAGCGTTAAGCTAATACCTGAGGGCATATAAGGGAACAGTGAATGGATGAATTGTTATGTGGACTCTGGGTACCTCATAAAAGGTCCCACCTGAGCCAGCACAGTTTTGTCATCCTAGAGCGGTCACTTGAGTGCAGCATGGTGCTGTGCACTGCTCCTCAAAAGTTTACTGATGGTAACATCTATCTCTCTGGGCAACCTCTACCAGTGTTTCAACACCCTCACTGTAGCAAAATTTTCCAGCCTAATCATTCCATGATTCTATGGACATGACTGACAACTTACTCAGCCATGTCTGCTGTGATGGGCCAGAAATTCACATTTTTAGAACTTACTTCTATCTGGATTTCATACCATGTTTGCATTTCCTGAAAATTCTGTTGCAGCATAGTTTAAACAAACCGACAACAATGAGCAGTTGGGCTGAATTCCAGTTCTTCAGTTTAACACTTAATTGATGTTTTCCTGACTAAAGACTGAATAATCTCTGTGTACATAGTGAAGAAATACTTTCCACAAATCCAAATTATATTGGGTAATTTAGGTGCATAAAAATTTAGTCTAATGAGCAAGTTACTGAGGGTAAAAGATTACTCAAATTACTCTGCATTTAGGCTCAGTAGGGATTTAGTAGCAGATTTAGCAACAGTTAGAATATCATTTTGTGTTGGCAGTTTTGGAGAAGTTACTTCAACTGCAGTAGGAGAAATCTTTATATCATATGGACAGAAGATGTTTGTAATAAAAAGCTGACAACTCAGCATCAGTTAGTGCTGTTTCACAGCGAACCTAGGTGGAAATCCTCTCAATTTTAGGGAGGGAGAGAATATCTGCATATTTATATTCATTGAACTGGAGGAAAACAGCTTAGTTCTCTCCTAGAAAAAACAACTAGAAAAGAATAATGTGTAGCTGACACCACTCGTGTTCCTTCTGGCGTTTGCCTTTACTTTTCTGTGCTTATCATTTCAATTGCATCTCTGAAACACAATTTGGAGACTCAGTCAAGTGCAATAAAATGAAAATGGAAGAGAGGATTTTTTTTTCCCTTGCTCGTCTGTCATAAATACTTCAGCTGTTTTACTTGGAATCCTCATATCATGAAACTGAAATCTTTATGGAAAGATTTTTAATATCCAAAGTTAATATTGGGGTTCTATTATGTTGAACAGCATATGAATATAAATCTTGCCTCGGAAAATCTTAAAACTTGATGAACAAATTAACAAGTGAGGGTAATGAGGGAAAATATTATCCTCATTTTAAAGACGAACAATTGGCACATTAGGAGAAAAGTGTTTTTGCCAAAGCCACACTGCAAGGCTGGATGACAAAAAAATTAATGCTCTGTTTCCTCTAGCAGCAAAAGCAGCTCCCAGAGTGTTTTGTTTGCTTGCTTTTCTCCACTGCTGTTTTTCAGATTTGTATTTTGTACTCGAACTATTTGTCTGCTCACCAGTCATCACAATAAGTTGCAGTAGCACCCACAGAAGACACATTGAACTGTGATAAAGAAAAGTAAAACCATTGTCTAAGAAACTTCATTTGAAACATTCTTGGGCTGACATTGGCCCTGAGGGCTAGAGGAGTTACAGTGTCAATCTCAGTCCCAGTCCAGTGCCCGACCACGAGCTATCTATCGTTCCTGTTCAGGAAGGATAAGGAGCCCAAAAACCTCTGCTAAATGCAGCTATTGAATGCATAAGTGGGTGTTGAAAAGCACTCATTAATGGTCATTTTCTTACGAATGTTTGAAAAATTCCTGTTGTGTCACTCTGAAAAAACTTCCAGAGTTTACTCTTAAGAAGGAATGTCGCAGTGACCAAAAGAATTGTACAAAAAAATGGAGGAATGGCTGGTGGATTTGGGTGTGCTTTCCTAAAAGTTACAGTGTTTGCATATTTTTTGATTTTGTCTCTTTTACAGCATCTTTCAAAACAAAAACCCCCAGGCAGGAACCTAGAAACATACAAATGGATAGCTTTAGGATCCTGATGGCAATACTGCCAACAAGGTAAAAAGAAATATTAAAAAAGTGCCAAACATGCAGACCTGTCATCCTTTGCCTTAATGGGCACTTACAAATGTGCTACTTGCAAGAGATGTTCTTCCACAATATGATTGTGGTTATAAAACAAACAGCATGGTCAATAATATGATCTAATCTGATTGAAGAGGTCAGTTAGAAAATTATTACCCACTTTACAACCCATTAACATCAAACCTACATTACAGGAATGTATGTGATAGATTAAAAACTTGCTTACTTAAAGCAAGAAGGTCTAAATAAACTCCATTATAAATGTTTTTTTATATTTGAAGCAAAAAAATTACCCCCTTGGTGACTGGAATGCAGTGGGGAGAGTCAGAACAAGTTGCTGAGTTTAGCTTTTTAATCTCTTTGCCTGAATCCTATCTAGCAGACGTTTGGGGAAGTGGAAAAGACATTTTTGGATGATTAGCTTCTGCTCTGTGATTGACACACTGAGGAGGCTGCAAGAAAGCAATTCAAGGGAAATTGAAGCTGTTGAATGGAGTTACTGGAATTAGGGAAGAGAAAAAAAAAGCTTTGCTTGATACAGAGCAAATTATTTGCTGTATCAGGAAAGACCCAATGACCCTTCTAATCTTGTATCCTGCCTGCAATGTTGATTTATACCAGATGCTTCAAATGAAGATATAAATCCCCATAATACGTTTACCTGTAATTGTATAATAGTGTGCAAGGAGAGTATGTTCTTTCTTGACACCAGCCCATGATCAGCATATGCCCTGTAGCATATACATTGAAAGCTTCTGTCTTTACTCCTAGCTGATGAAATTGCAGATGCTTATGGCAGTCATATAAATTAATGCAAGTGGATGGCTAAGCATGTTGTGTGGCAAACCACTCGTGCTCATTGCACTGCCTGAATGTTGGCTAGGAAATTCTAGGGCAATTTCCATAGGATGTTATGCCAGCCAGTTAGGAGGTCTCTCTTTTGGGCTCTGTAGTGCCCTTTAACCGGTAATGTCAAAGGAAGATGCTAACAGTCTTTTGGCTCTAGTTTCCTGAGCAGTTATGCAGAATCTACATGTATCTGTATTATCTGCTAGATCGGTTTTTATCGAATGCAAGGTGTTATGTGATCAGCTCCTTTCTTGTTTCAACTGGCTTAAATAGACGCCAACATACATTTAAGGTATATTGTCTGATATTTCAGATTGCCTCAGGTTTATTTTCCTGCTTAATTTATATATGAATTGTCAGATGCAAGCTTCTGAGGGAATCTGTGGTTACGTTAGCCTCCAAAGTCCCTGGGGAGTGAGTTAGAAGGGAAGATCTAGTTCTGGTCCTCTTTATTTCTAAAATCCCATCTGTCCTGGGGTGACTGCCTGCATCCTCGCCTGTACTTAATATTGCACTGGTGGCAGATACGTTTCATGTACGAGTGCTGGGATTGTCCTGTGTAATGTGCACTTCATCACTGAGTTCATCCAGCAGCTGCCCATAGCATCAGCCTCACAGATTTTGCTGGCGGTCGTACATAGCTTTAGTACCTGCTCGGTTGTCTGCCCAGCTTCTGTAGGAGGTCCTGGAACTTGAGAGTGACTTGTGGCAGTGGGCCTTGCTGTAGATATGAGAACACTGCATCTGTGTGCTGTATTCAGGATGGCAAAGGGGTAATGAAGGCGGGATTGGAACAGCCCTACGGAAATGCCTGGAGCCTCCTTCATCAGAGCTATGAACAGGCATTAGGTCATGGGGGGCGACATGTACAGAGGCTCCCTTGCTGCGCTGGTGCTACAGTGCTTGTGTCACCATCGTTTTCCCTGTTCCTGTCTCCAGGCTGGAAGCAGCTCTTTAGCAGGATCAATTGCTTCTGTGCTGTAGTGCTTCCGGGCACAGATCAGGCTGCTGTACCTCTGCCTTTAATGTAGGGTGGTCTGTGGAGGTTTGTACTGCCAGTGATTTGAACATTTCCAGGCTGGACAAGGCTATGCTACAGGCCTATTTACATTTGGCACAGAGCCCGTGAAGCTCCATGCCATCATTTCTGCCTGGCATTCCTATCTGCCTGAGTTGCTCTGACTCAAAGGCATTTACAGGTGACCTGACTGCTCGCCAGGAAATACTTATCTCCTCAGTGACTATGGCATGTCTAGGGAATGTGCTTTTTGGCTGAATGAGGAGGAATTGGATGTCCATCAGAACCAGATTTAAGAGTGGCACAAGGTTTGTGAGCTGGATCATATTTGCTTGCCATATCCATCACAACATCTGTGAGAAAAAGAACGGGAGGCAGGCTGACCCACACTGTGCCGCTGCAAGAATTGTAAAGTCAATTCCATGCAGGAAGCCCCAGCTGAGTCCTTTATACACAATGCATTACTGTGTGTTCACTGCTTCGGTGATGCGGTTTCCAAGCTGTTTTTTCCTTTTGTCTTTCCATTTTACTTTTTTTTTCAGGTGATAAGAGGGAGGAAGAAAACCTTTTATCATGTTTTTGTTAGTGCTTCTTCTGAAGCACGGTATTCCTCACCACCTCCATGCTCTGTTTGGATGCCTGACTGGCTGTGCCAGATGAAACCATAAACCTTGCATAATACACCATGTTCTCTTCCCATAAGTTTCCTTTTCACACTCTTTCTTCCTTCATCTCTCTCCGGGGATGGAACGATTTATGCCAACAGATATAGCTATAAACGAGACATTTTTCTACAAGCTGAAGTAAGAACAATGGTGCAAAGCCGTACTACTACTACTAGTAAAAGTAAACACAAAGGAGCAGCAAAACTAGTTGTTAGCCATTAAACAGGTATGGTTTTATTTGCTGTAAAATTAAACATTTAAAATAAGAACTATTAGCTACGGACAGTTTTTAACAAGGGCAAATAGTAATGCAGCCAGTGCAGTATGTAGGATTTTATTTTTAAATTATTTTTATTTTATATTAATTGGTTTCAATTCTTTTTGGCTCATGTTCTTTTTACTCAACTTGACGTTTTGGAAAGGAGAATGGGATTCAATATAACTGAATTGCTTTATCACGTCTTACGAATTATGTTGCTCATCAGTAAGTGGAATGTGAGTAGAAATGACCTGAAATGGCAAAGAGGAATGTTGGTGCAAGAGTGAAAATAAGTTTTTATATTACTTGTCCTATTTAAATCTTATGCTGTTTGAAGGAGATGTGAATTAAGTTTGCTGGGAGTATTTAACAGACTATTTTTGTTGGATTAATATTGATTTTGTAAAATTCATTTTATGTTAATTGCCTTGACCTTTACTTGGGGGGCTGGAGTCAGTCTCATACTCTTTTCTGAAAATTCGAATTACCTTGGTTTTAATGTGACGTAAAGAGGTAAAATTAACATCTCAAAGATAATTGTTAGTGAAAAAGTATGTTCCTATCCATCTCTAGTTAGTTCTTCGATTACTTTATGCTATGGGGATGGTTCAGCATTATCAAGTTAAACTCTGTATATTGATCTGTAACGATGAAGTTAAAACCAAGCAAAATGTGGGTTTGCATTCAAAAGGATTTAGGAAAGATTTATGATGGTGGCTCATGAACCTGGAAAAATGACATATTTTGTTAAAGTATTCATTTCTCTTTTTCTTTGCGCTTTGGTGTGGCCTGCCACAAGGGGAAAAGGAAGTTTTACTGAGAAATCCAAGATTACTCAGCCGGTACAGTGAAAACATACATTAAACATGTAGGTCAAGGCAATATTTTTCCTTGTATATCAGGACTGTGATTTTGCATCTATTCCTTTAAGTCAAATCAATTTTGCTCTAAGGTTTCTTTGGGCACAGGAATCTTACCACTCTAGAGTCCAGAACTGTGGGGTTTTGATCTAGTAGGTAGGCTTGCCAAGAGAATGTGTCTCTTTGCACTTCAGTAAACTGTGGCTTTGTTTTTTGTTCTCGAAGTAACATAAAACTATTTTTCTTTACATTGTGGCAGAGATATTGCTACTTACTAGAGGGCCTCCAATGCTGATATTTTAAAGGAACGGAAAAGTTTAACCACACACATAGATTTTATTAAAATCCTGGCATTTTGCTAAGTATTCTTTTAGGCAAATTCATAATCAGCACTTTTCCTTTGTGAATTGCCATATGCTTCAGCGGACAGTGGGCAGGATTTACCAGCAGCATAGCAGGTCTGCGAAAGCCCAGGCATTTAGTGTCGTAAATGTTGTAACAACAAACTATTAGCACTTTGCTGCTTCCAGCAAGAATAGCTCAGTAATTCAGTTTAGTAAAATATGGTGATATTTTAGTGCCAATAATCAGATCTGGAGACTTTCAAAAACAACAGTAACGGTGTATAATTTCTGCTGCCCCATGGCAAGGGCTTTAGGCATTGAAACTGTTTTGGAAAACCAATATGTATAGTATGGCTAATGTTAGTGACTTGTGTATCTACTGAATAATTTCTTTTGTTTGCTGTTTTGCGCAGTTTCTGTAGTTCACATAAGACAAAGCAGCTCTTTTTATGAAAAGGAAATGAAAGAACATAACTAGGGCAAGATGTAAACCACAGAGCTTCTAACATAAACAGGAGGCAAATGGCCTTGTAGCATATATGCATAAATGAGTAGGTTGTAGTAAGCTGTAGCTTAGAGCTTACTTTTGGCCAGGCTTGTCATCAGACACCTCTGGTACCCACCAAGGGGAAAGGTAATGGCTAAAGCATTCAAGCAAAGACCTGGTAGGAAGTCTCAAAAATTCAGCTTTCCTAGGTGTTCCTCAAAAAGCAACTTGAGAATGTTTTGAGGGAGAGTGAGTTGATGCTGAGACATAGGTATGTCCCACCCCAGCTTCCCTAGAGCAATGCCATGAAGCCAACTATGAATATGCATACAAGAAGACAGCATGTATTTTCTGTTTATGAGGAATGAACAGTTAGGCACATGTTCAGAGGAAGAAAGGATGGTGTCTTGAGTCAGTGATAAGGTAACAAATGCACAGTCAGGTTCAAAACCTCCTAATTAGTTCCAAGTAAGGTTACTAAGGGCCTAATTAGTAGTTAGATTCATTGTGTCCAAGGGACATAGATAAAGTGTTGTGGCAAGTGCACTCTGGAAGGAGATGGGAAAGAGGAGAGTAACCCCATCTGAACCATCCCTCTTGCCTTACCTTTGCCCTGTGTGGTATTATTCTCTGAAACACCTATGTGAAATGGTACCATGTATGAAATGGAGTTTCAAAGAAACACACGGATGTCTCATGCCTCAATTAATTTATATTGAGAATCTGTGTCTGAAGAGCAAAATCCAGGCTTTGCAGGATTCTCATATATGGAAGTCTTGGACTGGACTTTATCATGTTTCACATGTCCCAGTTGTTTCAACTGTGGGAGACAGGGATGCCAAAAACTTACAAAGACCAGCCAATTTACTTTTCCCCTCCCCCTGCAGTGCATTAAAGTGCTCACAGGTGAGAGGAGGAAGAGCTAGGTTTAGGAAAAAGCATCAGTGTCCATGATACTGCTGTATCACATACTGGTAAGGTCCACAAAATATGCATAGGTCAGACATAACTAACTGGGTTGATGGTTTC
Source organism: Cnemophilus loriae (assembly GCA_013397755.1). Lineage (NCBI taxonomy): Eukaryota > Metazoa > Chordata > Aves > Passeriformes > Corvidae > Cnemophilus > Cnemophilus loriae. The sequence continues at coordinate 140,437 of VZTF01001565.1, read as the reverse complement.
TGGAACAGAATTCTCACAAAAGCCATATTTAGATTTTGTTGAATTACAGTTATAGTTCTGACAAAGACTAAGTTTATTTATAGGTAATGTGTTTTGTAGTGAAAACGTGCATCAGTATTGGAGACAAAAAAAAACCGTATGAGTACTCTGAGTTATGCCTTTTGTTAGACATTTCAATTAAATTTACTGATATTTAAAGTATGAAGATCTTTCAAGGTAGAACATATGTTCTTCTGTGTGTTTTTGAAGCTAGATTGCAGAATCAAAAAAAGAGCAAGCATATACAGATGACTCCTTCATAAACCTACAGACTAATCTAGCTCACCAAGAGTCAAACCCAGCCCTTCCTGTCTAAGCTTCGATACTCAGTTTGGAAAGTTGTATAACTAGATGCTGTTAAAGAAAATCAAAATGTTGTCTGGCATGATTACGAATTTCCAGAGGGGTAGGTACCATACAGCACAGTTCAAGTGCTTGCTTCTAATATTCATGTGGTATTAATGTCATTCAGAACACAAACTAGATTAGGCTTGCCTTGGAAAATTAAGGATGTTGCACATTTTTCCAGGGATTTAGGACTTCCATGGGTGGAATTCACTAGTGTAATAGCCAGTTGGGGTGTATGGCCTCTGTAGACTTGGCATGCTAATTTCCTCTCTTGTAGAGTTTGCGGTATGACACTCGGGTAAGTACAGGCTCATGCCCTACAGATTCAGACGGGCTCAATTTCCTCACTAATTCTGTTTCTATGGTCATCCATACTATTAGCATGTCCTGGAAAAGACCTTCTCCTCTGAGTAAGTTGCCAGCTGGCCGGTAGCTGACACATGGGCATTAGCTGCCGCTGGGGACAATCAGGGTGAAATTAGTCATTGAGAATACTTTGGCACAACGACGTTCTGAACCCCTGGTGAATGGTAGTATGTTTAGATACAGAAGCGTTATTCTACCGGTTAAGTGCCAAAGAGCCAGTGCTCCAATACAGGCTTAAAGGAAAGTCAGACGTCTGAAAATTGTATTAAAGAGAGCTAGTGAAACCCTGCTAGTGAAAAGGAAAGTACATAAATGAGGTAAGCATGCCAAATATTGTGTTAAATATTATGGCCCTGGTATGGCACGAGACCCTTTACACATATTCTTCTCAGGTTCCTGAATATGGTTAAAAAGAAGCTTGATGAACCAGAAAAAACGTATTTCACTTTTAGTCCTTTCCTCCTGAGCGTGCTCCCAACAGGGACACTGTTGACTGTCAAATTCCCAAAATAAATGTTAATGTAATGGCACCCCAACACATTGTAACAGAAGTTTCATAATGCAATAGGAGTTAGTCATCTGATGCTGTGATTTATTTGGATTACTCATTTCCTTATTTTGAAGAATACGTATATTACAGAATCAATGCCTTGAGCCATGCTTGTTGATAGTGTTGTTTTTAATGCTCATATTACTACTCAGATGTGCTTTCTCCTTTGGGGGAAGAAACGAATATGTAGAATGAGTCTGTTTTCACAATATATGTAACTGACAGACCTATGAAAAGGTATTTTACAGCTTTTCAGAATACATTGTGTGTTAAATCCAGATATATCTATAATGTATGAGCTCTATACTCTTCATACCTCTATAACTGTTGTTTCTGCACAGTTACAGTTAAAACAAGTCCACAGAAGAATCCAACTTCACCTTGTACAAGAAAGTGATCTGCTATAATATAGAATATCAGTGCATTTCAGACACATAACTAAATTAAGTGTTTCTTATTTTTCAGTAGACTAACAGGGAGTCTAACACTTAGCCAAGTAGAAATAGCATTGTGAAAATTTTTCTGAAGTTCGCTAGTAACAGAGAAAGTGTGGAGTAAAGATCTTTGTTGAACTGGAGGCATTTTCTGAAGAAGTTTCTTCCCTCTTCTTTATCTGATGAGAGTAGGAAATTTAAGCTGTCGTCTGAATGATCTGCAGAGAAGAGAACACTAAGGGTGTTAAAACCTTAGAAGGGTTTTTTATCCCTCTGTTGTTTTTTTTGTTGTTGTTGCTCTGTTTCATTTAAAATTAGACTATACAGAGGTCATGTGGCTAAAGGAGAATTTCTCCATTTATCTTTGACTGGGGAAGATAAGATAAAACCTACATATATTTGAGACTACAGCTGGCTGCATATCATCCATCTACCTTGGATCCTATGCTTCACAGATTTATGCAAGGGCCACATGCGAGAGGAATCCAACCAGTGCTGCCAGCAGGTCACCTGCTCCCCTGGCCTGCAGGACACTGTTTGAGGGGTCCCGGTAAATGGATGATGGAGATCAGATGTCAGCTTCTCACAGATCACATGCAGAGAAACTGGAGCTGCCTGCACATATCTCAGCTCATCAATTGTCTCTGAAATATCTGGTATCTTGTACAGGAACAAAAAAATTACGTGCAAATGATGATAGTATTTTAATTTCTTTTGTCGCAAAACACTGGTATGTCTTCTCACACAGAAACCTCATTTAATGTGCCAGGTAAAATCTGAAGGGGATTTTCTGCCATAAGAAGATGCATGAATACTTCAAGGAAAAGCTCCAAATAAAAGAATAGGGGAAGTTTGGGTTATTTGTAAGAAGTAATATTTCTTGACTAGTCAGATAACCTTAACATTAGTACTCTGTGCTTTATGCCCACAGATTCTTCTGTATGGGGAAGAATTTGAAAGCAGAATGCTCTGAAAGATCATCCTCATCCATCTCTGTCCCCTTTATGCTTGCACAACAATAGTGTAAGAGCACGTTAGGAATAAATGGCAGTAATGTACTGATGGGAATACTTTCAAAGTGGACAACACAGCCTGGATGAAGCCCAACACTTAAGGGTATGAAGCCTGTGATTAATCCTTAGATTCCCATATGTAACGCTGTAGGCACTCTAAAGTCTTGGAAGCTAGTTTGAAAATGATGGTAGCTCTTATGCAATAAAGATTTATCAAGAGGTGTGTATTTGCAGGTAGGGAAGTGACAAGCACCAGGATGTATTGAGGTTTGAAGAATTTCCAGGCATTTGAGGAGAGCTGCTAAGAAAGCCTTTCTCCATGATGCACTTTCTGTGAAGTTTTGGGAACACAGAACAAAGCTGAGCCAGAAAAAAAAGTACCTTTATCCTTGTTGCTTTACTTGGGGATCTTCTTTCAGACTCTATGAGCTGCTTTTGTTCCCTACCACCCCCTGTGGGGTTTTTTCTTTTGTTTTTTTTCTTTCTTTTCCTCTGAGAAGTACCATCTGGTTTCCAGTGTTTGCTTCTTTTTCTAAGGAGACAATATTTTGGGATAGGAGGTGTCCCATTGTCTCTGATTTGTGTGACACTCGTTTACTGTTTAGATGTGAAATGTGTCAAAAACTTTCTAGCAGTTTGTGTTCATCTCGAGACACGCTGTTAGCTACCAACATCCTTTGCTTTTTACCACTGCTATTTCCAATGCTGACAATTTGTCTTCAAAAGATAAATAGGTTTTTTTTACAAAAATGAAATGACTGACCCTACCAGTGTTTGATAATTGATGGCTGTATTTTTACGTATACTATGTAGTTATTCCTATGCTAGCTATGGTATTCATTACCCTTTTGAATCTCAGGCTACTATTCATAGCAAAGGCAAGAATCTGCACAAGAAAACCTGGCCTTGATTAATATCCTTAATTACTCTGCACTGGACCAAAGGGTAATATTTCTTACTGCCTCCTGTTAATAATCAGTTATGTCTCAAAGCACTTGGATCAATAACCTACATTTTTTTCCTTGGGAACCGTGCTTATTGTACTAGTAGGAAAGTATTCAGATGAAGAAGCCTGAGAATGTTAACTAAAATTCTTCAGAAATTTGTTATTGATTTTCTAAAAGTTTGTCAAATTGGAGACATTCAAACAGCTCAGCAGTCGGGGGTTTTTTTAACAGAATATTTCTGAGAGGCTATCAGCCAGCTCTGCGGAGTGCTGGGACATTAAGCGGGGTAGTATTTTACATTGGCATGTGTTCGTCTCTTGACTGCCTGCTAAGGCACAAACTCATTTCCACTTTGTGCTAGAGCAGCTCTTTGCTAAAGTAACTATGGTCTCTCAGGAACACATTTATATATTACTTTAGGTACAGCAATGTGTCAACAGCTCTCCAGACTGGGGCAGTGGGATCTTAGCCTGTATGCTGTACCCACATACAGACATGATTTAAACTGGTTGTCCTTTGGCTTCAACTGTAAATTCCAGGTTAACTGTGTGGTCATCAGCAGTCTTCTCTATATGCTTTGTGATTGTTTGCAGTGCCACTGGCTCAGTGCCCTGGGCCTTCTCCTGTTATTGTCCATCCTCTGAGTTGTGTCATTAGGGCCTCTACGCACACTGCTGAGTGAATTATCAATATGATGTGTCCTTAATTTCTTTGGCAGCCTCAATGGGGCCAAGGTGACAGTGAGAGAGGACCGAGCTTCTATAGGTTTCCATTCATTCCCATAACTTTGAGTACTGTGCTGTGTGCCTGTGTATACGTAAGCTTGAAACTGTCCTAAAGTGGAATTGTTTAACTGTACCCTCAAGCCATACCTATAACCCTGGCCTAACTGCAGCCATAATATCTCGCTATCTTAAGAGTGATCATCAGGAGGATGGGGGACAGATGCTTTTCAGTGGAGACCAGAAACTTGGCAAAGGGCAATGGGCAGGAACTGAAACATGGGAAATTCTAACTGAATATAAGGAAAGCCTTCTTTGCTTTGGGAGTGACTGGAACAGGTTGCCCAGAGAGGCTCTAAGGTGTCATTATGTGGAGATATTAAAAATGTGCCTGGATGTGATCCTGTGCAACGTGCTCTAGCTGATCCCACTTTAGCAGGGGCCTTGGACTAGACGACCTCCAGAGGTTTCTTCCACCCCAGCCATTCAGGGATTCTCTGATAATACTGACAACTAACAGTCTGCTCTTTGCTCCCTGCAGTGTTAAATCATAGAGGCAAAACCTTGCATTGCTGTTAGTTTTGTGGAGAGTGGGAGGAAGAGAAATCCCTGAAGTGAAAGTGATAGGATGTGGATAACAGATTTTAATTGCTGCTTTCTCAGACTGTCTGTAGCCTGGCTAAAACAGATTTTCCTGCTGATTCGCATGAAAGAAGACAATGTTTTAAATATTGATGTGTATGTGAAGGCATTATAAAGTGCCCAGATGGACGTCTTCGACTGTACTTTTCTGATAATGTGTGTTGTGTTTTTCCTGTTTGGCAGCCACTGGGTTCCAGCCCAGCACATCATCCCTTCTGACCATTGCTGTTCCCCAGGCAGTGTGGCTGCCTGGTATTCTTCCTCCTGGCAGCTGAATAGTTCAGGTATGTCCCTAACATAAAACCCGAGTGAAAAGATTTTTTTTCTTTTTCCTATTTTTGTTTTGTTCAGTCTTTGGTTGATGAACTATTTCACTTGAGCCAGGACATAAGTACTTTTTATTTTTAAACTACAAAGATACCCAGCAACTCAGTTTTTCAAGTTCACTGAAGCAAAATGAATCATCAAAATATTTGAAGTTTATTTAAGTTTTACAGGTTGGGGTTTTTTAAAGGTTTTTCAACTAGAAAATCTAGACTTTAAAAAGATTTTTTTTGTTAACTTGGATTCACTACCATGTTTGTCAGCCCAGGACTGTTTTGTGTAAACACGTTATCCACACTTCCTCCTCTCAAATTGCCCAGCTCTAACCATGTGATTTCAGCAAGACAGCCATCTCAAGGCTTTTTGATGCAAAGACATTTTAAGCAAGTTCAAAGGGTTAACAGACAGGACAAGAGAGAGGCTATTTCTGTATCTGAGACTTCAGTGGGAATGATTTACTGTGAACAGAAGAACATATCTCAAAAGTAATCTTTTTATCTGTCTCTGCCTGCAGAAAAATTCATGATGACAAAAGGATATCTATAATGGCACAATTTACGTAGCACCTTTTGGCTGATGAGAAATGGCAGTCTCAAAATGACTAAAGAGATTATGAATTTTAGCCTTGTTTACAAAAATAATGTACTCCTGGAATTGTTGACATTTTTTTCTGGTTTAATAATTTCACCAAGACATTTATTACATGTATGTCAGAACTCAAAATAATAATGCAAATAGAAGCTATTTCAATCAGCTGGTTAAATTTTCACGCTCTTTTGGTGTAGCTTTTTTGGTCTTTGGAGTAAATTAGACAGCTTCATGTGTTGTTGCTTAACACAGCTTGAAGACATGCTACATGATTCTGTTGTGTTTGGTATAACTGGCAAAACTAAGGGCAAAAAAGCAGAAGTATAAATTCAAAAGTATCAGTGGTACATTGAGACTTAAATACTACTGATATTTCACTCAGACTTTAGGTTCTAAATGCCCAAGTTTTCTGAGTCAGTGGTACTCGAACTTGTAGGACACTTGAATGCTCAGTATTATTTCCCTCCTTTGCTCTGAATTTAGCTCAGGTATTTCAGATGTGAGAACCTAAGAGCTGATCCCGTACAGAATTAGTGTGATTAAGAGTGCTTGAAATGTAAACTTTTTGGAAAAATGGATATTTTACTTCAAATACCATTGGAGAGGTTTCTGAGGTATCAACAGAGAAATTTTTGATGAAAATAGATGAGGGCACTTTGGAGTTGTTGGTGGCCTGGTATCAGGACACTCATGTGGCAGTGGGAGACCTCAGTTCAATCAGATGTTCTTCCTCAAGGCAGCCCAGCCTGTTGTTGTGGGGGAAGATTTTCATCACAAAACACTTGATTTGGGGTCTGTGTCTCTAACACATTGTTTTTGTTCCATTTTGTTTTTCTTTGCAAGTGGGAAGACAAAAAAAAGTCCTTGGCCTGTTATGGTAGTGGGGTAGCGGGGTTTTTTTTGTTTATTTATTTATTTGTTTATTTATTTATTTTATTTACTAATCCATAAACACCAGCTTTTTTCCCTCCTATTCTCCTCCTAGTACGAAGGAATACATTGGGGTTCCCAGTGAAAGGCCTGCTGTACTTTAAGGGTAAAGAGACGAAAGATTAAGCCATGTCCACTACCCTCTGTGGAGCAAAGCCAAGCTCTTTTGTTTCCAAGGTTTCATAAAAACACCTATCATATCTTTATACTTTTGTATTCCAACACCACTTTTTCATTGAGTTTGCATTGCTGTGACTCTACTAATGCTGTTGACCAATTTTGAGTGCGTCCTCAGGTGATACATCCTTCAGAAAGGCAGTGGTAAAGATCAGTTATTATATCCTCTGTGACCTTTTGGTTTATCATTTCAAATGACCTGCAGCAGACTCTGCCTAAGGCATACAGTTGCTTTGTGGCACAGCGGTTCCAAATGTCAGTATCTGTTTTCATTCTGCACGTATTTTGCATGTAATTGTTTGTTAGCTTAGGTGGAGATGGGGAAGTCTGATGAGTACCTCAAGGGGATTGGATTTGAGGTGAGACTAGCTAATGAAATAAATAGTGTGGTGTTAATTGCTATGTAACTGTATGTAATCACTTCTAAGGTGACTATAAGCCATATCAAGGATACTATAGCAAAAATCACACAGATTAATGGAAAACGAATGGGACAAGCTCAGTATCTGGGGAAGGATTGGGCACTGGTCAGCTGATGATGATCAGTTGTATTATGCATCACTTGTCTTTCCTGGGTTTTACTTCTCTCTGTCTCTCCTTTTAATTACATTTGTTGTTGTTGTTATTATTATTATTTTTACATTTTACTTTATTTCAATTGTTCAACTATTCTTAGCTCACAGGTTTTACCTTTTTTCAATTCTACTCCCCATTCCCCTGGCTGGGAAAGGGGGAGTGAGCAAGTGGCTACATGGTGCTTATTTGCCAACTGGGGTTAAACCACAAACTTAAAACGTGGAAATATTTATACTCGGTATTTTGGGTCTGCTTAATTGGTAATTAGCCAAAATCCTTTCATAATCACAAATGAGACTTGTATGCTTTTTCGGTAGGGAAAATGCTGCAAACTTTAAAAGGCTTTGGGGTTTTAATTTCTTTGCAGAAAAACTCTCAGAGTAGGTGAAAAGACTGTGTAATGCTTAGGGAAGGACATTAAAGTTTTCAATTTAAATTGATTACAAGGAAATGATATGCCAGAGGAAAAAACAATAGATGAAAAGAAGTGTCCTGGATGGCAAGAGAAGATGAATGCTCTGTGTTTTCCCCACCTCAGATTGTCCATGACAAAGTATGATTGTCTAATATCTCAAGATGAGGAGGCTAATACAAGGCCATAAATCATAGTGAACAGCTTTTCAAATAATAAAGCAGTCTGCCTTCTTGCTAATAGGCCCCAAGGTAGGACCCTGAAATGCTGAAAAGAAGGCTAGCACTCACCTCCCTGTGGGTGACAATGACTTTTGCATAGCCTATATTCACACATTGTCTGGGGAGACAGCTGAGAACTCAACATATTGCGAATGCAGCAGATTCGTAGCCGGCTTGTTAGTTACTCATATGAAAAGATTAATTAGAAAATTATGGAAGATGTGATGTTTTTGTATGATTTAACTCACATCCATTATTTAGACTCATATAACCTACGTAAGTGTAGAACTGGGAATATTGTGTGTTGTATGGTAAGGTTTCCATGCTTGCACAAAAAATTTTAAAGCTGGAGCTCATGGAGGAGACATCGTTATTGTGCCTCTCTCTTTCTCTTCTGACTTTTCCTTTGCCCAGCCTTACTGACTGAGAAAATGTGCTTTTTCATATGAGAGGCTTGTATGACATAAGACCACATATAAGCTGAAACAAAATATTCATTTAAGTCTTTCTTCCCATAGATAAAAGTTGAAAGAATCCAGACTGAGAACCGCAGATCAAAAAGCGCGAGATAAATATATTCATAATCTATGAGCATTTTGAACTGCATAACTAGGAAGGAGATTATGCTGTCTTATTCTCTCTAAAAGAATTACCTCAATGGTGGGAGAAAATTGATAGCCTTGTTTTAAGGAAAATCAAATATCTCATGTGATGACAATGTGCAAGGGTTTATGCACAGCCAACACACTAATAATTTCACTGATGGAAAGACAGAAGAGGTGCAAATATGAGATATGTGTTTTGTTATTAATTTTTTGTTGTTGATTTCCATATAAACACCTAATTAATAGGAAGCATCTTTGCTTTCTTTCAATTAGAATAGAAAATTTTTTCTTCTGATACGGGTTTATTTGTATGCCTTTGTTTTCATTGGAACTTGGAGTTTGTGAAAAACTTGCAAAATATGGGATTAATTATTTTTCAAAAGGATTAAAAATACTGAAATACAGCAAACATCATTTGCTTGGGGTTTTTTAGTCGTTGTATTTCTGAAGTAAAGAATTTGGTTCAATAAAAAAAAGTCATCATTCTCCAAAAATCCATAAAAATACTAAATGTTCACAGCTAAATAATAACAAGCAGAGGAGACAATTTGCAGAAATCTGAAATTTTAGTACATCCTCACTGCAAGATTGAAAAGATGAAATGTATTACTACAAACAAAACTAAAATGGAACTGAAACAAGGTGTCTTGGTGAATGTTGAGCTTTACAACGGTGTTGTCAGTTAAGATACAAAACCTCTGAAATCTATCACTTGATGAGCTGAAAAGTGTTTGACTCATACCAGTTGTTATCTTAGCAACTAACTACACTTGATTAAAGTTAATTGGAATAATTTGGTGGACTACTCAGTGGGATAAGGGAACAACTTAATTCTTTTTTGACCCCTGCTGCTATTTAACTGCTCGGCTTTTAGTACTTTCGTTGCACCTAAAATAGATGGAATCTTTCCATCAGATTTGAGCTCTGAGATGAAAATGCACAGTACTGAGAATTATTATTACTGAAAGATGCTAAGACATTGCAAGAATAGATGAGCCTTTGTGTACCTCCTCAAGCCTCCTCACACCATCTTTTTTCTCTTGAAGACTTATTCATTTTTCCTACATGTATCTCTTAAATAAAACAAAAATAACCCCTCTTATTATAATTATGATAATTTAAATAAAAAAAACCCACTGGATTTTGGCAGAGAAGGGAAATGAGAACTTAAGGGACCACAGCTGAAGTCATGTTTCCTTTGCACAGATTCTAAAACATGAGAAAAAGGAAATGTGTGCGTAACTTTTTAACTTTCTCTTGATTATCTTTTGTTATAGAAGAATTAGAACATAAATTTTGTCGTTATACAGCTTTTTTGGTGCTTCAAAAACAATTTTTTATTCACTTTTCAACCTCAGAAACAGCGTCAGCCTTTGGTCTTTCTTTTGTGTTGAGAACATGAAAACCGGTTGTACAAACCCAAAACCTTTCTCAATGTAAATCTGGAACAATCTCACATAAAGTGATACTATATTCAAAATAAAAACTTTACACTCAAACTAGTTCAAATAATTAAATGAATCAATTGAGCTAAAATATCTATTTCCCAGAGAAAGTAGCCTTAAGCTTTATAACCGTCTTATAAACCAGAAAATCCCTATTGATTGTCTTGATCGATGGTGGTTCCGAATTGTTTGAGAGGAAGTTCCAAGTGTAGCTCATACAACATCAAAGGGAAAACTCTCTTTATATGACATTTAAGGATCTCTGTCTTATCCTTGTCCTACAAGACAGAATCCGTTTCTTGTAAGAGGTACACAAGGGGATTAAGACAAAATGTCATTGATTCACTGCAGGTTAATCCTCCTACAAAGGAAGATTTGTTTAGGTGCAGTTGCTTCTTTAATGTTATTCTTTCAGTTGGTTTGCCTTAAGTTTTAAAATGATTCCCTGGTAGAGAAGTCCCTGTCTATCTTAAATGCAGGTTGTTCTGTAAACTTAGTCCTCTTACAACTAACACACTTACCAGGGTGCAGACTATTTTTCTGGCACAAATCCTGTGCTCTGCATGGACCAAAATACTCTCAATTTTGACAGGCTAATATAAGCTAAAATAGTGTGGACCTCAAACTCACACCTTCGAACCACGTTTGGTTTAGTACGTGGAGTGAATCCCATTTCAAACTATAAAATTCACTTCCAAATTTTAAATATTTTACTGAATCATAGCATTTGAGGTTATAAAAATTGGAAGAAGTTTCAAACTACAGAGGGGTAATTTAAGAATGGAATTTCCTGTAAGTCGTCAGCAGAGATAATCTGTGTGACAATTATGTGTGAAAAATAACTGGTTTCAGATGTTTCCTGGCATAAAATGAATTTAAATTAATTTTTTGTCAGTGGCTGGCAGATAAAATCACTATTTTAGACTCTGTGAGAACGCAATATCTAAAAAAATTTATTTAGGGTAGAGGAATAGGAGGACCAACCAGCTTTCACAGAAGTAGCTCCACAGAAGTAGCATGTGTAAAACAAATATTGCTAGGACAAAAAATTACTTTGTATTCTAATCATGTTCATATTTCCTGTTGTCAGTTGTACAAAAGCAGTGCATCAAACATCCAAATGAGTTGAGATGTGTTTTGCTGATTACTGGAGCAGATGGTACATCTCAATTAAGCAAAAATATTTTCTGTTGGCTTATTATACTTTTAAATTAAATTCAGTTCGAGTGGAAGATCAAACATAACAAAACAAAGGACTTTTTCTGGTTCTTTTATCATCAGGCTGGGTATTGCACAAAATAGTAATGTATTACTATTAAGTAGTAACATGAATGGCAAACAAAGCTGCTTATTCTATTTAATTCTTTCCGCTGACATATCAGTATGATGATGTAACAAAATAGGTTAAGAGCTGGAACTTGGCAAGTGAAATTAATTTAGTTTGATTTGCACAGAAGTTACCCGGGATGTGAAAATACATGAATTGTGCAGGAGAAGCAGCAGGTTGCAGGTGACAGTACCCACCCCGCCTTGCATGAAGGGCAGCTGGCTGTAGAACGGATTATCTGACTGTGAGCATTACAAGATGTGATTTATCTTGCCTCTAATATTTAGAAAAGAACTTGTTGTTATAGTAAAACTTCTTAGGTCATTTACCAGATGTGCCAGGCACACTATCACGAAGAGAACAGTAATAAAATATGAAAATATTAACTTCTCATGTTTGCTTATTTTGCGAAAGAAATAGTACAAGGACCACAAAACTGAATTGAGGAGGTACGCTTCTTTCTGTTTCATTTGATCCAAAGCTGCTGTTATGTAGAATGTAGTTTTCCCTAAATTGCATTAAAAACCTTAGATATAATAATGCAAAGTGAAGTAGTATTTTATTGTAAACTACAGTCTGGCTGAGAAAACAGAATACTAGGAATTCACTTGGCTAAGTAAGACCTGTCAGGAAAGTAATTAGAGGATATAATGGTAACTGCTACAATTAGCACTGATTATACATCAACGACTTGGATAGCCTTAGAATTATTAGGAAAAGGATTAAATGTTCTTTGATTTCCCAGATCCTACTGAAGAAGTAGAAATACAAAAATATTTGTGTTACTACTGCCGTGACGTTTACTCAGAGAAACAGGTACTTTTGTTACAATCCTTCCGTTTGAAATAGATCCCTAATTAGTAAAATTGTAACACTACTGCTTCCATTTTTCTGCTTGGAAAGCTATCTTGTTGTATTCTGAATAAAAAAGCAAAGGAGTTGGAGGGATTCTGAAGGAAATGGGTCACATTTATTCCTGATGAAATCAACCTCTTTGTCAATGGATAATGAATTATATAAAGAATGAGTTTTGCCTTACATTGAAAGAGAAGCTGACCTTCTTTCAAAAAACCACAAATGGGCAAAAGTGGTTTTCTTAGTCATTTTCTACCTGAATGCTAAGTGTTTATTATGATAATTCATTTATCATTCTAAATATTTAATTGTAAGATAGTCCTTGATGGTTTATACTTCCTGCTGCTATCAGGTCAAAGCATTTCTGCCAGGTTTATTTGAAACAGGCAGTTTGGCTTTTGTCGAAACATTTTTCATTGTCTTCTGTTTTACAGGGTTTTTTTTTGTATTAGAGTATCTTCAACTATCTTGCGTAGGATAATGATAAACAATTGTTGATCTCAACTAAGTTTGAGAACATAACATGGCTTCCTACAAAGCCTTCAGGTCAACAATGAAAATGACAGATTATTCCCTGTCTGTTGTCCCTGGCTATGAAAAATAGTAGTCTAAAGACTTCAGATATTTGCAACTTTAATTATATTTCATTTGTTCAAAATTATTAAATACTCAAGTATGGTTGAAACGGAGCCCATGGAATATTTTTCTTTTCTTCATTCAGCTGAAATTCCTTTGAAGCGCTTTTCAGAACAGCAAACTAACCCACTATACTTTATTTACTAAAAATGCTTGAATTGTATCTGCAAGTGTTTTGCAATTGTGGGAGCTGACTTTGGGGACACTGTCTGTAGCAATGGAAAATGGACTGTATTATTCAGAAGGTTTACTGCAAAATGTGGGTATTTTGCTGATGTTTAAAGGCTTTCCTCAGTATACAGGTTTTTGCGAACCTCAATGCATTAGTTGGTAGGCAAGAAGCACAAGGTCACTCTGTGCAACCAGCCAGCCTAGCACTCATGGCTGGGAAACCTTCTTGGCACTTCAGGTAGAGAAGTCAGTGCCTGAATGAGCTGGTGAAACTAAATCATTTCTGCACCAGAGCTAAACTTTCTGAGTCAAGTTCAAAGAATGTTAGTGTCTCTAAACGACTTGGTTGATTTTTGGAAAAAGAGAACACGATTTTTCATAGTTGCCTACCTTTTACTGCCTATTATCAGATGGTTCTGGTCACTCGGACAGCTTTTTTCTTTGTTTAGCATTAAAGGCAACAAATGCTGACTACAATGAAAGTAAATGAATTTTTGTCTGAGGGTATAAAATAATTAGAAGGTAAAATGTAGTGAGATTTTGCTTCTGTAGAAACGGTTGAATTGACAAACACACAAGTTCTGGAAAAGAGGTTATGAAAGTTAGTACTGGTTAGGACAGCAGCCAGAGCTTTTTCTTTCAATCATTTTCTTTGACAATTTAGGACAGTATCAGTGGATTTTTTTCATTTTCTTACCTCTTTTGGGAAGATGAGAGCCGCTATTTTGTCAACTTGTACTTAAAGGAAACATAAAGGAATGCAAAAATCTAAAATGTAAAATTTGAAAGGCAGCATTAATTTGCCCAAACTATATATTTCTATGCATAAGTAACTGTTATTTAATATTTAAGAAGGATCAGAAAATTTCAGTAGAGCCTGATGTTAGCTGTAATTCATTCATGTTTAGTTTTATTTTTAATTTTATCAGGCGCAATTTTCCTTTTGCTTATTTTACTTAAAACTTTCCTTATATTTAAAGTATCTTCTTTGATTTTGCTCAACGGATCCCAGTTTAAATGATGTCAGCTAAGCCAGAGAACCTGAATGTCTGTCCTTTATGATGTCCTGTATTTTGGCCTTGATTAGTGGTGTTGCTTACACTGTCAATTATTAGTAGATACTGCTGGTGCTCTGCTCTTTGATCCTTTCAGCCTTTCATTCTGCCATGTCTGGTGAATAATGATGATGGGGGGAGCAAGGTCTGCTTTGTTCAAGGATTGCAGGCCACTTGACATGCATTACTTCTTCAGCAATGCTTTCTGATATTTATGAATGTAAAGCCTGATTCCAAAGTAGCGTGATGTCAAATGAATACAAATCCTGAAAGTACAATGGGGTTTGGAGCAGGCCTTTGTATTGTGTTCTCCAAAGCAAAAAATAAGTGTATAACTTTCAACTGTGTACAATGACACTTTTAATGCTGCAGGACTGGAAGCAAAGAATGGTCTTCCAGCTTTACTCAGCAGCCCACTGAGTTCTTTCAGTGAGCCATGAAGATGAATATTGGCCAACAGCCTGTGTCAAAAAGAAGGAAAAAAACCCAGAGTTAAGTCTTAATTACTGTTGGATTTAGAGTTAAGCATGGTTAGAATTATTTTTCTGGCCCCTGCTTTGCTATTCAGACGTTTGTCTGAGATAATTCTTACGAGTGTGTTCTAATTTAAAAGTGGGGAGGGAGGGGTTAGTCACTGGTACAGTAATAGCCAACAACAGCAATGATCTTACTTGTCCTGAGAGGGAGAAATTTGTCCTGCGTCTGTCCTGCAAGTTTGTGAACTCTTGCTGGCTGCCAGCTTGCCTTGCTTCTGAGGGTGCAGCTATAGGATGGCCAGCATTCAGCTTTGGCCTGAGCTCTCCCAGAGACAGGGCAAGAAAGGGGTTCCTACAGATCCGTTGAAATATAGTAAAGATGGCCTTGGTATTCTACTACTGATTTTCACAGTCTCATTGTGTACATGTAATCTGGTAAGTGAACAATCCTATCCATTAAAAATAACGATAACGGCACTCTATCTCCCACATTAAGTTAAAAAATTAAACTTAAAATTCTAAATATATTTATATTGTTGTGTACAGTTCTCCATTATACGTGTGGACATCACTAGATAACATGTATGCAGACTCTGAGGCATTTTCACCTATCATTAAAACTAGTTTATTCTAAATTCACCTAAGCCTGATGATCCAAATTGGCTCCAGGTACTGCTGTAATAATTTGGCCTTTGTAATAACATGAGGTCTCCAAACCAGAGCTTATTAATTGTAAAAAGTTAATATTTAAGTGTGTGCAGAGAGTGCAGGAAGTGCAGGAGGTAAGTTGATATTTAAATGTGTGTTTGTAGAAGAAAGAGCATTAAGTACAGAAGGTAGAAGAACTGGAAACCGTTTAGATGGTTGCTTATGCTTTCTGTTTCCTCTCTACTGCATAAATGCTTCCAACTACCAAGAAAGTTAACGTTAGCTAAATGTAAATTAGAATGTGTTTGGGTCCCAGTAAAGTAGTGAAATTAGCATGAGAGATAGAAGAGTGAAAGAAAAGGAAAGTGTATGTTGAAGCAATGGTGTTGACAGAAAGAGACCTTAAATAAGCTTCCATTTAATCCTCTTCATTGTAAGTCTGTATACGGATTTCTCTTGTAAAGGTGACCAAACGAAATATTTCCTAATGTCTTCTTTTGTCATTGTTTCAGATTTCCACTGCAAATCCATTGTTGTTTTGACTTAATGCAAGCAGTGTGCTTTATTTTCTTCCTCACTGTGGGAACTGACTAAAACTGCAGAGCCTTTTGACCCTGAAAGTGTTTTAGGTAGAGTCAAGTTAGTTTTCATGGCAGGTGAAGGAACCCATTACCTTTCTCATTGTCGCTCCTTTCCATAACCCTTTTTTGGGTAATTGCACTGATGCTTGTTTTTTCATTACTTCTATAGTCCTATATACAATATGAAATTGCTATGTAATACTGTAAGTCTACTGGGAAATAAGGTAAAGATTTGGAAAACAGTCATAGAAAAGAACCATACTGAAAAATACTGATGGCCAAGTATCCTGTTTGCAGCATTAAAAAAAAAAATAAAAAAAGCCCACAGCCAGCCTGCAATGCACCTGGCCTGTAGAGCAGACATCCTCTCCCTTTCCAGCTGGGTCAAACTTATTCCAAATTTTTGTCTATTGGTCTTCTGTGTGGTTATTACTGAGCAATAATAAAAGCGTACAGTTTTTGATGGTGTTTTTTTACCCCCTCATACTTTGTCTTGACTCTCACCAGATATACAAGAAGAAAACAATAAAAAAGCAGGGTATCTCTCTGTCTCTTTCAAAGATAATAATGAAACTGGTGAAGAAAAATTACTTTGCAAATTAAATACATTTTTATTTGCTGCTTCAGAATGATGTACCTCAACCTGGGCCTAAATTACGTCAGGATTTAGGCACTTAAATATTGTGATAGAATGTGATTTGAATTTGGGTTTGAATGAATACTGGGAAAGAACATACAAAAATACAGAAATCTAGTCCCATGAAGCTGCACTTGCAGTGGTGGATCAATTCTGAAAGATTTTCAGTTCAGCCTGTGTTTGTGTGCTGGATCTTTAGCCCCTGCCAAGACTTGCATATATACTTAATACAGTAATAGTGGTTGTTTTGAGTGTTTATGCAGTGTACACACATACAACATGCTACAGCTATTTCTATCCCAGTTATGCCAGAAACACCAGGAAAGCTCCAAAGGACTAAAGACTGAAAGGCTAGCAGGCAATTGCTATTTATGTCATCCAGTGGAAGGGCCATTGAAATTTAATTATTGCTATAAACTAGGAGGAAGTTGGCTATTTCTTAGATTTAAAGCAGAATTGAGAAAACAGAATCTTGATAGAGCAGCTGTGGAATTTTTTTTTCCAGCCAAACACCAATTTTTGCTTGAGGAACAAATAATATCATTTGGGAGGAAAGTAGTCTACAAGCCACCTGCTCACCTTCCCCCTTGTATGGGAATCTCAGCATTAAATAATGTAATGTAATTTCAGGGACTGCAGCGGAAAAAATCTAGCACTATATCTGATTTATGGGATCTGTATGTTTAAAGCTTGGCCGACTGACCGAGAGTTAAAAACATAATGGTTAATAACTTTTTGTGATGGATAAACAATAAAAATTTAGAATAATTCATCTTCTTGCAGAAGAAGAGCTTATAACCTGGAATAATGTATTGCTGTTGAGAAAAGAGAAATTTAGGCTGAACATCACGAAAAGTTTCCTGACAGGAAGTTTTATTAGACGGTAGAACTGAATCTCGAGGGAAGACATAGGAACCCAATAGGTTCAGACATTTAAAACAGTGAGGAAAATGTCTGAAAAATGGTAACTCTGTACATCTATTGCACAATTGGTTATTAACCTGATATGCCTCTTTCATTTTCGCCTTTCGCAATTCCATGGTTCATTAGCTAGCAACCTCTTTCCTCTGGCCTCTGGTACAATCCAGGACAACTTCCAGGCAATTCGTAAAAACACATTTCTTACAAAACACGTGTAGATTTTGTACTGTGGCAGAATACTCACCAGCAACTCTTCTCATGATGTCACTTGTCTACCCAGACTTCTGCTGCTTTTATTTTAAAAGGCTCTGGCAACGATGCAGTTACTTTCAGTCTGTGAACATCAGTTAGAAATATTCTTTTCTCTATTAAAACAGGAAAATTCAACCCTAATTAAAATAATCCTAAAATGAGTTGGGGCTTTTAGAAGAAAAATGTGTGTGTCCATTCTGCTTTCAGGCATTTTAAGACCTAAGCTGTTTAGCAGATGACTTGTTTCACGAGAAATGGGAAACAAAAGACCTGTAACCTCTGTTGAAAAATTCGGAAAAAGGACACAAGTTCTTAGAAAACCTGTGTTTTAAGGAAAATTCTTGAGACCCTTACTCAAAGATGAGTTGCCAGCCAGAGAATTCATAAGCTCAAAACCTGCTCAAATTTATGAGACTCTTGTTCATTCGTTTTATAAGGACAGTTAATTTTCAGCCCTGTCTGAGGTGTCAGGGCTGTCAGCTGTGAGAAGGAGGATTAGCAAGCAAGTCAGAAAAAACCTTCTCCCCAGTGTGTCTCGTGTGTTGTCAGTGGCCTTTCAGCAGAACTCCCTTCCATACAGCTGCTGTGCGTGACATCATGGTGTGCTATAAATCTCTGCAGACTTTTGCTGGGTGATTTGCTGGGAAATTTTTCAGTCCAGCCTGGTGTCAGCACAGCACATCTAACTATTTTGTTGCTTTAAAGACTAACAAATGTTTAGAAATACGAAATATTGATTTAGTAGATGAGAAAACCTATGATGAATGTAACATTTTTCCAAGCTGCTTTACCAGTGTGATACTCTCCAAGATACTCGAGCAATATTTTATGTGAACCTGAGTTACTGGTTAGTAGCAAACTATTGCTTCAATGGGAAATTTAAGGAAACGTGGAATTGAAAGAACACAGTTCTTCACTAAATGTGGTTTTTTTTTGTTTTATTCTCTTCTGGAATGGGCATGTCTGATCATACAAAGCTTGCTACCTACAAAGAGATCAGCATAAGGATTATTCACCTCTTCTTTCAGTCAGCTATTTAATAATGCTTACGGGTTACCCTGAGAATTTCTGATGACTGTGACTAACTTTCTGGCATTTTCCCTGTGCCTGTGGAGGTTGGTTGGTTCATTACATCTAAGTATTCCTTTGTTGATCAGTATCTGTGACAGCCCACAAATGGGAAGTCATGTTGTAGAAAATCAATTAAAAACCAACAAGTTCAACAAATTCCTTCATCTCCCCTAATCAATACTGGGATTAAAGTGTCTGATAAAATCCTTTGGGTAGTTTGTTGTACCTGAAACTAGAGAAAAACATATAAGAAAATTTTTTACTTTCAGGGTTTTCTCACAGCTCTTTACTGCTACACAGTTAGGAGAAACAAGTCACTTACCAGAAATTAAACATTATTGCTGTCAAACTAAATTACCTTCTATATACAACGAATGTGGTAGTGCTCTGACTAACAGAGCATCTCAGGAATTTGGATGCTCTGAGGACTGAATTATATGTAAAGATTTCCACTTTTTTTAGTTAAAAAATTTAGCATAAGCTATAATTCTTTTTTGTTTGTTTGTTTTAAAGGCAATTTGATAATTCTGATTGTGTGCTATATCTAACCACTATCCATAGTAGAATGGTAAATAAAATTGTGTATGTAGTTATTTTGTGATATGGACATTCAGATGGGAAAACTATTATGTTGCTCATATAAAAGGACAAAATTCTTTTTTTTTTCCCTCCCTACACTTACTGTTAATTTGCACCACTGAAATAAGAATCAATGTGCCTGAGGTTTTGGAAACTGGAGGACAGATTTAAGGTCTCTTTTAGATTTTGGTTGTAGTGTTGTAGCTGCAAGCTGCTGTAATGATGTAATGCAAACACACTGCCTTTTGTGCTTTAACTCCAAAGGGGAGGTGTGAAAGTTGTTCCTGCAGGTAGTGAGGATGCAGAGGGGACACGCTCTTGGTAAATACAACAACAAAAAAGAGCAGCTCACAAAACCTGGTAACAGATGAGTATTGAGAAAAAATTGCAGGTAGCGACTATATAGTTATTCAAAATTCTTTATAGGGCTCTGGAAAGTTCTGCTGTTGGGGACTGGCATCTCCTTCTCCTTTTTATTCCAAGAAACTCAGCACAGCTTTGTAAAAGGTTGTCAACTCCTAGTTCCCATAGATGTCTCTCCAAATAGTTTAGGTTGCTCTCTGGTTTGTTGGTAAATTTGAGAGTGGAAAGCGTTCAAATTCCTGTGCCAGAGTGTGTAAGTTATAAATTAATATATTGATGGGTAAAAGGTAAACCTTTACATTTCATTCTAACCCAAGATACAGTCACTTTTCCTATTCAAGAAATTAATTAGTCTTTGACCAAAAATACAGCTCTCATCTTGGCTGTGAGCCATATTTTAACCATAGAATCCTTCTGGAACCACAGAAGTAGGACTCTTCCCTGATGTCCTCCCACATTTTTCATGATTCCTGTTTTATGAGAGAGACAATATAACCTCGACCTTTGGCCCCATGCTTTACAATACACCTGAGACGTTCATTAATGGTCCAGAAATTATTTGTGTGTCATGTCTTATTGGTTAAATATCACTTACTTATTTATGGCTTCATGCTTCTTCCCAGTGCTTTAGACATTTATACTAACCAGCAAGGGAAAGATTATTTGGACAAATCAGCTTTAAAGCAAAGTTATCCAGAGCTTGCTCTGGCGGCAGTCTGTCTATTCCCTACAACTCCTTTTCTTTTCTGGTGTTATATCTTCAGCCGACTGGATTAATTTTTTAGAACTTATTTTAAATGAGTGTTTTCTCTCATTCATATGTGTTAAAGGACCTGCCAGTGTTGTCAATATTTTTCTATTTTCTTCCTGCCTGTACAGAAGAACTCTTTTATTTTGTAAGCTGGGACTGGAGCACGATGGTTTCATGATAAACATTTAGCAGTGGCTCTGATACTGCTCAGGCTGAGCTGTCATTGGGAGATGAGACATTAAGCACCAGCTGCCCTCTGCAACTCACTGATAAGGGACCAGAGACACACATTTAAAACTAACTTTACACCCTACTGCAGGTGCTTGTGAGCATTGTTCATAGCCATCAGTAGTACAGTACTAGTTTCAGTAGAGGACACAAGGAAGAATGCTCCTATTTCGGACTGGCCATGATTGATTTGTGTGTATCTGCTCCATTTGGAAAAAACAGAGAGTCTGATGAGAGCCTCTAAGCTGCACATTATGGCATCATTAGGACAGAGACATGCCATATTTTTTTTCAGAATTTTTAAAGAATTTATTGAGAAATCAGTTTCTTCTACTGCTTTTATTAAATTTTTGGGGCAATGCAGTTGTAAGTTACGCAGAGGTATTTGTTCACACTTTGAAAAGTTCGTACTTTGAATACCAGTAGAAGGGTGTTTTTTAACTTTGTTTTTAATGAAAATATTCCAGAACTTTCAGTATCAGCCCTACCAAAGAGATAAATTATCTCCAAAATGTTCAGTCTCTTGTTTTGCCCATCTCTTTCATTTGAGAAAGCAAAATAACTTCTAAAACCTGTGAATAGGAAAACTGTTTTCCTTCCTTCAGAATATAAAAGCCTGGAGTGTTGCTGTTTCACTTTTTAAAGAAACGTTTATTTCAGTGTTTTTTTCCTAATCTTGTTTGTTTACTCAAGTAGCTTCCTATTTGATTGTGTTACTTTTCATGTTAAGCTATTCATGAAACTTCATCATTCTGAACTGTTTCTGCAGCACTTGTTTTGATTTAACTTAATCCTTGCTAATAATTTGGCCAATTGGTTTAAAGTTTTAATTGCGTAACGTTGAATCTTAAATTAATTTAATTAAATTTTAGAAACTAATATTAATGGGATTTCAAATTATTTTGTGGCTCCATTTTTGAGAAAAGATTCTCCGTTCCAATATCTTTTAATATTGCCTTGTTTAGTCACAGCTGATTAAAAAAACCCCAAATGCATCTGGTTGTATATATGAGCATTATAGTGTTGAGTGTGATTTTAAATTAGTTCAGTCACTGTTACTGATTTCGGTGCTCCAGTAGGAAGAACAGCTGATTGCGTACTGTCTTCACAGCATTTTTGTAACCTGACAGAGGATTTGTTTTGAAATTTGTTATTGACATCAACATATGTGCAAAGCATTAGCCAGGGGGATGGTTAGGATTTCCACTTAAATTGAAGCAGCAGTTTATGCCTCTGCCTTGTTTCCCTTGGACAGTGCTCAGCCTCATGTTGAGTGACTAAATAATAAATCTATTAAGCTTTCTCCTAAAGTAATTTCACTGCATACTCATTTTATTTCTGACTGGTTTTTTGACTTGCTTGCTAGTCACCGAGACTGGCTCTGTTTTCCATTCCATCTGTACCAGATATATTTACAAGGTCTCTTAGAGTTTTAGAGAGGTATTAAGTCCTCTGTTGAAATCTTAGTCATCTGAAGTCTGGGGTGATGAACTTCGAGCCTGTACATAGTACATGTTTTTTCCCATCTTTGTTCTCACTGTGGTCTTTTTGTGTCCTATCACTATTTTTGTGTAAATTATGCATGGTTTTTTTTTACTGATGCAAAGAAGAAATATTAGTCATTTAAATTGCAAGCATACAGTATTTGAAAAGACACAGTTCAAAAACTTACGCTGTGTTTGGGGCGCTATGAAGCAACCTCCCTGGAAAAGCACAAGTCTTCTGAAGACCCAGGAGCAGGAGCCATGTCCCTGTCATTTAAGTTACTTCCCAGATTTCTGAGCTGGGCCTGTTCCTAACTTCCTGAGTTTGTGTTTGCTTCTGGCCACTAGACCTTCACCAGTTCTACAGTTTAAGTCTTTAAATCCTCCCAACTGCTTTCTCAACCAACATATTCACCTTGAAAATGGAAAACAGTTAATACCCTCACTAGAAATTGAATGTTTCCTTTCAGAGTTACATGGAGGGTGCATAGAAACCATAGAGCAATGGAAGAACAAACCTAGAGAGGATTAAAACAGTCTCCTCTTGCTGCCCATTGGTGTGGATTTGATTTTGTGGTGATTTTCCCTTTAAAATGTCAACGAGACAAAAATTATCATGAGCTTTAAATGGAAAATCTGTTACCTAATATCTGTAGAAAAGAGCCTGCAGGATGAAGTTTTCTACTATTTAAAACAAAGCTGCCTCTTTCTTTCGTTTTCTTGGAAGGATTGGTTTTGGTATATAAAGGTTTTGCCCTCCTGAATCAAGTTATTGGCAGTATTTGGGAAAGTGTGCTTTTAACAGGTCAGGAGAATTAATCTGTAATCAATCTCTCAAAGATATTGCAGAGCTTAGAATACATTCCAGAAAGTGATAATTTGTTTTGAGAAAGAATCTTTCTAAATAAAAGCTGCTCTTGTAGGTGTGTGTGTGGGGATATTACACAGCTGGATAAAAAGCCTTTAGTTATTATTGGAGGAGACTTTCAGGTGTTTGTCCAAATCTTGCGTTTTCATGCCCATACTCTGACTGTGACAGTGCAAACTCCTTAACACACAGATGCAGTTTGCACACTTTTGATCTAATAATTCCAGGTGCAGCTTTGCTTAGTGGTTGTTTTGAATTAGAAAATGAAGGTGAAAATATTGCTTTTCAGGTTGGCATTAGTTTCACGCCTTGGAAGTTTTGTAGGGACTTTGCAGGTAAAAAACAGAGGCACCATTTTGAAGTTCCAGTTTAGTGTCAGTGGTGGAATATCAGCTACCATGTGCTGAACCTTACTGTTTTCCTCTTTTTCTTCTGGTTTCTATTTCTAGGAGATGAGGAAAGCAGGGGAGAGGAGGTGAAAGCAGGCTGAAAACTGTCATTCAGCATACTTGCACTAAAAAGCCTATTAAACAGTGCTTAACAGCTGTATTGGTTCCTGCTACAGTTTCACAGAGTGCCAAAAGGCTCCTACTGCCTGGTGATTTGGAGTTTGGCCTCCAGAGGAGCACGGTACACAGTGACAAGCTGGCACATGTGCTCCCACCGCGGTGGGAGTGACAAGAGCCAGGGCACTGCGTGCAGACAGAGGTGAGTGATGCTGTAGTTCTGCCTGGTTGGCTTTAATGTAAGTTTTTCCAGAATTATGAACCCTGTTATTAATGTTTTGCATTGCTAACAGATAAGAAGGAAAAGAAAAATAATCTGAGCTTTTCAAGTCATGCATTTTATCTACGTCAGTGTGGCACTGAATAATACTCTGCTCGAAGTCACAAACACTCAAGCTCCTATATATATATATATATGTAAAGCCTTTCAACAGAAGCTTTAGCATACTGAAATTCTCACCACATCTGAGACTATCCAAACAGAAACTCAGAAATGAAACCCCTGGGCCAAAACTGCATTAATACTGAATGACTACCATACAGGCAGTTGGCAGCTCAGATGAGCAAAAACTACCCAAGTATCACAAAATTTCATTCAGTAATATCAACCAAAACAACCAATTATTACTGTAATCAGTTCTTCTATAAAGCATGAGAATACTCAAATGCCTTAAAGCTCTATATTGGTCCTTCTGTTTCCATCCTCTTCTGCTTACACTGAATACTCTGGCTAGGTGACTCTTCCTTTGCTTAGAGTTTCTCTAGTTTATAGCAGAGCTGGTTTCATGATTCGATTCCCACACGCTCTGGTAACTCAAACAGGCATCTCCTAAAATGGTCAATTTCTTCTTTTTTAACTTAAAAATTGGATATTATATTCTGCATCAGTCATCCTCATTTCAATACTTTTCAATTTTGCAGGCTCTTTTCTTTAAATTTCTCTAGAATTTATAATATTAATTCTCTTCCTGTTGAAGGGCCATAATCGCTCCATTCCAGTAAAAATTTCCTGATGGAATATCCTACAGTTGCATTTTTCACTTGTTTCATTTGTTAAGAATAGAATCTTCTCAAATGTGGTATTCCGTCTTTTCTCTGAATAAAAATAACAAGAGTTCTTTATTCTTTTGAATCAACATTGCAAAAAATCTAATGTACTTGGAAGCATTTCAGAAAAGTTTAAATTTTGAGTTCATTAACAAGTGAAGTAGAACATTTCTGGTGTATAAAAATATGTTCTTAAGGAGACAGCTGTAAATTTGTTTGTGAAATTCCCTCCACCTCTCCTCTGATTTTGTTGGATAAAACGTCCTTTTTTGTCTGCAAGTTTGTTTGTGTTCTCTAGAGTTTTAGAGAATATGAGTGGAAATTAAGGAATAAATTCATACAGATTTTATTTTTCTTTTAAAACTTATATTAATTATTTATGTTAATATCTGTATTTGGCAATTTTTCAGTAGGACTGGCAAAATTTAATGCTTTCTTTATTGCTTTCTATTCAGAGAGCATCATGTTCTAAGATAAATTTGAGTTCATTTTTTTTCAAGCACTGTTTTCTGTAATTTTTTGTTTTGCAGAAGTCTTGACTAACTCCCATGTCCATATTGTCCAATGACAGTTTTAAGTGGAGCTCATTAAATCTCAGAAGTCTTCTCAAAAAGTCAGTTGGTGACAGGGTGTTGATTAAATTTGTTAAATGTAGAAGTAAATTGAGTCAGTTTTGGATTATGCAACCTGCAGCTGAGCTTAGAGAACTCATTTTCATTCCATTTCACTTTGTAGGAAAAGATTTTCTCTCTGTTTCCTGCTTCACAGTAGATGTGGTTACCAAATGCTCAGGAAGGCGTCTCAAGTAGCCAAAAGGTGAATGTCTCTCTCTACATATATACATATATATGTGTAAGAATATATTTTTTTCTTGTGCACAGCTGCAATTTTTTTTTGATATGACTTTTTTTTGTCAATGTTTTCCCTGGCTTATAAGAGGAAGACGGAAAAGAAACACTATACGCCATGGCAAATGGATATCAGCTGCTTGTATTAGCAAATATAAAGCAAATTTTATTACTGCCTTCTAAGCTCTTTTATTGCTTCTCTGTATTCTGTTCTGTCTAGTCCTGGGAACATGTGCCTTCATATGTACTGTCATAGTCTTTGATAATACCAGCTATTTCATTACCAAGAGTGCTCTGACATAATTTTTTTGTTACACAGAAAATCCAAATAACCTGCTGAATTGGTTTATGTTGCAAAATGATAGGTGGCGTGTAACTGTCACAGGCAAATTCTACAATCCTATAATTTGCGTAGATAAGAGGGCTTAGCACTCTCATCCTGACAAAATAGGCACAAGTTAGAATGAGTTTAATACTTCAGTGTGCTTGTATTTTTCTTTATCACATTTAAAATGTAGTAAAGGCTTCTATTTTTATTTCTGGGAATGAAATTCTTTATGAATTGTACCAGAGAAAAGATCACCACCTACCAAGTGACTGACATCACCTTGCTCTTAAGGTATAAAGTTTTCAGTGTTCCCATTAAAAGCCAAGGCTTGAACTTTACACATCTGATGAAACTGAAGCAGTGAAAAAGCCTGACAAATTGAGTAACTGAAAGTTAGAGAGAGCTGGATCCCTATCTGAAGAAACGATCACCAATTCCAATGTAGCAGTTCATTTGAAACTCCACATCTCTTTTTAAAAATGCACGGCTCTCTCCAAAATTTGAGGTGCAGAATAGAAGTTTGGGGGAATTGTGTTCCATTCTTACCCCTGCTTTGATCTTAAAATATTGAAATTTTTTCTTGATTTCCCTTGGTGACTCTGGGACGATGCTCAGTAATGCTTATTTCAGTTGCAGTATCCAAGAGAACCAGTGGCTCACCAGACATCTGTGGTCCCTAACCTGTTCACGTCAATCTACATATATTTAGGGTGCATCTGAAAGAAGGAGGCTTTTATTAAATTCATAGAACTTTTGAAAAAACATGAAAAACCTGATGTTAGCTAGGTATAAAATTTTTATATTAACAGCATTTTTCTTGTTAGGAGCACAGTGCAAGCAGTGCAGTGCAAATTACACTCTCAACTCTCTCTGTGTATCTGCAGAAAATACGTCTCTTGGTGCTCTTGTGTGCAGAACACTTTCAATCCAAAACTGCATAACATGAAAAAGACATATACTAGCAACCGGGATGAGGCTGCCAAAACTTGTGTTTTTCCAGGGCCTGGGCCTCCAAAAAATATATATGTTTTTAATTAGCTTTGTGATGACAAGATTAAGAAGGCAGGCACTTCTTTTTACTCACCATAGTCCCACAGCTGTTTTGGGCAAAAGTATAAAATGAGAGTTTTTGGGGGGGAAAAAAAAGAGGGTAATAATTAGAATTGAATTCCCTTACTTACAGCTAAATGGTACACCAGAATACTCAAGGCACATTATTTGTGGGAATAAATTGATATAGATCCGTTAAGTTAATTGAAGTTAAGGTAATTTAAACTTGCTGAGAATGTAACTCCTACGGTGAAAACCACAAGGGAAGGCCAACATGATTTTGTGTGATTCATTTCACTGGGGAAGGAATGATACATCAGGGTCTGTCTTTGATACGCGACGGGGCAAATCTGTGGCTATTTCCATGCGTATAAAATGCTCTAACTTCCACTTAGGGCTGGACTAACATTATGAAATAGTCCTTTTACTGACTTTGGAAAAATAACCTTGGTTTGCAACACTTATACACGATATGTAAAGAACTTGGGGATAACTGAATGAAAAGTGATATGGAGAGGCAGATGATTTTACTTCTATATAAATATTGATACCATATCAGTTGCTTGTTCTTACATGTCTGACTTTAGATACTGAATATCCTCTGTCATTAAACTATATAACAGGTCTAGCTCTATTTCCCCCAGATAACTTCGGGTGGGTCTTTGAAACACCCATTCAAATATCTGATTATTTGCTGACTACCCTGAAGTTCTGTTTCTACATCCTAGTGCACTCCATGTACCCTTTTATCTTTCTCCATGCTGGGAAACTGTTGTAAATTATTTTCTTTGGCTGGGTCAGGAAGTATTTTTCCATTTGGCTACTCTTTATTCCTGCTTTTCATTTGCAGAGTAATTTCATAGTTAGACACTAGGCAGCTGGTCTTCTAATGTGTGGACTGGCTCAGGAAATAATTTTATTATGTCTACAGTGCACCAGGTTGCATTATGAAGTTTCAGACAAGGCTATCTCCTTCCTTTCTCATTCATAGCTTTTAGCTACGCCTATGCAATTAAATGGGGTAGCTCACTCTCTGCACATCTTGATAGATACAAAGAGGAATAGCCTCTTTGGGTGCTAAGGGTGTCGTTTCAAGATTAGTTTAAGCCAATCTAATTGCAGGCAGCTCCTGTTGACCCTCATTGTCCCAGCTTCTCTTCCTCTCCAGCAATATTTTCAGCTGAATCAGGTTCTTGGCATGATATTGTGTGTGTGCCAGTGTCAGCAAATGGGAAAAGTAGGACTGAGCAGGAGGGAGGAGGAAATGACTGGCATAGTCAGGACCTGGTCATGCCAAGCCAGGGCCAGAATGGTGCCCTCAGCGGTGCACACTCGCCGGGGTGATCAGTGGAATTTCTCGTCATTTGTGCAGGTGACCTTCAGCAGCGCTTTCATCTCCCATCTTCCGGCAGAACACTATACATTAATGGCAGTGTTTGTTCTACTCGTTCAGACATGGCATCCCGTAAGATTCTGTAAGATTTGAAAGGTATGCTAAGGTAAAGGACATGAGCAGAGGCTTTTATGATTTCCATGTTTATGCTGAAGACAGATTAAAGTGCTTATTTTGAGATACAGAAGGTAAGTTTTAACAAGTAGTATAGCAAATATATTTGTGATACTACTTTTATTTTTGCAAATAGTATAGATTTAGGACACTGGGATACAAAGACAAGACAAAATAGTCATTATTATATTTCATGGCAAACTTCGCCTTGAGTTCAGAAAAGCCAGCTCCAGCATCTGCTTTTCTCAGTGGCAGAGCTGTTTCAACAAGATAGTCATTTAGATTAAAAAATAAGCTTTAATTCTGTTAAACAGATTTCAAACTCTGAGGCATGCAGAAAAACCAGTCACACATAAAGAAGCCAATTCCAATCTCCTCAGCATCAAAAGAAAACATTTTAGGCACATGTTCAGAGAAATCTTGCTCCTAGTCTTAGAGCCAATAGGAAACACTTGTCAATGATATTTTCATTTGTTTTCCACTGTATGAACGCCTCCTGATGACCCACTTGAAAGGATCCTTGCTAAATATTTTTGGGCAGTGCTGGAGATGAAACTGGAATCTGGCTGTTCTTTCTATCTTTGTCTTCATTATGACTCCCGTAACTGCATATATTTCTGAGCTGTCTATTAGCATAGGATTTGGGCAATATGTATACAATTACTTTTAGAAGAATGACCATTTCCGGCATATGTAATCTCAGCAAATTAAAATTTCCACAAATAAGAGCCAGAAAACAATTATAATAGCAGTCTGTTTGCAAAGCTGACTCTTCATATCAAAGTGACAAATTGTGACTTTGTGAGGCTGATAATAGTGGAAAAAGTTTAGGTATGGTGTAAGTCAGGAGATTTTGAGAAGCTGTTGCCATTTAGAAAAATATTCCCTTTCTGTTTGTTACATGAAAGAGCTGTAAGTAATCAGAATGTATAAAAATGGGTCTTTCCGTGGGTCTTTGCCAAGGTGGTTCACTTGCATTGCTGCTGTACCTGCTCACAGTAGGTCTATGGATACCCTTTCTGCAGCACCATTAGCAAAACATGCTTAACTCAATTAATTTAATCTATTTCCATCTGGAAAGTAAGTAGATAGTGTGTGGAGGGAATGAACTTCTATCAAGGCATAATTGAGAAATGCGTTAATTGTTCTTGCCTAGCCATTTCCTCTGTCTATAATTCTATCACAAATTTGAAAAGACTGGTTTTGCTTTATCTGCTGATAGAGACAGAAGTAGTTGTCCCTGCGTGTTTGAGAAGTGCTTTAGGATGTACAACTGACGCAAGTATGTTGGAGCATATTCTGTTTGTCAGGACCTGCTTCACAGTGCTGTTTGTCTGGTTGTACCTTGGAGAAGACCAGGTGCCGAGGCTGAGGTTACACAGCCAGCTCCATTTGGTGTAGCTCTGTAATACTGTTGCGATACACAGTCCCACACTCCATCCACACTCTCTATCACTGCCAGCTGCTCACCCTGTCACTTCTGTGTTCTTGAGCAAGTGTCTGGGTGATCACAGCCTGAACGTAGAACAGGGACCTCATCCAGCCTGAGAACCAGTACTTCTCACTTGGCCAGTTTTTGGTTGAATCAGGCTCCTGATCCAGCCATGATATGGTGGTGTGGCCATTAGTGTCAGCCCAAGGCAGGAGCAAAGAACTGGAAACAGATGGTAAGGCCATATTCTGCATGGTAGCTTATAATGGTGCTTGATTAAGATAAATTTATAATCAACTTCCTAATGATTACTTTTACACTTTGCTTAAATACTAAACATGTTGAGTACTCTGTCATTTTGCTTCTATGTCACAAAAGCCTTTTATTATCATTATGTTAATGTGCATTTAATGAAAAGTAACAATGATGCAGGTGATTGCTATGAAAGTTCCCAATGAGAGTGGATGTATGATCTGCTTCGCTGGAGTCATACATTTCCTTCATCCTCTTTTCTTGCACTAGTGAGATTTGATTTCTTCTGGTGCTTAAAACCACATATTTAGATGGGTCTATTGTTCCCTCTCCAACCCTTTTTTATAATTCCATCGAGGTTGTTTATGTGTTTATTCAGTGGTTATATCTGAAGTTACTGAATTTTTCCTTTAGGAGTTCCAGGGCTCTGTTGTGAATCCCAGAAAGGAAGCAGGGATGGGCTGCTTCTCTTCGGAACATACTGCTTGTTTTTTAATACATTTTTCCCTGACTGCCTTCCCTGTGATTCCATACAGAACTCTCCAGCATTCAGCTGAAAAACAATTTCATGTTTCCTTGCATTTCTCTGCCAGCGCTACCCTGGACTCTGACTAATGCTAACCAGTGTAATTATCTGTGACTTTCCTCCTAAGCTTTCCATTTCCACTCAGGCCACAGAACGGTGTTCTCCAATCCACAGCAATTACAAGCATGATATATGAGACAGCTGGAAGAGGGTATTGAGGGTAAAAAAATGAGATGGTAAACAACAACCACTGCTAAGCCAAATGCATAGCAGGTCTTAACCTAGACTCTCTTCACAACTGCCACTAAAATCTTTGGAGATTCTGCTTGCATGTCCAATGCTTTGATCTTTATTCTTTATTTATTAATTCTGTGTTTGAACTTGGCTCACTCTGCTAAGATATTTGAAACACATAGTGCTGAGTTGTCTTTGCTCTTTTGCACATGACAACCAAGGCCAGCCTGGGTTTTTTCCCAACAGATGGAAACAAAGTCCACGTTTATATAAAGATGTGTGGAGAACCATGTGAAGGTTTTTGTGTGAATATGTCCAAAAATAACATCTACATTTGATAACTGGGGATATAAGATAGAACGGGTAGTGGATTTCTGCCCAGACCCCAGGAAAACACGGTTTTGCACTTCTGAAAGAAGGGAGGTCAAGAGTCTGGGTAGTTGGAAGTCTCATGATACTGTGTTTGCTGGATGCCAAAGTTATTTGTGAGCATCTCCTGCAGGTCCCCTTCAGCTCCAGCTGTTTCTAGCAAGGAATGCACAGATCCCAGAGGATTAATTACCAACCTCAGATAGGCAGTACTCCCTCTTGGTTCCACTTGTGCTGAATTTCATGATTTTGCTTATCTATTGAATATAAACATGTAAGAGAGGTTTCTCAACTTCTTTTGTTGGTCTCTGACCTTTGCTCTTGCTGCTGCCTTTTCATGAGGAGTCCACAGGCAGAAGGCAACACAGTAAGGGTAGACAGGCACATTTTCTGAAGAGATTGTGCATATACTGCATGTGCCAAACAAATGTGGTATAGAATTTGCTGATTTTATAGAAATACTAGAATGATAAGGTATACACATTGAAAGAATAGTAGCAAACCATGGAGAAAACAGGTAGTGCAAAGGCTGTTGTTTATTGAAATAAATATAATTTGCATTATTATTTGGATATTTCTGTTGCTGTGGGAAAAACAAAAAAGAAATGCGGGAAAAATTGTATATTGAACAGTAAAGTGTGTGGTTTCCTTTTCTTTTTTTTATTTCTCATACAAAGGTTTACACTTTGATCTTATTTTTGGTTTCTTTTGCCTTTTTTTATTGTGTTAAAATGGATACGGTTGCAGTTATTTAATTGTTTCTAATCCCTTAATTAAGCAACCTCATACTTAATTTAGCTGCATATCTTCTTGATCCAGGAGTACAAATATGCCCCTGAAAAATAAGTTCTCTATATTTTCGGCTGTTGAAGTGAGTGCATGATTTTCAGGATTGTTAGGTATGCTCTGTTATTATCTTAAAAAAACCTTAGAATAAAAAAATACAATAAAAAGAGTAAACCTACAAACTCCTTATTGTTGAGAAATAAATCTTTAAATAAACCCAGATCCTAAAATATTTTTTAGAGTAATTTTTGGAAAGACCTGAAGCTGGTTGAAATATTCCAAATAAATAGAGTAGTGCCACAAAATTGGAAAAAAACCCCTATGTGTTTTGCAGTATGTTTTGGGGTTTTGATTTTGCCATTTAAATGCAAAAATAAATGGTATCTAGTATCAATGGCATTATTTTGTATAATGTTCCAAAACATGAATATATACGTGAGAAATTATCTTTTCGTATTTCTATTCTCAGTTTCATTCAAAATAAGTAAGTTAAAAAGAATTTGGACTTCTTAGATTTTCATGCAAAATACAGGTTCCATTTCTTCAATGTTTTTAATTTGAATTTTATTACTCACACCAAGTCTGCAAGTAATATCTGCCACAACAGTGCCTGCCAGTTTGGATTACCTTCTAAACTCTGCTGCAACAGAATCAAGTTTTTGGGAAACATTTAGGGAAATAATGAGTGGTTTCCATGGGCTTAAACTGTGAGTGACTGTGATCATCAACTGAAATTGCTACTTTTTTAGTGTCTTAGTGACATTGGTCACCTTTGATTCAAAGGAGATTTGAGGATGCTTGTAGTGAGGTCAAGTGATATAGGACACAAAAAATATTGATACTTTAAGTTCTTCACACCAGCCACCTGTGTGCACACCCACAAGTGAGTATTTCCATTCTAATACTGTAAATGTGCCTCCAGTCTCGGCGGAGAAAGATGTTACTCGAGAGCTGATGATGGAGTGAACACAAATGAGCTGTTGAATGAGGCTCTGGACTTGGAGAATGCCTATTCCCAGTTTTCCAGGAGGCTATTGATTTTGATTGCCTGCAGAAACAGGAAGATTGCACATTTAATCATCTTCTGAAAGTTGTTTTGCAAATGTTAAACCTAGGAACCAAAGTTCTGCTGCCTCATTTGTCATGTAAGGAATTAAGTGTTAGTGAGCTGCAAAAAACATCTCCTACTGCTCAGAGACAGTATCAGAGTGTAGCAGCAATAAAATAGATTTCTGTGTTTAATAGTTTTGGAGAGACAAAGGACCTACTGTGTTACAGTCCTGGTTTAGAGCTATGTTTCGGTTCCACTTCTTAGCACTCTGCAAATTAGAATAATGTTGTCAGTTCCACTGTAGCTGAAGGTAGCTTTTGTGGGTTGTACACGGAATTAATAGGGCACGGAAAGTCAGCACACACAACATTCTGCTCTTCATCTTATTCCATGAAGAAATAAGAGTTTCTGCAAAGAAGTAAGAAAATAAAATGAATATTACAGCACCTTATTCAGTTACCTCAGGTTTTCTTGTGGGGGAAAAAAAAAAGCATACTTTTGTGCCAAGTACCAATTAGTTAACCCTTACTTTTTCTTGAATCATGTCCACCAATGTCTGCTTTAGATCTCTGATGTTATTTATTTATTTCCAGGCTGCAAAGGTTATCTTGTTGCATTGTAAACAACCACTGAACCTTCTGAAGAGATTTCTCATCTGGGCTATTTTGCTGGTGAGTTGCTTGAAGCCTGATGCTATAAAGATAATAGAATTAGGAGACCTAGCAGGCCTCATTATTTTTAATTACTATTGCTGCTGCTCACACACTACATGTAATTCAGTAAAGCTGGAGTGGAGTGAGGCGGGGGACCCAACAACTCTGTACTTCAAAATGGGCCATCACAGAAGCAGCAGTTGTCAAATCTTTCTGTGAATTATGTGTTTTTCAGCTGTATCATTCTAATAATATTTTGAACAAATCTCAGAAACTCAATAAAGTGAAAAAGAAAAGCGAATGTGGGCCTTAAATAGGTCAAAATCTAAGTACCTTCAGCTCCCTTTTTGGTTCATTTATCAAAGCAAATCAATTGTTATTATTAGCCTATTATCATCATCGTTCCAGTGAGCTGGCTTCATTTTAATCAATATTTCTAATTAAATTACATCAAATGCAGTTTTAAATTGTAGCAACCTAGCTCCATGTAGGCTAAATTTATATGCATATCTCTATCCATTATTTTCAGTCTCTCTTTATTAATAAGGTATTTCTTTACAAACAAGCAATAAGCAGCTGTGTTGAAACAACTATACATCAGAGTTGATAGTGGACCACCTGCTATGTTGAAATGCTGTTTGTCTTTTATTTGTATGGACTATATGCTTTTATTAGCTCTGAAACTGCCATTGAATTTTCCGGTCACAACGCGGAGAGACTGAGGACCAGTGCTCTGGGCCATGGTTTTTAATGGCTCCTTTCGGCTTGTAAACTAACCATTCATGGACATGGATACAAACAGTACACATACCACTCCTTGGTAGTTTCTTTTCATCCTGTAAGTATCTGCTCTGCTCCTTCAGGGTTTGTCTGACAGGTACCCAGCTGTGTGTGCCTCAGCGTTCTGATTTCCTCCCATTTGGTTTTGCTGCTTTGTGAGTGCAGTGCTACAAGCAAAAGTAGAGTTAGTCTTGCTTTGGTGTCTTACAGTTTCCAGAGCAGGAATTTTACAGCTTTTGAGAGAGCAACAAAAATGCACTTACTTTTATTTTTTTATTGTGGCTGCCCATTAGAAGGCTCTGCAGATCGTCCTCCTCTTCCCTCCCATTAAAACAAATACAGTAACTGTGCTATGGTTCAGAATAATTGTTTTGCTACCCTGCAGGGATTTAGACACTAGTTAATCATGTAATAGCAGTTTCCATAAGATGTACTTCCCACGATGATAATGTGGTTCTAGTTCAAACATTTACGCCTTGGAAGTATCCAATATCTCTGTGTCCATGCTAGTTTATGACAGCAAGGGAAGTCTTACCTTCATTATGTTTTTCATAAACACATATGTATGTGGGTGGGTGTTTGCATACTTGTTTATGTATGTGAGTGTTGGTTTATACAAATCAGAAGCCTTTCTTTGGTGGCCAATGAAGAGATTACTGGGAGAAGTCTAATCCTGTTGCCAGTGTATGGAAGACAATCTGAACAGTGAGGTTGGCAAGGGCACACTCAGTACTACATCTTTCCAACTAATTCTGTTGTAGTTTAATTGATGTGACTCTAGGGCCATATTTTGTATTTAAATATAATTCTAATCCTTATCTCTTTTACTTATGTATTGTAGCTGGTCATCCAAACATTGCTCTTAGCAATGAAGGTTTAAACTCAGAATAATCTAACTTTCCTTGGCTCTGGTCTCCTGCTGACGCTTGTGCGCACCATTTCTTAAATATGCAGTTTCTGTGCTTTTCACTCTGACAGGCTACTTTGTCAGTTTTGAGTTTCCTTTTTCCTCAAATGTATATTCGGAAGGCAGATGCAGTTTTCCATAACACCCTATCGTAAGGGAGCTTAAAAACATAAAACCCCAGTGACCATTACCCTAATGGGAACTGAAGTGCAAGTGACTATTTCAAAACGTTATTATGCTTACTTCTGTGCCAGTCCTATGTGTGGTCAGTATACGTGTGTGGAGTGCAAAGGAGAAAGTTGTTTTAGAACTGAAATATGCAGAATCTGAATGTTTCAAGGCACATTCAATTCTTTCTTCACAAAGTTTCTCCATTCTCTTTCTTCTTAGGAGAATGTACAATCAAACATACTCACAGCCTAAATTAGGCAGGCCTCAAGAAGGAAAATGTATGGACATATATTTGAAGGCACCTTTTTCTGTGCCTCCCACCACCTCCTTTATTAGAATGTTTTAAAGAATTTATAAAGTTCTTAAGAATGCTTTCCTACAGGATGTAAAATATTCCTTGCAATAATAACTTCTCCGGGGCCTACAGTTACTCTGCTATCACAGGTGTTACAGATGTTTGTTTACGATTGAGTTCTGTGATAAGAATGTTAGTGTTGTATGTATTTTAGAGTACTTTCTTCATCCATAGACATGAAATATGGCACTTCCTTATGTGATCGTACTCTGTAATTTAGAAAATTTTAGTTACTTGTGTGTGAATTAATCTTAACACTCAATATTCTAAAACCAGAATAATCAAGAGTGCTAAGTGAAGCACTTTCCCTGTAAAAGTTGATTCATGATTTGTCTAAGCTGTTTAAACACCTATTTTGCATATTCCTGATGTATTCCTTATACTGTCTTGTATATTTTAACTGAGCTGTTGCTGATATATTTTATACACACCAAAAGTGATCAAAAGAGACCTAAATCCTTCCGAAATATTGAGGGGGAGAGGGAGAGGGCTCTTTGAGGATGGAGAGAGCATATTCCAAATACTTAAAGATATAATGAGTGACAGAGTGCTCAAACCTTAGCCTTTTAATCCTGATTTCAATAGTTTCACGCATGTGGACTCCTTCCCTCTCATTTCTCCCTTTGCTGATGGGATGTGAGGTGACTTCTGTGATAGAGGAAACCTATGAGGCTTCTGATGAGTGTAAAAACAGAGTCGTCTCTGTAGTGATATCCTAGGAGAGTAGCACTTCACTTGTAGGTCAAAAAAAAGTATTTTGCCACTGGTAGTTGACAGTGTTCTCTGCAGTAGCTGATCCCTCTGACTCTTGGCCCTCCATCACAGGATTCGTTAGTACATATTTAGTCCAGATGACTGAATCAAATGAAGTCAACACAAAAACCAGTATTTGCTCGCTGAGTAATTTTTTTTTTGTGAGTATTGTAGCTGTGCAAGGTAAATACTTGATTATTTTTTAAAATTTCAGTTTTAATATGTGGATCTTAAAGCACATTCAGAAGAAGAGTTAATATAACTTTTCCTAACTTGCAGTTACAAAGCGGTCACGGCACTGGGCAGATGTGGCAATGAAGACAGCAATATAAGCACCTTTGCAGTATAGGTTTGGCATGGGACAAAAGACATTTGGTGAATCAATCTTTGTCCAGTTAACCATGTGCTAAAACTGGTGGCCTGTTGATGTACTTGTCACAGTATTCAAGACTGGATATGTCATTGGCTGTCTTGCACTTCACACTGCACAGACCTGCTCCTGCGAGCACAACTGAAATCCTGCACTTGTAAGGAAGGTTGGCGATATGGAATATGGACTGGAGTTCATTTTCGTGGTGAAGGGAGGAGTAGGGAGAGTAATTAAAATTTTAGTACTTCATGTGATGCATCCTTCTGGGAAAATAGCCACACAGCCACTTCTGCAGTGTTCCCATTCATATCACAGCAGAATAAAATCATGGCAAGGTGAAGTGTTATAATATTTCCTTCTGTATTTTAAACAGAAAAAAATACTAGAAAAAGAGTAGAGACAGAAGTGTATATTAATCAGTGAAAGGATGTTCAGTGCATGACTATTTTCCCATTCCTTTGCTTCTGCATCTTTTTTTCTTCCAGGCTTTCAGATGCTGAGGTGATTTTAAGTGCATCTTTATTTCAGAAGCAATTTAAATACAGATTTGCATGTTCATTTGTGGCTCGGGTTAATTAAAGGTCAATATTTTGGAAGAGATTAAGGGGTACGTGTAGTTTCCACGGGATGAACCTCAAAAAGATATCAGTGATTTATCTATCCATATGCATGTGTGTGTGCATATAAGGTACGGTACTTAAACATCTATTACAGAAAACAGCACCCCGGGGACTTGGGTAATAGATCATTTTAATGTATGAATAGGTTACATCCCTAACTACTAGTTGGGAAGGGTTACTTCTTATGGGAAGGGGGCTAAAGTAAATGGCCAAGAAAATTTATAGTGTTGCAATTCAACAAAAATATTGATTAGAAGATGAGGAACTCCATTTTTATAAACTTAATCAACACTGATTGTTTGATTTCAGCTAGTAGTCTGACAGGGAGAAATAAGAGCTTTAAGCCTGGAGTGGTGCAGAGGGGGAAAGGAGCTGGCAATATTCTAGGGAAAAAAAAGCACCAAAAAACCTAAATCCAAAAGCACTAATGTAACTTTCCAGAAGATTCAAAGGCTAAATATTTAAAAGGCGATAGAAACTGCCTAGGTTTTGTTTTGTTTGCACTGCCATATAGCTGCCCAACTGGAAATTACATTTCAACAAGCAACTGCTGTATTTATTGGCTTATATTTTATTTTGCTAATATTCTGCTAGTGTCCTGTATTTCCATAGGAATCATGTAATAATCTGTTCCACAAAATAGTAGGTTGCCAAGATCCATTTAGAGCCGTGAGTGCTGTGGCCAAAGGTCAGTGCTGGGGGAGCTCTGCTCCTCAGTGTGCAGGTGCCACTTGCGTCACAGCCATTAAGCATGAAACTAAAATCAATTTCATTGCATCTTTGCAAGCTGGCAAATGTAGGAATCACCTCAGCAGAAAAAAAAGACACAACTGGCACGTGTGGTGTGCCTTTATAAAGAGCTGGACAGGATCTGAAAGAAGTTTTGAAGAGCCTGTAACTCTGGTTGTATCTCCAAAACCAGCTGTTGTGTTGTCCCTGCTGCCACCGTTCAGGTCTCCTCTGCTGCATTTGTATACTGTGTTTGAAGTGACTTGCCAACAACAGTCTGATGAATTTGCTTAATGCAGTGAAGTTTACAGTAGTAGCAGAAAGTGTCTCAGAGTGTGGCCTTCTGATTCTGGATTTAAAATTGCAAACTGTGGCTCCCCCTCAGCACGTGATTCACCGTGACTGTATGCTTTCATTGCCATGCTAGAGATTCTGCTCTACCTCCTTGCTGAAAAATTGACTTTTTTCCCTCATTGGTGTCACAGAAAAGATGAATTTTTCAAAAGCTTTTCCTCCTGAACTTGAGATGATTCATCAGGAGGATGACAATGCCTTTCAGGTAATTTAGTGAAAGGGCACCCAATTATTAGATGTATCAATTTTAAAAAATCAGTTGAATACCAATCATTCGCCATAACAGTGTTGGTTACTTCAAAGTCAAAGTCTAATTCTTGCTGAATTTAACAAAAGGGAATAAAAATCCTAAACCTGTTTGGCCCTTAGGTACAGTTTAAGTTACTGTTTTATGATTAAGTTGTGTTTGGTTCTTTATATGAATTAGTTGTTATTTTTTTCTTCAGAAAATTGTATCCTTATTGCTTCCATTCATCAGTGATTTACAAGCACAGTGGTATAAGGTTCTGAAGTACCAGTGAATGGCTCAGTCTCCCAGGATTCTGTCAGACATGTCATAAGTACTCATGTTTTACCTGAGAGCCTCATGTGCTTTCAGGGCCCCAGGCTGAAGGCTTCCTGCCTTGGCACAGCTATCTGGACCAAGAAGGAAGCTGTAATTTCGCCTGGAGGTCCTCTTCCTTTAAAATAGTCCTTGGACAGGGGAGTGATCCACGGCTCCGAAGAGCAGTGAGGAACTGCTGCTGAGGTGCACCTTGTAGGACCAGGGCCCTCCAGGATGTCTCTCACCCATCCTGACTGTCAGGAAAGCTTCTCCCTGCTCTCACGGGCTTTCTTGGTTGTGGGGTGACTGCTGGATCACTTCAGTTCCTGTTTCCTTCAAACTTCTCTTGGGCAAGATGACCACTACCGAGTGCTTTTAATTTGACATTTTCTTTAGAAGCTATCAACATCCCTGGAAATAACATCTGTCAGGGAGGTGGCAAGCTGGGAATTGGGTGCCTGCCCAGCCATAGCATAACAAGGCCGCAGGGCACAACTGACTGGAGTGCACAAGGAAATTTCTGAGCTATTGATCCATGAGCCCACATAATGTGTGAAATTAGAAATGTAGCCTGTCAGAAGAAGCTAGCCATATATTTTTAGATAATCTTTAAAAAACCAGTACCCTTAACCATTGTTCGATAGAAAACATTCTTTGTTTCTTTTTTCTGAAAAGTGTTTTGAGGGGGGTTTTGGTTGTTCGTTGTTGTTATTTGGGGGGGGTTGATTGATTGTTTTGGAGGTGGGGTTTTTTTTGTTGTTTTTTTTAAAAAATTATTTCCTACTGATAAAGATTGTAATTTTTCCTTTTTAAATAATTTTAGTAGACCAGCTTCTCTTTCATGTCACACAGCTTTGTGTGAGCACATATACATACATAGTTTTCATATGAGTGGTTCTCAGAGGCCAACACTAAGAAGCATTTTGCATTATATTTCTGAACGGTAGAACCAAACACCTGGCAGGTCAAGAAAGAGTGCTGAGACCTATTCATTGTCACCAAGACAAATGAATGTGTAACTGCATCCTTAGGAGAAGTCTAATCTCTTCCTACTTACTTATTTGCCTATCTCTTGGCTTCAGTGGAATTATTTCTGATTAGCATGTATGTGAAACCATCCTAGAGGCTATCATAAATTCCTCTTTTGTCATTTTCCCCTCTTTTTGGAGGGTTATTACTGCACCAGTTCTGTAATTCCTAAAAGGCATATCGTAGCGGCTGTGAAAAGTTTGTTGGAATCTGCAGCTTGACTGCTTGAAGTAGTTTCTCATTTTATGAATGGATTTTTCTGTCTCATTTGCCAAAAGAACATAGGAAATAAGGTGGCTAGGCTGGGACAGCACCTTTCAGCACAGCTACCCTCTTGTTTAGTCCATCCACTCCTACTGAGCAGTAGCAATTACCTCTTGCATTGAAGCTTTTTGTCTTATTAGGTATGAAGAGAACATTGGCTATGCAGAAACTGGAATATTGCCATCTCTGCCTGTGGAGGAGGAGAAGTGAAGGCTGTTTGGGCACTGACTGCATTTTAATGTTTGCAATCCTCTTCAAGTTTGGGAGATTATGTTTTGTGCTATTTTTCTGCCAAGGCCTTTTGGCATACAAAATTCAGCAATTTTGTTCTTTCTCAGCATAAAATTGAAGTGATGAACCCTACCTATAAGTTTACTTTTTTAAGCTATACACAATTTGAAAAGTGTTTCCATTCCTAGATATGAAATAAATATGAACCAATGTTTCACAAACTACTATTTAATAGCGTGTCTCTTAAGGAAAAATACCTTTCACCTTTACTGCATCTTTAGAGTCAGTAATGGCAATTGCACAAGATATTTAAAATGAAAGATTTTCCATGACCCTCACCAAAGAGTAAGCAGACCATACCTGTGGGGCCCCTGAACTTTTACACAGATTTGAGAACAAAGTACAGTTGAAGACCTTCCACTTGCCTCTGAGATGAGAAACAAACTACAGTTCTAAGTCACCTGGTGGTTTAAAGAGTTGGCCAATGTAAAAAGAAACTAATTAACTGTGCTGCTATTTTGGTAAGAATTAAAAAGTGAATCAGATCATAAGCATATATGGCTTTTCCTTCCATCTCTTGTGAGTTTCCCTACTTTTGGTTGCTGAGGGCAAGCGGTTTTTAACTGGTAGTCCTGTAAATATTCTGTATTCTTGGCAGCAAACTAATTAACTAGGAAAATCTAGAAAGTTATGACCTAACGTCCCACTTTATTGCTTATCCAAAGCAGTTAAAACCAGTTTCACAAGAATTAGACCGATCCAACTTGTGTCTAAACTTTGCTCTGAAGAGCAAATATTACTTTTTAATTGAAGTTATTAAATTTATTTTTAAAAAGAAGAAAAATGTCAATGAAATAGCCTCTAAATACACTTATTAATTGAAATAGTGAACTTCTAATATATATTAAATTAAAGATAAATAATAGGAGAAAGAACCCTTGGTGAGAAAAGCTGTGACATTTCCTTCATCGTGTACCAGCAGCACTCATACTCTTTGGCACATGGAAGGACAAAAGCTGTGCTTCCAAACATAAAGATATTTACTGCAATTACAATATAGATAGAAAATCAACAAGACACCAATGGAGTTCCTTGTAATTATATTATTTAAACTTTATCTGCTAACTTTCTTTATATATGCAGCCAAGCTGAAGCTTATTTGTGCACATCTCTAGCCCACAGTTTTCAGTGCTTCTATAAATATTAATTTTAATACTATCTCAGTGTTTCCAGTATTGCTGATTCATGTAGCAAATTATGTTCTTCATAAATTACATAATTTTTGTTATTAGCCGCATATAAATAAGTAGATTTGCCTGGATTTTAAAATGTTCAGTTTTGCTTGAGAGGTTAAACAATAATACTAATTTCTCTTATTTATCCCTTTCCCAATAACATATCAGGCATTTTGCAGATGCAGAGCAAAACTGCTCCTTGCCTCAAATACTTTATAACTTAGGCTATGTTATTTTCAGTTTTAAGCTTCTCAGAATATATTGGAATAATTTTTCCAAAATAAAACAT
Organism: Cnemophilus loriae; assembly: GCA_013397755.1. Lineage (NCBI taxonomy): Eukaryota > Metazoa > Chordata > Aves > Passeriformes > Corvidae > Cnemophilus > Cnemophilus loriae. The sequence goes on along the minus strand of VZTF01001565.1, from coordinate 97,975 downwards.
TTCAAACTTGTCTTGCAAATTCAGCTAAAGACTTTCTCAGGGCTAGCTGATTTCTGATAGTAGGATTATTTCTAGCATGAGTTCAAACAAAAATGGGGATGCACAGGGCCACATGCAGTTTTTGTTGGGTTTTCTTAGTTGTTATCATATTATCCATTGGCATAGCACTTTTATTCAGGTGGTCAACAGAGCCTGTTGAGCCTTTTTTGATGCTTTTATATATGCATTTACTGTTTCATCCTTGTAATCCATGAGTTTCCTCCTTGAAGGGCAGAGAGTCAAATTCCAACAGCCTTACATGAAGACCATCTAATATATGTCAGATAGAAGAGAGAGGTATGCGGACTCTGGCTAAGATATTCATTTATTGTTGTTGCAATGATCCATCATTCTGTCTGATCTTGCCCTCTTAGAGTCCATGTCATTAATGAACAGCGGCATGACACAAAATCAAAACTAATTTCATTTTGTAAGGGACACCCACAGCTGTGACTCTTGCTGTAAATATGATCACGTTGTTTTTCTGTCACAATGATGAGTAGATGTATGTAATGTTAATAAGTTAGCCTTTCCAGCAGCGATAGCGGAGAAAGAATTCAAGCTGTATTGTGTAAAGCTTGGTGTTTATACGAATGGGCCAAGAGAGAGATTTCTAGCTATTCATCGTATTAAGATAGTTCACAAATCAGGTGGAGTGTTCTTTGTTTAATTTGAAACTGTTGGATTAGATATTTAAAAACCTAAAATCAATATTATGAATCATGAAGGAAGCCTACTATAAAGCTTTTCTACACCAGAGTAGGAGGACAGCTCTGGAACTAAAACCATGCACAGGATTTATCAGTTCCCTTCAGTTATTTTTTCGGTACTTTGTAAAAGAAAGACTAGAGTGCTCTATGATTACCATGCGTCACAATGGCAACACAAGCAACTGAAAGGTTTAAAGAGAAAGATATCATATCCCCTTTGATAAAATCATCATTGAAATGTGATAAAGGGAATTTATCCCCCAGTTCTCGAGGTAGTTTATTAATTTCTGAAATCTCCTATCATCAATGGGTGAATTACTATGTTATAGTATAGAGAGGGATAGAAAGTTAAAAATTACCAGCCTCTCCCCTCATCCCACAGTCACAGCTGGCCATCACCTTCTTGTCAGTGATTAGTCTACATGGGAAAGACTTGCTTTTTCTGCGCAAAACTTGCTCTCACAATGCGTGACAGTTGTGTCAGCATCAAGCACTTTAGATAATATAATCAAATCAAATCTGAATCTCCCTGTCCTTTCACTGGTGCTTTTTGAGGACTAGTCTTGAACTCAAACCTAAATTAGGCTGCTTGGGTTATTCTCTAATGGAAGCAGATCCATTTTGACTACTTTTTTTTCTTGAATTTGATGACTTTATTGATTCTATGTAGTATTATTTATGGTTCATTTTGGTTTTTTGTTTATTATCTCTACTTCTGACCCTAATATGGAATGGTTTGGCATGTGAATAGGTCAGCTGACACACAGCAAACACACACACAAAAAGGCAAGCAAAAACTCCAACAAACAAACGAGCAAGCAAACAAAGAAAACAACCACACCAAAAACCCCTACCAACAAACAATCCCCCCACCCCCAAAATAAACACCCAATATCAACGCAGCAGGAACAAAACCCCTAATTTTTCCTCTTCATTAAATTAGTCATCTTTGTATTCCATTCTTGTGTGCCTTCTCATTCGCAGTTTGTGGCTGAAAAGAACTATTGGAAGCAATTGCTTCTGTTCATTCTCTGATTACAGCGTTTCCATCCTTTCTCACTGTTGTACCTCAGCCAAAGATTTGATTTTGAGCCATTTGTAACCATTATCAAAAATGAAAGGGCATCATTTTGATAGGTCAGTATTAGTTATTTCGATCCCAACCCCTTCTTGTTTTCAGGTTATTGCTGCTAACAGAAACTAGCATTAGTCTCAACCCTCCATAGACAAGAAAAGAAAAAATTCTGGGAAGGAAAATTTTCATTGTTTTTTTCTGGAACTCATAAAGTTTAGAATTCTCTTATAGAAGCAACCATCAAGACATTTTATCTAGACCGTGAAAAAGGTGTTCTTGTTAAACAGTTCGTTTTCTCTTCAATGTACTATGGTCTTGTCAAACAGGCTGTTGATTACCATGATTAAAGACAAACAAAATATTTAGCTTCTAATATAAACAGGATGTAATTACCTAGTGAGTCTGAGATCCGAAAATTGATACTAAAGAAAATGTTCTGGATCTGTGGTTTGTAGTTCTGGAGTTGTAATGATAGGGTTCATGAAGTCGTTCTTGATCTTTAAGTGTTTAAGGATTGGTTTTATAAGTTTAAGCTTTCAAATATGCTTAACAAATAACTGAGTAGGAAGAAAGAATGGTAATCCAAGTGGCAGGTGTTATGGTCTACAGAGTCCTTAAACTTTCAGAATAAACTTTAAGAGTGTGATAGATCAGGAAATATTAAGGTAAAGTAACACAATGTAACCTGTTCAGTTCTGTACTGGCCCTGTTCTATTAGACTGGCTTCTGGAAATCCTTAAATTTTAAGACTGACTCTGATCATTAGTGTTCACCTCAGGATAGATACATTACCTGTCTTTGCAGGCTTCTGTCTGCGTGAACATTATGATTGCAGACTGGGAAACTGGGAAGCACCATTTAGTTACTGTGCCCAGGCACCTCAGTGGGGAAAGAAATGCCCATCTCTTCCCCCTACAGCACAAGCTGTGTCCATGCTCACCAGCACCATCAAGCAGTGCTCTCAGTAAAACAAGGGGAGTTTCCCCTGTCTTTAGGAGTTACTGTTTGGGCAGATGCTCATGAGAATGTTTAATATATTAACCATTGTTAATCCTCATTTCTACGGCCAGCTTTGAGTGAGAAGGGGAGATTAATCCCAATCTTCTGGTGGCCTTAGCCTGTACTCCACAGGAATAGTTCCCATTTTTCGGAGCATGGTACATAGGCATTTTTCAGATTCCCTTGTCTTCCTCTCCCATCTGATTCATGTTTTTGAGATTACCTTTGCTACTCATGAAAGCTTCATGACAGTTCTGAGAGAGAATTAAATAAAACCCAAAAACCAACAAAGCAACATAAACTCAAATCCAGCAATATGGAATGATTTGTACTATCTTTGGTATGCTATTGGGTGAGACTGTAAGTCACTGCAAAGGAACTCTATTTGAATGACACTCATGCTTGTTTCCTTTGATAAGACAAGCCCATCGCTCTCCACTGTCTTTTTTTAACCTGAGAACCTGAAGATGAAAATAAAGACGAAGAGCTGCATAGCACCCTCCTGTCCTCCCATGTCACTGTGTCGTGATACAGAGAATAAAGCGCAGAGCAAAGTCTGGCAGTTTGCAGCAGGCAGCTCCCCAGGCACTAAATCCACTTGCACGGGCCCATGGCTGAGGTGGTCAGTCTGCTCTGGGAGCTCCAGTTTACACGCAGCTATAAATTGTTCCAAAAACAATTTCTAAGTCACTTCTGTTTTCATTTGGGACATACTGACTATTCAAAAATATTTTTATTTCATATTTTGCCTTCTTCCTTGATCCCTTTGCATGGTGTAAAGGTGAATTAAGAATATAAAGCTCTAGCCAGCCAAAAGCTTGTTGTTTTCTGTTCGAGGCACTGCTTGTCATGAGAAAAATCCAGATTGCTTGTTAGTACTGAGGCTTGAACTTTAGAGGAAACAATTACCCTTGTTAAAAGAACTCTGTTTAATGTACAGTGCATAATGAGAGGACAACAGGGAGGATCATTTCACTACTTAATGGACTACAATTAAACTTAAAGAAAACTTTTGTCCTCATTTTCACCAGTGTAACACAGGCCAGGATTTTCCTCCTATGACTGAACAAAATATGAAAGGTATAGTTCTGCAGCTGCTTTGTTTCTGTGGAAAGTTTCCTGACAGTGAAGTACTGTGCAAGAAGCAGCTGCAGAATCAGGCCCTTTGTACACATGCACTTGTAGTAGTCTTAAAAGAAATAGAATGGGACCAGCAAAATGGCACTTCTGCTCAAAGAAAAATCCAACGTCTTCCATCTGCTCCCTGATCTCGCAGCTGCAGTGAATTATGATGTGCTGTCACATTTATAGGGTGATTTCATCAACTGATTTATTTAATTAATTTAGATTTAACATTGTACAAAGGGTATGTGATAAAGCGGTGTAACTCTTTCCTCAGCCACCACACCAGCCAAGATTTATTTTGAGTATCCTCCTCCTCACTATGTCCTCCCTTGTGCTTTTCAAGCTGCAGCCAAGGGAGAGTTTGAAATAGCTGGTTGGACCTAAAGCTGCTTAACTACCAGTGCTGCCATGGAGCAGAACTGGCAACTTGAATCTAGTGTTATGATGCTAGAGTTAAAACATCCATATAGTCTCTCCACCAAAAAACCATCACCCTGGTGCACCCCTAGTGACTCCTGAATGCACACAATATTTCGTGTAGAAGAACAGGTGCACCTGGGGCCACGTGGTTCCTTGGGGTGTTAACAGTTTTAAGAATATGCTGCTTTATTACCTTTCTTGGATATAATCTTGAAATGGCATAGACTGCACTCTTTTTGTTTCTGTAGAACAATGAAATCTATAGGTGCTAAAAGATAAAATCTGTAGCATTACAGATCCACACTTGTGATTTGGTGACATGCTGGTTGCAAAAATTAGGGATTCTATCCTGTGATGGTTTTGATAGTCGTAGTACATTTGTAGAATGCTACTACATAATGCAGGGGAAATCAGGGCACAGGTTTTGGCAACAGCTATATGCAGACTCAGGGAGTTCTGACCTCTGTGCTGAAAAACTTCAAATAGGCGAGATAAGTTAATAGAACAGAAGTATTCCTAATTAAATATACTCTAGTATACATTTATATGTGTGTGTGTGTGTGTGTGTGCATGAAAGCAAGAAAGAGGTGTTTAATTACACGTCTTGGCTGGGTGGACACAACTCTGAGAAACCACAGGAAGTTGCAGTTTCAAAATTTTTTGTCTTAATATTTCTCCAGTGCTCACTGTGAATGAGGGCAAGCACTATGCTGAGTAAAACCTAGTAAAATACCAAGCATGGTTTAACTGTATCAATGCAAAATATCTATATTTATAACACTTATTTTGTAGTATTGATCATGCTGCAATTATGAGCCACAAAAATTCAATGATTCTCACATATAAGGAAATAAAACCAATTATTTTTGGTAGAACAGGGAATGAAAACAATCAAAAATGACTGGATATTTATCACAATGTGTACAGAGAACTGTTCTGGGCATCTTTTTTGTAACCCTGCTTTATGAAGACAGAGATGATGGAAGTACCTTCTGTGTTTCATTTTTATTTTTCTTGCCTTGTTTTTCATAGTCCTGAAAAATATTCAACCTTTTAAACTGTATTTTGCTGTTTTATTTGCCTATAAGTGAATATTTACTAAGAACATACCTTATTCCTATGGAATGAGACCACAGAAATAAAACAGTTTTTTGCTAGTAGCAAAACTGTAAAATAAAAGCTCAGTTAAAATGCATGTGCTTCATCTGAAAAGTTTCGAAGTTCTGTTGGCTGTTCTAATTTCACAATATTGGATAAAATCAGTACAAAGGGAAAAGCATTATTACAGAAACTAGGCTTGCTTGCACAATGCTAGAATTAGGATCGTGACCCTAGAACGCTAAGCAGCATTCAACAAATCAAATTGAGGAACAACCCAATAGATTCTTGTGTTAGATAATCATAAAAGGAGTCATCGTGTGGTAGTTTGAAAAAAAATGAGTCAAAACAGTGTGGGAACTATATCTTAATTTCAGAAATGATCACAGTAATTAGTTGAGAATATCATTGTGATAACTCAGACTTTTTGGAAGTTTATTTATCAAAAGGTGGAGGTAAGAGGGAGAAAACAGCACAGCATGTTCAGTAGTACAGAATCACGAACTATGAATAAATTACACAGACCTATTTTTGTAATAATACCCATTTCTAATTATTTTTTACCTTATGTCTACAACTAAAAGTGCGTGTTTGTGTCACAATCAAATCAGGTTTGCTTTCTCCACCAGTATAGTTCATCTGAGTTAATAAAATTCTTCTTCCCCCTTGCCCCACCAAGAGTTTGTGTAATTCTCATGTTGCAACAGACCCACGTCTAAAATCAGAGGTGGTTCTCTGTCACTACTGCACAGATTAACTGCTGTTCTTATTGAGCAATTCACCTTTTGGTTCTCCGATCAATACAAACGGCTTGGTATGGATGCAGATGCCTTCCTCCATTCCACTCTTTATTTTCTGTGGTTTCTGCAGCAGATATTGCTTGTCATGGACCAGTGTCCAGGTTCTTCTCACTGAGGGGATTATTTAGGCTGCCCCAGCTGAGTACATGTGAAATCAAGGATTCCTCCTTGTAAAAATCTCTGGTGAGTGCTTTCAAATCTGATGCAGTGTAATGTGAGTTGGTAGTTACGGGGAAATATAGTAGAAAATCCTGTTTAGTCAGAAATTTCATCTATTATTGTTGAATGAGGTGTTGATTTTCATGAACATATCATCCTTGGCAGATTCCTTTAGGGCTGCGTTTAAAGTTTTTGTCAGTTTTACTTTTTACTTTTCTTCTTTCTGCTAATGTTCAACTTGAAAACTAGCACCACTCGCACCACTTCCAGACTGAACTGTGGTTTGTCTAGGAAGTGAAAATGAAATGCTTTTCAATCAGAAGTCTGATCTCCATGTGGTTTCTCTCAAAATTAATAAGAAGCTAACAAAAAATCATCCCCACTTGTCAAAAGCAGAATGTTTGACTTTCATATCCACTTTTTAATTAGAGAAACATGTCTGAACCTGGGAGATCAAGCAGTTCACAGACAACAAGCTAATCCATCACAAGCCTAACAAATCAGTGCATAAAAATAGTCTCAATACTGTCCTTTGGTCAGTAACAAGCATTATATTGTTATTACTTTATTATTAATGTTCTTTTCCCAGAAGTAGTCATCTGAGATGTCTTCATCAAACTGAACATGATCTGGTTAATGAAGCAATGGTGGGAAACGTTATTGGACCTGGCTAGCAGAAGAGAGAAGTAGCTAAGAAAAGTTTGATTTATCTTTGCTTACATGATACAAAATAATGTTGAGACATTTTGCGAACAAATCAGAATGTTCTCTGTCAGACACATTTACAGATTGCATTTTTTTTACACTAAACCACTAGAGGTGCTTATAGAGAAAAAAAAACTCATTCAAAGATTTCTTTATTGGGTTCATTACTTGTTGTTTGATTGGAAAGGAATAATAAACTGCTCCCACTTCAATAAAGAATACTAGTGTAGCTATTCCAGCAGAAGACTAGATCATAGTTAAGAAAAATTTCTAGAATCAGTGCAGTGAATATTACTGAGAATAAAAAATATTTGAAATCACTGCTCATTCGTGAGGGTTAGCATCTCATTAGGTACCTGATTAAGACCTTGGTCACAGTAATACCTTCCAAGATGAAGAAAATGACACAATGTGTGCATACTATGCAACTTCTTGCCAGACTCCTCTGAAGTGAAGCCAAGATCACTATTTGAGCTCTCTAGTGTGCCTTTTCTAGCAGTACTTATCTCTTTCCAGCCACCATTTTTGATCGTCATCACCGCCCAAGTAGACTTCTTTTTCCACTCCTAGAATTTTCCTGACTCTCATATTCTTTATGGCTGTCTTCCGACTTCTTCTGCATTTTATGCCCCATATCCTTTCTCTTCAGTGTTTGTCTCTGCACTGTGTGATTACTGCATTTTCTTTTTGCCTTTAAAAATCTCATCTCCTGTGTCAGGCTTTTTAATTCCATAGCTGGTTATATATCAGTGGTGAAGGGGCCATCATCTTTCCTGAGAAAAGTACAGCTTTAATGGTCTGTAGCCATCTGAAATAGTAATATCCTTCTCTGTGCTTGCCTAGGCTGTAAGCATGCTGCACTTAAGCAAAAGGACTCCAGGCATCACATCAATAACAAGAAGAATGCAGTGAGTATTTTGGCTATTTGAAGCAGATGAACACATCATGACCAAAAATACCCTCTAACCAAAATCAAGAGTAAATGCTCTGAAAATTGTGAACTACATAGTATTGGCAAATCTTAAATATTACAGTTTTGTAAATCTTTCTACTTGTTTGTCAAAAACACCACCACTTTGTCTCTAGAGATTCATGTGATCTCTTGTCCCTTTTTACTCCTCCTGGCTTTTCTTTGACTTTCATATTTGAACCTTTGGAAGAGTACATAATAAAATTCATCCCAAATTGCTAAGATTTGCTTGGTTTCACATTAAATGATACAAAACCTCTGCGTTCGGCATAATTTGAACCCGAAATTATAAATCTGCTCACAGTCACTCAGCCTAGGGTCATGGAGAAATTTTTTAAAGGGCCCAAATGAAGGTTTCGTAATAAAACCTGTCAGCAAGTTTGGATTTCGTTACAAACAATTTGTACAGTTCTTTTTTGAAAGCATGCTTGAGCAACTGGCCAAAAGACCAATCACAACTGAGTCATGCTGTCACCAGAAGAAGGACATGAATTTTGCCTACTGATCATGGAAAAAAGTGCTAGGAATGTTCACCACTGGTCTTTTTTTTTTCTTTTTTTTTTTTTTTTCGGACAGAACAAGTCATCTTGTGGTGCTCAAGATTAAGATTCTGGCAGCTAGATTAAAAACTTTCAGAAAGTTAACCAAACACAGCACTGATCTTATACTGTAAAAAGGTGCCTCGTCCATGAGAAGGTAATAAATGCATCATAAGCTACCAAACCATGAGCAGCTGTCTGCCAACCTAAAGAAGACAGCAGGTTAATGTGATGCGTTGGAGAAATGCCTGCCTGTAGAATTAGCAGAAGCCATAAAGGCTGGAGTTCCTCGGTCCGAATGTTCATGGCTTTTTGATCGGTTTTGAGAGGAGCATTAAAGAAAGAGAATAATTCTAAAGACATTCTCTCTGCTGAGAGCTATGCTGCCATTTTTAAAAATTAACTTTTTAAGAAAATGACAGGACTCTGAAGGCCAAAATAGCTGGTATCATTTAAAAATGGGGAGATTATTAAACCCATGAATAGAATTTGAGAAATTGTCATGAAGCTACAGCATTCTTGCAGACATATTGTCCATGCTCAAGATATATGACAGGACTCTGGGCACCTATGTGTAATATATCTTAAATGACTTCCTAGAAAGGTCTTGCTGAAAATACTGCTGTCTGTCTTCATAATTGAATGCCTCTAATATGTGCCTTTTAAAATGCTTATGCCCAGAAATTGTACTAAGGCTAGTATAGTTCTAGAAGTTCCCTAAATGTGAAAAAAAAATCAACTATTTTAATGTGATATTGATTATAACATGATATATTAATTCACAGTGCCCTTCTGAATTTTTATTTCTTTAATGAAGAAAGGGAATTTGATTTAAGATATTTAATTTATTTTATACTTTTCATGAAACACAAGGAAATGTGTTTCTCTTGATGGAGAGTTAACTAGTCTTAAGATTTTACGAGTTTCTTTGAAATACCATGTACTATCTTCCAGTCCTTTACACTGGGTGTTTAAGGAAAATGTTGGAAGAAGGCATGATGGTTTTAAAGGAGAAGGAAAAATCAATAGGCAGCTACTTAGAGTATTGCAGTATGCAGATAAGCAGCTTTGCTAAGTCTGAACTTTGCACAGCAACATCAATACAACTTGTAGAACAATGAACTTCAATACAAATGCTGTGGAGGGAGAGTGGGGAAATGTTTCTTATAAACAGAGCTGTAAATGGTGTTAATGCATGTTGACAAGAGCCTGCTTGAGTAATTTACTGTGTTCAAATTCTTTGCAAACCAATTCTTAGCAATAACTGCTTCAGAGAAAAAGGCATGGAACTGATGTGTCCTATTTGTGTGAAATGCAGCCTTCCACCACTACAAAACTGACATGTTTAGAAAGGCTTCATTTCCACAGGGTGTATTAAGACAATAATAGGGACTTTTAAAATTGTGTAGAATTTAAATGTCTGTATACAAAAAAGTATTTCACATGTTGTCAATATTTTAATATAAAAGATTTGAAGTATTTTGTGAATCATAGCTTCTTAAGCGTATGCTACAAGGATTATGCTGGCATGTGTCCTGGATAACTGCATTACACTTATGAGTGGTGAAGGTATGAATAAGTTATTGGTTACACTAAAGAAAGGATGTGGTGAGATGTAAGAGTTTTAAGTACCTACTCCTTATACCTCGAGAAAATAATTCATTGCTTACCTGGCTATTCATTCAGCTTTCTAAAATGGAGTAGTGACAATGATCTAGCCTTCAGACTTTCCAAGCAATGAGTGGGGCTGAAATAATAATTCCAGATGTAAAAGACAAATGCTTCTGTCAAATTTCTAGGTTTGCTGGGAAGGCCAGCTTCTAGGAAGTTCTTGGGCAGCCCTTTGGAGAACTTCAAGTGATCATTTGTCCTCGCTCCTGTATCTGGAAGGTATAATTAATTGTCTGCCAAACTCCCTTATTTCTGGGTTTCTTATTTCTGGGGAGCATCTGACAGTTGTCTTACTGAGTTTATCCTGTCTTTTAGTATGTATACTGAGGATTAATATAATGCTGGAGACCAGCTGGTTTGGGTCAGTCAAACCAGTTGTTAAAATAACCACTGGTCCCTCAGCTAGTTGCTAGAAATTGCCTTTAGAAAGCTCTTAGGGTCCTCATAGCTGCTGCCCCCTTCTCTGTAACTTGGAGTGCATGTATGTTGTTGGGTGGGCAATTGCTCTGTCCCTGCCCTTGCTTTCTTGCTCCTCGAGCCCACCGGCAAAATCAGATGAGAAATCAACCACTGCTCGTAACACCAAGAATTCATTTTCATTGAAGGAAGTCTTGGACATTCTGGTAACATCAACATTTAAGTTTAAAATGCATAGCTAGAAAATCTAAGGAAAAATATTAGAATTAGAATCAAATAACAAAGAGTATAATTATGGGAAGCAGTGATCTCAAAGGTATGCATCTTGCTTTGATTCCTAGTGAAGTACATCACAGCAGAACCTTCTGACTGTTAACCAGATTAATTATAAGCAGAAAAAAATAAATGTGTTCACTTTTATGAAAATGTAACAGCTAAATGTTTTTGCTGTTTACCTATTTCTACATTTTATAACTATCAAATTTACAGTAGCGGAAAAAAAGTGGAACTGAATGTCATTTTAATTAAAAACATAATGAAAATAGACACTTCACTGCAACATAAGCAACTTCAGCTACTCTCATTTAAATGTTCAGAACAGTTTTAATATCCCATTTTTAGATAATTGTAACTTTGTAAAGATTGCATGATTTCACACATTGATCTTGACCCAGAAAAAAAAAAATCTTTTAGCAAGCAGTCTTTAACAAGTATGCAGAGGGAAAAAAAAGGGCTACAGTGGTGTAAGATGCCTGAGATCAGAGTCAGGAACACACCTTGGCATTTCTTTCAATCCTTGCAGGTCCTTTACTGCCCCATGACCTCAGAGAGCACTAAAGATTCAAGTTTTTCCGGCCTGATGTCTCCCAAAAGTCACTCAAAAGTTATGCTGTGTCCAGAGTACTTTTATTATGCAAGTCCCAACACAAAATGCTGGAGGTTTTTGGTTGGTTTTGTTTATTTGTTGGGGTGGTTTGTTGTTTCTGTTTGGTTGTGGTCTTTTAAAATTTATTGCTCAGAACAATTCACCATAAGACCTTTAAACTAAGATGATGGTATTACAAAATGGCCAGCTACAATTTCAGCTATGTCTTTCCAATACTGTGATACTTCTGAGTCAAACACATTAATCCTGCATGACAGTCAGGAAGAACCAAACTGTTCTTGTTGCCCTTCTGTCTTTGCTGGATACTTAAAAGTCTATCCAAATTTTAATGTGTTGAAGTCCTTATGGTTATATTTGTTTTATTGTAAGTGTTTTCAAAATCATGGACTCGCCAAGATCTGAAAGAGCTGGTATGGCTGAAATAGGCACTCAAATTGTCAAGGCGTTTTTTGCAACGTATTTGGTATATCACTTTCTTTTGGGAATCTGAATTACGTAATTTAAGAGAATTTTAAAATATTTTAGTACTTCTGCTTCTAGTAAAGTTATATGAATATTTTTTCTCATGGTGCCCCTGTTAGCATGGAATATGTCTAAATTCTCTTGCCTCAAAATCCACTTTTTTCAGCTAGCTGTCTGAATTTTGGTGCTTATATTTGCCTCACTGGTCTTTGTTAATGGCACAAGTTAAAGCTGGCTGTGTACTTTTCCTAAAGCTGAAGCATTCAGCTCCAAGGAAAACTTCTTAGCCATTAAGAAACCCACATAACTCTATTTGCCCAACTGCGGCAATGCTGTGGTACATCTGCTCCAAGATCCAGCCCTATGCATTTTGCTGGTCTTTTCAATGTCAATGAACCAAGATATTGCTACTGTGCACTTTGATTGTTTCCTGCACTTTTGTCTCCTGCAGTGGGAAGTGTAAATCTAAATGTGACTTTCAACATTCTCCACTCTCAGTCTGATGGGGGATTTTTATTTGTCACATCTCTGCCCTCTGTGACTACAGTGATTTGTTTCTTTTCTGTCCTTCTGAGAGTAATGTTATGTGATGTTGATTTGAAGAACTGGCAGAGAGGCCAGTCCTCCATTTATCTCAGGGAGGACATTGGAACTAAATCATTACTCTGTTGCTGAAGTAAAGGAATTGTGCAGGAGCTGCTCAGCGGTGAGGACTGTAAGCTTGTTCCCAAAACAGTCTGTCTCACTGAAAAGTAACTGCTGTGTGAATAAAGCCCTGCTCTTCACCTAATATACTATGCTATCCATCCAAATAAGTGAAAAGACTGTTCTCTGATGCATTTTAAGTGCTTATTAACATGAACCACTCAGAAAATAGGGTGTATATTTCCAAGGGAAATCAGGGATCATTTTGATCATCATTTTTGCTTAATTCAAAATCTCCTCTGGACGCATTTGGAAAAGATCTACTTCATGGATATCAATTTGCAATTTATGAAGCTGTGATGCCAAATGTACTTTTTCTGCAGTAGGTCATAATTCAACCTTCTGAGTACACAGCAGTGTGCTGTTGATGCTCAGCCCCAAGAGACGGGGTGGGCAAAATATGTGAATCTGGTTTCAAGGACTAATTTCAGCAAAGGAAAATGTAAATAAACGGTGAGTTTTTATATCTTTCACTACAAGGATTGCTTCCCTCTTTATCCCTCTTTTTCTATATGGGAGAGAGGGCTTTTTCTGATTATTGCTGCATGCTAGCCATCCTTTCATGTTTCCACTTCTAAAGACTTTTTCTTCTGGATTTTTCATCTATTAGGTTTGTATATGCAGTATTATTTAATCCCAAGAAAGAGCAAAGTGTTTGATTTTCAAAGTTTTAAGGTATGAATGCTGTGATTTTGGGGCATCTGATTCCCTTTTGACTAGGAAATGAAATTTCCAAAGTTTACATGTTCAGTTCCTTTTTCCAAACCTACTGGGTACATCTATCTCAAATGCAGTTATATTTTGAAGAACTACTTCATATAGAGGAGAATAAACAGCAAACAGCCAATGATTTATTTTGCCTCTTGAGCTTCAGTGTTTGAAGATATTTGTTATCCGGGAACAACGACTCAGGTAGTGTAACTGGAATTATTAATGGGCTATGGATGATGTTAAGCTCTTTTTATTCCATATTAATAAGAAATCAAATGACCAATGAGATCTTTAACAAATGTATAAGCATAAATTTAATGCCCTGAACTTCATGAGGAGCAGTCATTCACATTTAACACATGGCAAATATTGAAACTGGGGGTTCCAATGTCAAAAGATTAAAAATACCGCTTTTAATAACAGAATATCTCCTCAGCAGTTTGGAAAATGGACAGGTAAATATGTTAAACATATTTAAACGAAGTGACGCCAAAGTGCTACAATTAAATGCAAACCCAATACCACAGTCTTGGTTCACCAACACTGGCTTTCATATGTATCAGCAAGCTGAGTCAGATTTTGGAGGCATTTAACTTTATCCTTTTTCTCTTGAGGTTTTAAGGGTTGGTTTTGGGAAAAGAGTAACAATAATCTGTTTATTCTTTTAAAATGTGGTCTGAGTGCTTAAATTTTGTGGACATAAGGCAAGCAATTTTAATTCTACCATCCACATGGTTCTAAGTAGTGTTTTCCATAGTGTGCTTGCTAAGCAAATTCTACCTGTGATGAATGTAAGCAGTGAGGGATGGAAAAATACTCAGAATTTGAAACTTATTCTGCAATGATTTCCCACCTAATCATCATTATGTTTTTTTGAGAACTGTCTCTGAAATGGAGCCCCCTATACAGGCAGTCACTTGTATGCATTACTAACTCATGTTACTTGATTTTTGTGATTTTCCCAAGATAAGAAATTGGGGCAGGGACATTGCTGCTTGAATTTTATTCAAACTAATCAATCAGAACAGAAAATGAAGACATTTTTAACATTCAAACTGCATTTTCACTTCCCACAGACATGTTTTTTATTATTATGACTAAATGTGTCAGCAGTCAGACTAGACATAGACTCATTGCCAATTAATATAAAAATTCCTTTCTTTGATTTACTAGGAGAGACTGAGGGGACAGAGCTGTTTTATTTTAGTTCATGCATTTCCTTTCCCCAGGCTTCACCTGATTGAGGTATTTGCTCTCTGTGGGTCAATGTATTTTAAAGTTATTAATTACTTCACTCCAATCTATAATGCTTAATTAAAGCTTTAAACAAAAATAAATTGGTTATGTTTGGTGAAAACCTTGTCAGTCAGTTGGGATTTTAGCAACATAATAGAGCTGATACATTTGTTTTGTTTATAGCGATACTGAATGACCTTGAAGTGTTCATCTGGCCAATGTGGACTCTTTAAGATAAGAACCCAATTTCTTTTCTTCTCTTTACCTGGGTTAGGATTAACAGTCTGCATTATCAAAAGGATATTAGTACATGACAAGCCTACAGATATTTCTTCCGTTATTTTGCTGTCACTTAGAGCCAGCATGAAGGCACTGTCAGCAGAACTCATGTATTTGACTGCAGCTCTGGCTGAACAGCCAAGATGGTAGCTTTAATATTCACCCTCCAAGATCTGCTATTGCATTTCTTAAAGTTTCATTTTGTGACTGAGCCGAACAACGCTGTTCTGTTGCTCTGAGAGGCAGAATTCAGAAACAAAAAAGTTATTAGATTGAAACAGCCATTTCCCTGCATCCTTAGAACAGAGAGCAACCAGATTAAGAGTTAGGTATTAAGCTCTTCCAACCCTCTCTCCTTTGCTGGAATGATTAAAGTCCAGAGGACTTTGTAGCTGGTATCATTTAAAACCAGCTGGGCAAGAAAAGCATTTTCAACATGCCACAAAATATTCTGCCCTATTCTAGACATCAGTGATAGCTACTCCGCTATTTCTATACTTTTTAGTTGCCAGCCAGGACTAGGAACACATGTTCTTTCCATAACAAAAGTAGAAACATTTTCAGTAAATAACTCTATTATAAACTACATTTTTATCCCAAATTCCACATTTATGCAACATATCATGATGTCCTAGTTTTCATCCAGCTGTTTCTCTAAGGTTAATTCTCCGTGAACAGAAGTTGCTTTTGATATCCTAGAGAGACTTTTACACCTTTAGAATAACACAGATGCTGTTTTCTTTGGAATAACTACTACGGTCTTGTGAGGTGCTTTCTCCCATCTTCCTCCCTTCTGTAGTACAAATGCACTCCTTTAAAGGCAGCATCTGGGCCAAAGTTTTCTCCTGCTTATATAAAACCAAATGTTAAAAATGAATTTTAAAAAGGTCATTGTTTGGGCTATGAGTGCCAATCTGATATAGATGTTACTCAAAACTGAACACAGGCAAATGCCCTTTTGGCTAAGACCGAATTTAGCTCTGGTTTAATATCTGATTTGTCTTACATCTAGCATTTTCTAGGTTAAAGCTTTAAAAAAATGGTATGTAATTTTCGCTAACTTTTTTTTTTGTGTTGTGTACTCTTGAAGATCTAGGCACCAGCTTTTGAAATGTAGTTAGGCTTATGTATCCATTGTAAGTTGAAAACACTTACAACACCTTTAAAAATTCGGCCCCAAACAACTCCAACATTTGCTAGTCTGTAAACAACTGCATGGTATTACAGGTTGCTATCGTGCTGTTGCTGAAAGACAAACCTCCTTCTGCTCTGATATTTTCTATGTGTATGATCTTCACACTCGGAACACTCTGGAGGTTCATTTTGTCAATATGTACCTTGCTGGTCAGAAAATGCTGTCTCCAGGCTCCTGGGACTGCTAACGCTCAGGAAGCAGGCTGAAGCACTCACAGACACGGAAGAATTACAAGGCAAGGAGTTGAAAGAGGAAATGGAGAGAGGGACAGAAAATGCATGAAAATATTACCCTCTAAGTCGTATGTTTGTGTCATGTGGAACCTTTGCTGCACAGATTTGGCAGGCCCTTCAGTGGAACCTATAGCTCTCTGGCAAGAGTAGAGGCATAATGTCAATTTATCTAAGTCAAAGAAGAGCCAGTTTAGTGGAGCATGAATTTGCAGTGTACCTGAAAGGGTAGGCATGGATATACAAGCAGAATTTCTTGTTTATATTCCCACTGTGTAAGAGAGATTTTCATAGACATTTTATTGCATTCAGCAGAGATTCCTAACACAGGAAAGTCTTGCACAAGGTATGCAAGTCCATGCCTTCCTTGTATACCTGGCTAAGTTACTGAATATTAAATCTTGTGTGTTTACGTGGAAGCGCTGAGAGAAGAAGCACAGAGAAACATAAACCTAGGTATGTAGTTTTTCTATCTGCAAATTTTTACTTGGTGTTAGGAATGCAGATAACTTCATTTTTTTAAGAAAATATAAGAAGTTGGAAAATAATATCAGCACCATACTCAAAAGAAAAACAGTATGCAGCCAGTTCAGAGAAATGAAACTCCTGACTGTGATAACTTTTTTAAATTATGAGATATTTGTAGTCGTTCAGCTTGTGCAAAACAGATCAATAAATTGAAAAGTTGTTGTTCAGCGAAAGCTTGATCAGTTCAGGTTTGCAATTATCTTTGACTCAGTAATTACATAACTCTGATTCCTTTCTACCCATCACACCCTCTCACAATTACTTTATTTCCCTTAGTGTCACAACGTCATTTCTTAAATTAGTTCATAATGACTTTGGTAGGGTCATATCTTGCATTTTATATCCTGTTTCCTATTTTGTATCCCCAGCGTGGACCTCGTGATACTGTGTAATGTTAATAAATTCCCTGCAAATGTAGAATCTTTAACTGTTTGATACATAAAAGTGGCATTTCTGATCTGTTGGTTGTTTATGAACATCCTAACCCAAGTCAACATGTAACAGGGAAACAGATACTGAGGCTGTAAGGAATTTGGTTTCATTAAACATCTTAGATATCACTGGGATTTTTTTATTATTTGATGCAAGACCTTTCAGATGGCTTACTTTAAAATGCACAAAGGTAAATTTTCTCAGGTGTATTCATTGTCCCCACGTCCATGCAAGCAGAGCTTTAACTCTCCAAGACTCTTAAACCAGGGAAAGAGTGATCAGCTTGTGAAGAAGAATATCTTCAGCATATCTGAGAGAGTCACACGCAGAGGGCCTCAGTTATTTTAAGCCAATACTTTTGTCTAGAAATAGTAAGCCCACTGTAAGAAAGTTGATTATTATGGCAAGTGGATGCCAGGGGACAGCAATGTGGATAAAGGTGTTAGCAGAGCAGCATGGCCAGGTATTTTCTCCATGCCCACGGTGCAGGAGCTGCACTTCTGCTGGCCAAAGGCTCAGGTGAACACTCTGGTGTTACTCATATTCTGGTTCCTGGCTTTATAAATCCCATTGCGTTGACAGAGGGGTCAGTCCTCTGAAGGTGTTGTCATATGATAGGGGATGCTGACATTACCGGTGCTCCCCTAACAGAAGGCAATATGTGGGTGTGAAGTGGGCTTAGAGAACATAAGCTCTGCACAAACATCGTGCTCTTTCTGCAGGTTAATCAGGTCTTTAATAAAAGACCATGAAAATGTCAGCAGTCTGAACAAATAAACCGGAATTGTAACTGAATGTTCATTCAAACAAAGAAATATAAACCCTTTTTTTATTAATGTTCTTCACACAGAGAGAAAATGGATTAGAATTCTAATTAGAAAATGTATATTTTAGAAATGTTATCTATAAATTTCATAACACAACTGAATATACATTACACATTAATCTTGCAGAGATGATCACACTTTAGGCCTGCAGTACTTATTTTTTAATGAAAATTTTTTCTTGGTAAACAGATTAAATAAATAGAAGAATTAACTAATTAAGCAACCCTTGGTATAGGATTAATTGAGAGATGATAATGACAGGAGAGAAAAGATGATAATTTTTGTATAAAGGCAAAAGGCTAATCATTTATACTTTTGGTCAGAAATATAAAATGCTCTTTAGCCAACCTTTTCTTGCAGGTAGTGGTGAAATACAGCTGTCCATGGAAATATATTTTTCTGAATAATGGATGATGAGACTGAATGGTGACTAATAACACCTGGTCTTAAAAGATCCCACTGTTGTATCCTGAATTCTATATTAGATATAACGAATTATCTCTCCAGTTAATATAATTCCCATGATACTGTTCTAGAAGGGACTGGGGGAGGTTTATGTGTGTTGTTTTATGGTGAAGATTATTTTTTAAATAATATGAAAACCAGCTGACAAGCCAGTTTGTTTGCTTGCTCTTCTTATATCACTTCTCTCTCTACTCTTAAAATACTGTAGTAAATTTTCTTTGGGCTTGCTTACCTATAAAATAAGGTTAATATAATGACAGATCTCCTACTCACTGGAACCGAGATGGAAAGATAGAAAAACTATATGTTTTGTACATTGCAGGTAGGTGGGAATACAGTTGGCAAAGCAAGATGGATTAAATTGCAGCAAGGAAAATTTACATTTGGTATACGGAAAAACATCCACTCTTTAATCTGGAGGAGATGAAGCATTGGAACAGAAAACATAGCCAGACCCTGTAATTTTTATTTTTTTCAAGAACTAGTAAGACAAATATTAGGAATGACAGTCATGTCTGAGCTTTCCCTGGAACTGGGAATCGACTGTGTAACCTTTGTAGAAGAATGAGTGTGGAAGGAATCGTGCATCACCTATCTAAAAAGACTGATGAGAAAGTCAGTATGCACTTCATCATTTTTCACTGTATGAAATGGTTTCTGTCTTTTTTATTTTTTATTATTAATTTTTTTCTTTCTTTTCATTGCTTCCAGATGAAATGGAACAGAGTTTCCTAGATTCTATCATTCTATGGATCTTGTCAAAGTTGATCATACCTGCAGAACCATGACCACATCGTCTGGATCCTCCCTACGCTCTCAGATTTGCCTCTATTTGCATTGCCCAGCTGGACATAAGGTTAAAAAGAAGATTTATACTTAGTAATGAAAGATTAATTCTAACTGACATCTTGTTTCGGCAAGGCTTCTCCTCTTTTATGTGCTCAGCTCTAAGCTCTGGTTTTTTGGCGTTTTTTGACACAGGTGTGGTGTAGTGCCATCGTGTGGATTCAGGATGGGTGGAGGCAGAAAACTGGCTTGAAAGACAAAAGCAGCTGTGGGGTGGGTGTGACGGTAGTTCGAATCACCACGGCCAAAGAAACGAAGGTGTTATTCTAGGTTATCAGGTTCTGAACAGCCAGTCCTCCAAGATTTCTTGAATAGTGACCATCATTCAATCTAGTAAACTGTGGAAGCAATAAAAATACATAATTGTAATCCAGAATTTGTCACAAGCAAAACTATAGATAAATAAGAATTCTTTGTAAGTGCCATTCTCCTTTCCTAGATGGCTTTTTTTGTTGCATATCTATCATACTTATTGCATGATCAGTGCAGGCTGGTATATATGCAAAACAGTTTTGGTCTTTGCATGATAGTCACCCAACTAAGCTCAGCAGCATAAATAGTATTGATTATGCCAGGACAGTGGAATCCAGAACGGGACAGAAAAGAGAGATAAACAGAACAGCAGTAATGGAGACTATCAACTCCTTTCTACATGGAAGCAACTAAGTCTGGAATGGGGCTTTCCAAGTAGTCCCCTAAACTGGACCATGGGTTGCAGAATCTATTAAAGAAAAAGACATAGAAGAGATCACCAAGTGGGATGTGAATTAAAATATAATATGTTACATTGTGTTGTAAGTGCCCACGGAAGACAAATGCTTTTTTGTTCGCTGTGTAGAAAATAGCAGTGCATATTTCAAAACTTTGTAATGAGTTAAAATAACAGGCTGGAATTCATGCAATAACAGCTTAAAACCCTCTAATGCCTACACGGTTAGATGGGTAAACTGATGCTGGGTAGCTGATTTAGCTTGCTGATTTTGGACCCAAGCATAAGAAAGTTTTCATCATCATTAGTCTTTGCAGAAAGGTGTTTGAGTGTCTGACAGAGTTCCTGTTGGGTACTGTCCCTGTCACTGAACATATTATCCAGACATTAATGTTGATAGCTTTGCCAGTGTGTTTATGAGAAAGGCCAAAATCTGAAGAGGCACAGACTAAACTAAGTCCTCCCTTCCTTCCTTCCTTGTTATGGCCTCGATACTGTACATGAATAGGAAACCTGTTATTACCTCTGCAGTGCCTGTCTTATGGATTAATAGCAGAATTTAATCTCTCTGCATGTTAACATGCACTACTCTCTCAGCAGCAATAAATTCACACAAAGGTACCAGCAGTTCACCAAAAACATTGAGTCCTGTGCTCTTTTGTTTCACCTTAGGTGCACTATGCCTGAGATTTCATATGAGTGAGTCTGCTTGATGACTAGTACCTGAGAGAAGCCATATTACTGCTTTAATTACTTATAATGAAGGATCACGGGATGGTGATGTCATCATTTTAAGGCTGGCTATGTCTAAGTGCACTGCCAGGAAGAGGAAAGTTGAATGATGATTTATGTACCTTGGACAAAATTCAGGTAAAAACCACTTCAAAAATGTTAATTATTTGAGGTCATTTTCTATTACACAGAATCTGTTCTTTAGAATTTCTTCCAGGTTAATAGTGTTCAGCCTGGGCTGGTTTCACAAGAAAAAGCAGCAACTGTGTGGGGGGAGGGAAAAGAAAGAGACAAAGGGTGTGATTTATCGATGTGCACTTTGCTATTTGTGACTAACAAAGAGATGGTTCACAAATGTCTCAGACTCAAAGCTGTGATCTGTCAGAACTGCTGAGCTGGGGAAATACTACCACCAAGTAAAAATAGATTGGTCAGCAGTTGCAGACTTATCTGTAAGCAGGTCATCCCATACTATCTGCATGTGCAGCAGGCAGACCTTTCTGCTGGGTTAGGAGTAAGATAACTGTTGCTATGTTATGTTTATCAATCAATGAGTTTAATTAGTTACATCATTGACTAATAAAAATCCTCGCTGATTAATTGATTGTTTTTCTGATCTGGCTTACACTTGCTTTATTACAAGGTGATTTTTCATTTGAACTAAATACTTTATTATCAAAGTGCAGAAGGTTTTCATCACTTCTGAGGGAGTGGAGGAGTAAAAGTGTGCAGAGGGGAAGGAATAGTGACATCTGTCAGGAAAAAAGATATTAAAGGTACTACTGATCAGTGTTAGTCTGATAAAAAATATTTGAAGGCTCTGGGAAATAGTTGTGAGGGTCCCCACATTTTTTTGAAGTCTACTGCCATTTGTAAAAAAGCAATCTTTTTTCAATGATGAAAGGCATTGAGTTTAATATTATAAATATTATAACACTTCTCCTATGCTTTGTGATAATGTTGATTGCATAATCCGTAAATACTCTTATATTTACTGAACAATAAATCTAATGCTTATTTACAGTCTTCTTAACTCCTCAACTCCAACACAGTTGTGTGTGTATATATATATATATATATACACATCATAGAATCATAGACTATCCTGAATTGGAAGGAACCCACAGGGATTATCAAATCCAGCTCTTAGCCCTGCACATGACCATCCCTAAGAGTCACACCACACGCCTGAGAGCATTGACCGAATGCTACTCGAACTCTTGAGAAGGCAAACTGTTATCATGGGTAGTTACGTGCATATGGATTTGCTCATCATAAGCATGAGGCAAGCTTTGCTGTAGTTAGCAGATCCCATCACAGTAAAAAAGTGGTGGCATTGACTCGGCTCACGAGATCCTAATCCACATATGTATGTAATTATAGCTCACGACAATATCTATGGAGTGGCAAATACACTGTATGTGTCACAGAAATGAGTTTGTAGAATGCTTGGAAACACTGGAAGAGTATCTTAAGTAAGTTGTTACACCAAGACTTCCAGGGGAAATGGACTGAGTTGTATAGTACATTTTGGGTTGTAGGACTTTGGAATGCTAGGCTGGAAAGCGTGAGCCTTGAATACGAGTCTAAGCAAAGCAATTTCTCCTGGCATATGGACAAGGATCCAGTTTTACTTTTCTTCATCTTAGTGGTTTTATACTGTTCTAGCATTGAATAATGTTATGTTCCAGTGTCTGTCATTGACCATGTTGGTTATTTCCCTTGACTGAGAAAATACTCCTGCTTGCTTGTTTCTATCTTTGAAATGCATTTTGTTCGACTGGTGACCCAGAGCACCAACACAGTAATGTGATTGAAGTTCTCCAAAGATTATTGTGGGTTCATCCACAGGCCTAGAAGTCTGACTAACACCTGCAGGATCAGAGTGAATTACACATTTATGATTTTCAGCGCACAGAGATTTAATGAGAACACATCAAACTGACTCAAGATGTAGCAGCCTGGTAACTGATCTTCAACCAGGTCAGGCAGTGGGTGTTTCCTGATGACTGTACATTGCAGGGAATGAGGAATGTACACAGCTAAGCTCACCTAGGTCTCCCTGCCAACTTCCAGCAGACAGGTAAAACTTTCCTTTGTCTTTTCCTGCCTGTCAAATACTGCAGTCCTGGTCTATATGTACTGACTCTGAGCTCTGTTCCCAGCTAGTGACTTTGGGCAACTCACTTTATATCACAGTCCACCTTTGGGGTCTCTAACAGCAAATGTGTTCTTCACTGACTCCCTTTTGAGATGAATAATAATAATAATGATGATGATGATAATGGAGAGCACGTGGTTAGTGTTCATGCAACACTAAGAAAAACACATATGAGTTATTTCCATGAACAACACTGTATTTGTATTGCAGAAAGATAAATCATAGGCTTATTTTGCACTGGAGCAACAAAAGCAAACTATGTTGTTCTAATACTTGTAGTGAACTTTTTTCCTGGCATCTAGATAGGAAGGAGCTGAAGTTGAAATACTCCATGCCTGCTAAGGCATCATAGCTCTGCTTTTTGGTACCTGATGGTTTAAATGCCTATTGTTAGCCATAGGTTCTTGAGCTAGTAGCTAATGAATTGCTTTCTGCAAATGGAGAGCATTACCGTAATTCTAATACGTGTGCAATATTTCCAGCTACAAGTCTTTGCTAAGCTTTAGCTCACCATTATGCAAAAGCAGTGAAGCAGATGATGTGGGAAAGGGAAAACTGTCACTGCCAGATCCTGTGTTTCAGAGCATGTCCACTCACACACTGGGAGACACTGAGCAGCTGCCTCAGCCAGGCTCTGAGTTAAACTGGCTGGTGACAAAATCACTGGGTTTATTCACTGAAGCCCAGTGCAGCTGATGAAACCCTTCTACTACTAGCTGTGGAGTCTGTATTTTGACACTATGCAGGGGAAAAAACTTTGAACAGGTGGCACATTCTGTCTGGGAAAGAAATTTACTCCGTTACCTTTGCCTTCAAACTTGGTTAAGAGTCCTGTCCCAAATGTTGCAAGCTCTTACACCTGGGACTGGCTTTATATGCTGACTAAGGAGATTGTGAGCCATATGTGAGCTGCTTGTTGATTTGTACTGGGTCAGGGATGGCAGCAAAGTGACTTTCCCAGGTTCATTGCATAGCTTGGAGCAATAAGACCACTTATGTGGGCTCTATCAACAGTGGCTCTGGGCCACTCTGTCTGCCACTCTGCTCTGTGACTTGCAGCCAGTCTGTAGCACCCAGTACCAAAGTCTAGAAACAACATGGGCCTGGGACCCTAATTTCCTCAGGAAGCAGATCCTGGTGAGCCCTATACAGGTAAGACATCTCAAGTCAATCCTGACATTTCACTCAATATTTATGCTGGAAAGGTGGCTGTTGGACAGGACATCGACAAGGACTGAGCTTGTCCTGCCCTGAGGGTGTCCTGCTGAAGAGCACTCACTGCTACCCTGCAGTGATGCATGTCCTCAGTTCAGGTCCCTTCACTGTGCCTCATTCCAGCCCTTGTGGTTTTATGTCTGTACTATAGAGTCTTCAGGGAAGCACTTGAACACTTGGTTGCAAAGGGCTCATAAGCAGAAAGAGAAATTACACAGAGAAGTACAATAAGATGTAGACAAGAAGAATGTGTACCTCAGAGTTCAGGAAGGAAGTTGGAAGTACAAACAAAAAAAAGTTCAGAGGACAAATCTTCAGTGTGATCACATAGTGGAGACATTTTGAATTCCAACTCATGTAGGATTGTGTAGTGACATTAAGTCACCCTGCTTAAGTTAAGTTCTGAGTCATCTTTATGAAGTCACTGCAGGTTTCTTATGGCAATAATCAATAAAAACTTCTTTTCAGTCTTATTTCATGCATTTCCTGGAGGGAAAACTATTTTCAGGAGTTCTCTCTTCTGGGTAATCACAGGAAGTTTGAAGGGGATAAGTGTATTGCTGACACAGGTACAATGGCATGTCAGGATGTATTTAAAAAGAGTGGATTAGATTCACAATGACTGCACAAAGAAAAATAACTTTGCCCAAAAACATCCAGCAAAAATATTTTGATTAATATTGTAGAGCAAGACTCCTAAGCTAACAGCCACAAATTTGGGACCTGTAGGACACTTAGGTAAGGCTAGATCTTTAAAATCCAAAATGGAATATGTTGAAGGCATTAGGTGCTGTAAGATTACTTCTGGGTTGTGATTTGAGGTTTTTTGTTTAATAGCTTAAAAGAAGCTATTACTCTTAACTTCACGCTCTGATAATGTGGTTACAGTTGGTTTGTGCTAGAGCTTCTTGTCATTCTCTGTCTATTTAAACTTCTTCAAGTCCCCAGTGACTTTGAAATCAGTTCTGACAGATCAGGCATTCTCGTTTCCAGTCCTCTACAGAACAAGATGTCAGCAGGTGACAACCAGTGTTTCCTTAACATAGTTAACAAGGTTCAAAGGACTTAATCTATGGCCCTTTCTTGTGAATGTTTTACTATTCTGACACTGTTTCCCACTAGCATCTTAGGCAGAGGGTATTGAGGACTGTCAGCTTAATGTCTAACATTGTATTTCAATGTAGACTGCTTAATTTCGTGTCCTCTAATCTGTGGAATCTTGTTAAGAATTATTGTGTTAGGCGTGCAAAATAAAGTAGATTCACCAAAGGCAGTGTCCGCTTAGCTTCTTGGAAGACTCTATTGAGTCAGTCTCAGGTAATTTTAACCTGTGCTTTTCTCTTGTTTTCTGGCCAGTGGCTTAGAAAGCTATGTATGCTTTGTTTCAGACAGGCAATTTTTTGTTTAATTTGATTTGACGCTAAGCATCTTTTCCATTTAGACGTGCAGCAGCCTCTGAAAGAAGTGCATACAACATCTCTACAACAGATCCCAATAGAGCTGGGATTGTGGTCAGTAGAGTGCAGATAAAATTCCCTACAAAATAACTATAAAGTAATTACTATTACATAGGAGGGACAAACTGTATTATACAAGGAGCCCTTATCACTTTAGGCTGTTTCTGTGATACCCCCACAAGTTGTGGGGGCACGTTCAGGAGACCCAGCCTGCCAGTATGGCTGGGGACTGCACTGGCTGCACAAGTCAATATCTTGTATATCCACACTCCTACAACTCTCTGCTCTAGGACTTCATTTCTTACAGTCTACATGACCATTAGTTAGAGGCATTGGAGCTTTTTAATATACCAGACATCCCTTTCATTCAGAGACGCCTTATGCAAAGCATTTGCTGCAGGATCAGTATAAAAAACTTAAGACAAAACCACCTTCCCCACGGGAGCACTTCCTCAGTACATGTTGATGAAATATGCCAAGACTCTCTAAATTGACTTCTTAGGTTCACTGCACGGTTTCTCTTTCAATCACAATCTTTTGTCCTGTCTGTGCCTTAGTTGTATATATTTTGTTACTCCTTCAATGGTTGATTTATTGGTGGAGAGACCAGCTGTGCCTAGTTTACATGAGCTGTGATACAGAAGGGCTGAAAAGGTCTGGTTTAACTTAGAAATATTGGAGCTGTAAAATTGACGACTGCAAGTTGATAGAGCACTGATTTACCTGATTTCTGTTTACCTGTATCGGTCAAACCAGTTTCTCCCAGGTGTTAACTGACCAGTATTTCAGTGTAGAAAGTGTAAAGGGAAAAAAGGCCATTTCAGGTTGTATCTCATGAATTTTGTGTGTCAGAATCTAAGGGACAATAGTAAATATTTCAAAGTTTTCTCTTCCAATTATTGAGTGATGAGCCTGCTCCACAACTACTGCCCTGCATCAAACACCACTTTGTGTGGCCTTGCTTGTATTCACTGAGCTCTTAGTTTTAGTTAAATGCCGCTGTATCTGCTAACAAAACTGAAACAGCTGTGTTGAATTGCTCTGAGCTGCTGTGAGCTAGAAACAAGAAGCCGTTTCCTTCATATATGCCGCTTCACAGAAATTTCAAGGAAGACAACTTTCTCTGAGCTAAAATACTGGATGCTCCACAGCCCAAACAAATAGAAATAGACTCTGAGTAGCTGAACTGACCATGATAACTTAAAAGAGAAACTGCCTAGCCGTTGATAATAGGAGACGTATATGACTGCCAGCTCATCTCGTAATACGCATAAATTAAAAATACGATGGTAACATACTTTTGGCTAGCTGCTTTAGGTACTTGAAGTTTCTCTTATCTTTCTCCCCTGGGCTCTGATTCCTGCTCTTTAAGTTCATGGAAGTCAAGGCACAAAGGAATAGTAGAATGAACTTCTAGGGGTTTATATTATTTCTATGGATGTGTGTAAAGGTAGACATAATTTTACTGAAACAGAAATCTATCTTTCCTTCTATCTGAAAATGAGAAAAATAAATATGAAACTGTCCTTGGTGATTTGATTTGCCACACCAAGACAAAAAAAAACCCCATTACTTCCATAATCTCTTAAATACATGTTTTATACAGGTAGAGTTCAGCTGACTGCTATCTCGTGCTGCTGTTGCTGTTTTTACTAGAGAAAGTGCAAGTCAGAGCCTTGTGCTACATAATGCGTAACTGGACAGAGACCCTGTCTCTTCTCCTCAAATAAACCTTATGTAATATTTCACACTTTCATATAGGTAACTGTATCTTTCAGGAAACAAACGGTGTCAGTGTATACATTGGAAAGCTGTCAGGACCTGGCATTTTGAACAGGGACCTAAGGGAAGAGAGGGTTGTTCCCATTTCCTTGAAAAATCAATCCACACCTGCCTGTGTGTTAAACCTCTAACTAAAGGAACTTGCACTCTCAGCACTTTCTGAAGACTTTCTGCTAAAACTCCAGAGTGGTCCATTTGACCATAACATGTTCTTCAACGTACAGAGCCTCAGGGCCATGCAGGATATTTGAGGGTCAGGGACCTCGTGCTGCAGGCTGAATCCCTACTGGGTTGGCCAAGGCTTAGCATCCTTCATTCTGCTTTTTGTTTGCCATGATGATTTTGAGAACATTCCAGTCCTTTTAAACTTCAAATCATGATCAAATTCCAAAGTTAAAGAACAGATATGAGTTATGGCATTTTTTTTTTTTTTTGCAGTGTGTTATTCTTGTTTTGGGGCTTGTTTTTTGTTTTGTGGCTTTCTTAGGAAAACCAGGTTGGCATTAGGATTCCAATATGCTTGGCATCTTGGTCATGGCTACCTACAGTAACTAGTACAACAGATATTTTCCTTTTAAATAGTTGTTTTCAGCCATTTAAAATCTTGTGCTAACTTACACAGCACTCAGTGTGGCTCCATGTGGTATAATTCTGAAATTTTAATTTTAAGAAGTTTTAGGAAATTACATACTGGAAAAGCCTACATTAAAGAACAGTATCATAGTATTAGGCACCCCAAACAGGAACGAGGTTGACCTTTTCAATCTGAAATCATCCACTTTGTTCAGAGTATTTGTACATGTAATTGTATATTCTTGCATTTGCAGGATTCTGGGCTTATTCAATGCACAGGAAAATAAAGAGGAGTCCTTCATGAGTCTCAGGTATGTTATTTTGAGGTCACATCTTTGGGTCGAATCCTAGGAATTTACAAGTTCTAGTTCTGACACTCATTCCTAGCTGTTCCTGAATGAGACTTGTAAGGCATATCAGTGAGCAAATAAAAAATGCATGGGGCAATCTCAGTCCTAACACTTCCTCAAAGGCAAGCTCTTGATTTAATCTTTAATGTAATGCTCTTTAAATGTAGAGACTGTGTGCATGTGTAACAGAAAAACACATCCTGTTAGATCGATAGAATACAGGGGCAAACGTGCCTCTATAAACCATGGCGCAAATGAAGATGTGTGACCTGGCTATCTGAGTGCTCTCTTTTATGGCCATGATACCATATATTTAAAGATACAGTTTAGTGTGAATCCAGATCTCTTGAATTAGCCTAGGATCATATTTCCTGGTTTCTAGTGATTACAATTTAGTAACATATGGTGCTGAAAGTAAATCAGATTATGTAGATCATTTAACCCAATACAGGTTAACTTAGAGGTGAAGTCCCTTATAAGTCCTGATTCTGATATTTTTATACTAATTCCTATAATGACAAAATTAATTGTTATTCCATTGCATGTGATCTTCTCTTCATTAACTTTGGTGTGCCTTCATGCGTATATTCATAACTGAATAATGGTCATGATTTTGTCAGCTCTTCCCTGACAGAATTTGACCTGATGATTTCAGAAACTGAAAACTATCAGGTCACCACTTCCCCTGATGGTATTGGGGCTAACCCACCAGTACCATTAGTTATAGCGCCTCTATTCTGAACCTACGAAAGTTTAAAACAACCGAGGCCCTGTCGTTGTCACTGTGGCATCTACTGAACTTTGCTGTGGGTGGCAGGAACTGGCAGGAAGAGTAGCAGGGCTGGGAAGTCTCTCTTGGATCCCTCATGCAAAGCTGGCTGTGCCTCTTCTAAGGAGCACTGAGGCAAAGTTAGACCTGACAAGATTTCGGAGCTTAGCTGGTGAACTTAAAGCATACGGGATTTGATACTGCTCAAGGAAGATATACTTTTGTCAGTCCAATTAAACTGCTTTTCATACTGAAACCCAAATATTTATACATTTTGAGTTAGTTTATCTACCTTATTAGTTATTTTTAAAACGATGATATTTGAAACTTCTTACATTTGCTTTTCAGGTTTGAAACCTCCACGGTATAGTGTGGTTATGTTTTCAAGTTCTCTGCAGCCAAGTGTAATAAGGAATGAAAAAAAATGAAAGCTCAGCTTCACAAATATTTACTGGTCATTTAGGATGTATCACAGCTTTATCTGACTGTTACTGTTTTTAATTAAGTTGGTAATGGAGTATTTTTAGGGTCATCTACAAACTTCAGAAACAGTTGTTTGTAGTGGGTAAATCTGGCTGTACCTTGGATAGAATCACTCTCCAACACATTCACCTCCCTGAGGTCACTATCGGGGTACTGCAGTTGGCAGGGAGCAGGACACTTGCCTTGGTCATAACCCAGGCTGTAAGTTCTTCATGAACTTTATGAACAAGTAGGGAATTGAGGTTACACATCTCTCATTTGAGCTGTTATATTTGACACTAAATCCTAAGAAACTAGGATGAAAATAATCTTTTTATTGTTATGATCATAGTAGTGTATTATCTGCTGGAAATGGACCAGGAGAAGAGTCAACAAAGGATGTTTTCTATTTTGTTAGCTGGTTTTAATTTATCAGCTGCCAGTTTCAATGTATTTCTCTAACTAGTTGTTGGAAAAATATCTACCCCCTACCATTCAAATTCTGATGGGGGATGTGTGAATATCCTTGTGCGTGTTCATAACATTTCCAGGCAGATCCTAAATGTTTGTTTAAAAGCTAGAAAAATCCAGTCTTCAAAGTTCAGAAGAACTTTACTGCTCATACTGATGCGAAGAGATTCATCATGCCAATATTTGTTAATACCTCAGGGAAATTAACGCCTCTCGACTAATGGGATAAATGTTGAGCCTGAACGCCAAGGTGCCTGTGGGTTACAGCAGTTTGGGTTTATGTTATAGTATGGTTCCAGGCAAAAAGGATTGTCTCTGCAAATGAGATAACCATGAGTCATCAGCCCTGTTGCTGTCCCTGATGATAGCCAGGGATACTCCTGCAGCGGTGGAACGACAACCGCCAGCAGCTCTGCTGGATGCCCTGCTACAGGCACACAGGGTTGCAGGCTCTCTCACACGGGGGATGCAGTGCTCAGCATCACAGCAAGAGGTTTACATCCTCATTCACTCACACTCCTGTAATCCTGCTGGCCCATGAGAGTATAGAAAACGTAACTTTGGATTCCACTGAGTTTTGGAACTTACGTTATTGAAAGTACAACAGTCGAGCGCCAGTGTGTATCATAGTGACCCTCACTCCACATGCCTTTTTCTGACATAATAGGTACATCCGTGGCGCTCCCAGGACAGTCCTTAGAGCAATGACATGGAAGCTGAGCTTTTATTTTCTGTCAGTTTAGAAGGCTAGTGTAACAAGATAGATGCAAGATGACATGAGATTCTGAGTGGAACTGAAACACGAAAACACCCGTTGTTTGCAAATATTGGGAGAACTTGTCTCCTCTTTGTATGGAAATGCTCCAGCACAGTCATCCTGCGCTTCATGGGAACCCACAGCAATAAAGGCAAGCAGGTGAAAATTTCAGATAAATCAATGCTTAAGAGAACTATTTTGGTACTAACTTCTGATGACACCAGACATTGAGGCTGTGATTTATGATTTCATGATGGTTTTGATAGTTAAGTTTATGCTTTCAGTGAAACAATCTGATGGCCAGGAATCAGGCAATTTTTGTGGATTAATGTTTTCTCAAAAAGGCTCTATATTACATTTACAGTGACACAAACTACTGTTGTTGGAGGAACTTAGAATTTTATTGCCTAGAAGCAGCAGCGAAGTCAGATGAGGGCAGTCCTGGTGCAGCCAGCTGCCAGGAAGGATAGCTTTGTCAGGTCACCAGAGGACATTGGTTCTTCCTGGTCATGGTCTTGGCCCAGGTTCATGGTCTGTTCTGCTTTCCCTCACACAGCATCTTCACTTATACCAGCCTCTTGTCACTGTTTTCACAAGAATCCTGGTTTTGCCTTGAAATCTATTTATTGGACAATCCTGAGCTCTTGCTTAAACTTCTTGTTATCAGGACACTCTTGTAGCACTTTCTCCAAAAGAATGATACATTTACTCCCGACTTGAAAGAAATAGCTCCATGGTTCCCTCCTCTAGGTGCCAAGACAGAGACATCTCCTAGCACAGGTTTTCTGCTTCTTCATGGTAGTCAGTGTTTCTGACCAATTTATAGCACTTTTGGATGAGTATTTTGGGAAAACACGCTGCTTTTAGCTCTTTCAGTGCGCCCAAGTAGACAAAAATTAAATAGATAATGTGGATACTGTGCAGTTTATATGTTAGCTGTATGTAACAAGTAGAGAAGAATGAAATTGACAGAGGGATAGGAAAATAAAGCCCAGGGATTGTGGAAAAACATGTATATAAAAACTTTAATTAAGTATGAGATGCAGATAAATTCTTCGTCACTGTCAGGATCAAAATTTGTTCTGTCCTTTTACTATTAGATCTCCCTCAGGAAGAATATCTGTTCAGTGCCACCGCAGCTGTAACTGTATGAAAGACTTGACAGTTTGATCACAAAGTAGTGTTGAGTGTTAATAACCACCTTTTGTAATTTTAAAATATTTTTTTTTCTACATGATCAACAGCAGCGCCGCAGATGGAGTTTTTACAGTAACCAACCTCATAGCACGGGGGAAAAAGTATTTAAGTCCTGAACTGATCAAGAATTGGATTTTGAACACAATATCCTAGGAGGAGTTTTGCCTGACAATATTGCAGTATTCATGCATAAGTGTTTGGAAAACACGGAAAGGTGAAACAGTCCTCAAGCGTCCTGCTCTGATGCTAAATGAATATGACCTAAGACTTCTGATGAAACCAAGAAATAGTTATCAATTAGCATCAGCTTCAGGAAGCATTATTGTATCGAGACATCTCAGGGTGCCTTTATAAAAGAAAAGCCTACAATAATTTAATAGCTCAGCGTGCTGTGCCAAATAAATGAGTCAAAGCAGGGGGGAAAAAAAAAAGAGAAGGAGTATGAGCCATAGTTTCACAATTGCACTAGCCCGCAGGAAAGTGTCGATTTACTTCCAAAGTATTTCTGCTAGGAGAGTGATGGGAAATGTCACTGTAAAGCTTGAGCTTGCCTGGGAAATTAGAGACACCTCGCTTTTTTTATTCCCCATTTACAAGCACTGATTTTCATTCAGTTTTCAAAAGGCCTTCAGACAAAGAAACCAAGTGAATGACGTGAATGTATTTTATGCATAGTGGAACAGAAGTTAGCTGTTGGAAGGAGATGGTTGCAATAAGGCTTGTATTCCTCATGTAAACTCAAGGGCAGATGGTTCACAGGCTGTGTTGGGCCTCTTTAGCGATGTGGAAACCAGGCTGGGCAGGAAGGGTTTAAGTTTTTTCTCCTGAAGTTTGAATTTCAAGTGGAAAATTTAAAATGCCTCCATTTTGATAGGCTTTTGCAGGGTTTGGGAGATGCTGCAGTTACATTATTTTTGTCTTCCGTATGGTAGGCTATGCTTCCTGGATGAACTTTGTTTCCTCAATACAGAATTGCTTTTCCATCTTGACCATAAAGGACAACAGCTCCAGGAAGAATGGTGACTACATTAACATGACAGAGGTGATCACAGTAGCTGGAACACAGAAGATACCTGTGTTTAGTCCCGTTCTCATCCAAGTTGGCCAGTTTTTTCCAGGTGTGCTGTGCGGAAGCTACAATCCTCTGAAAACACATAAAACTGCTTAGCTTAAGAGCCTGGAAATCAAATGAAAAAATTATTCTGGTGACCTTACTTCTGTTCCTTGTATGACGAACATGATGGCATCTAAAACCAGTTTTAGTGTGCTGGAGCAGAGCCTGAAGCTGGCAGAACGAGTACAGCTTTGGCTTCAGTTGCTGAGATGCCAGAAGAGATTGCAAGTCCTTGAAATTCTTCCAAGAAGTCACTTTGTCCTGGATGAAAACTGGCATTTATCCGTGCAGATGATAGTGGCGTATTTTAGATGGCATCAATATTGATTTGTATACTGCACGAGCTTTTAAATATGATTTAAGATAAAGCTTAGCTTAACGTAAGACATTTCTCCACAAAGCATTGATTTAATGTTAATGTTTTATGTGTTGCTTTCTTTGCTATAGACTTTCCTTTGGTTTATGGAGACTTCCCCAGTATGCTTCTCAGTTCCCTCTTTCATGCACTTGCAAAAGCCCCGCGAACACTTGACACGTAAGTTTTCAAAAGTTTAATTTATACTATCTGTCAGGCAGCTTGAAAAGCAATTAATTAATAGTGGTCATTATTGTTCATCTCAAATTCATTATTACCCTTCCAGGAGCTTCAACCGGGCTTATTGTTTTCCCAAGCCTTATGAAGACCATGGGAAGAAGATCTAACTTGATGAAGATCTAACAGAAAAGTTACAATAGGTTTGTTCTTTTACCATTCCTACACGGTAATTTCTTGTACTTTGCCTCTCAAAGTGCTGAGTATTGTAAGCAGAGTCCTTACTGGTCTAGAGAGAGAATTTCCTATTTGACTTCTATTTAAATAATCTACAGCAATTCTTGCTAGGTGCAATGGCACTGAGTATCAATCCACTCTGTGTGTCTACTTGACCTTGCTTGGGCGTTTCAGAGTGTGAAGGCTGGGGAAGACGAACGCTGTAGCTGCTGATCTGTGTCTGAATCGTGACGACCAGATCTCTGGAGCAGCGCGGCTGTGTGGAAGCAGCATCAGCTTTCGGGAGAGGAGTAAAAAATATTTCCCCAGCAGGTTGAAGATGCCCTCACAGGAGAGGGGCTGGGAGAGGGGCAGGTTTTGCTTCAGCCGGCAGTCGCAGTAGCCCCTTCAGAGCCTGCGCGGGCACGGTGCCCGCGGGTGTAGTGGGGCTGTGCCCGCCCCGTCGCGGGGCTCCCCGCGGGTCCGGCGCGGCTGCGGCAGCCGGGACAGGGCGAGGGCGGACC